>JANAVB010028398.1:3013066-3463066 GCA_029216955.1 Iris pallida
GGGATCCACATTGGAAAAGACTTAAGTGAAAGAAGAACGTGGAAGAAGAACGTGGACACACAAGAGAAAAAAAAAAGTCACTCTATAGCAAAAATTTATGTTAAAAACAAATTTTAACTTTCGTACCACTTATAATTCGAATTGTATTTACATTTTACTTTTTGTGTATTAATTAGACTTACATTATTATTTTTTTCGCAAGAATATTTTTCGTGACAATGAATGTCTTTTCGCGAAAAAAAATTGGAATATAAGTCTAACAAACATAAAAAGTGAAACATAAGTACAAATTTATATTAATAAGTGGGGACTAAAGTCAAATAATCCTTAAAAATTCCAAATTGTTCTATGACACTTCTCTTGAAGTAATACATATCGGTCCAAGGATCAAGCAATTACTGGATACGTACATCACTCTGAATTCATCTTAGCCTATATACTAATTAGCCCCAAGTCCCAGGACCACAAGGTTACTTACTAGCTCAAACCACCTCTATAATGTGAAGGCCTAACAAGCATAAACTCACTTAAGTAGTACTCCGCAGTAATGATTTTAGTAGAAGACGAGCCAAAGAGTACATAAATAGTAAAGCTTTAGTAACCAAGATGGCAATAACAAGTTCGAACCATATATCAAGAAATATTGAGAGACTCGTTATCACGAGGCCAACTAATTTATTTATTTATTTTTCAAATTTTTTTATTATTCTAGAGTTAATTGTTCTTTTGTCTCAAAAACGATCATGTTTTATTTGCTTATTTGACTGTTATTTGTCTTATTTGACTGTCAGTTGTAAGGTTACTTGAGTAGTTACTTTTTCTTCATCTTCTTATTTGTTTTTTTTTTTGAGAAATTTTATTTGTTAAATTGATGTAAATTTGATATCCGAGAAAAAAAATTCACAAAATCGCTTAGAAAAATCAAAAGTTTTTTTTATTTACCCGTTCGGCATCACTTTCATACCCCACCTTATGGGTGAGCATTCGGTAATTCGTTTTTCAAACTGAACCGAATAATCGAAAATCGAATGAACATAAAACCGAATAAGTAAAACCGAAATCGAACCAAAATTGGTCCATAAACGAATCAAATCGAACCGAATGAATCGGTTCGGTTTATTCGATTTTCGGTTATTTACGTTTTTTCTATATATATATATATATATATATATACTATATATATATATATATATATCATATAGAGAGAGAGAGAGAGAGAGAGAGAGATGAGAGAGAGAGAGAGAGAGAGAGAGAGGAGATATACATCCCCTCATTTTTTGTATCTCCAAGCATTCCATGTTAACAACCAATGGATCTTGTTTAAGTCATCTAATCTTAACGATCGATTTGAACATTAAAATCAATGGTTAAGATTAGATGACTTAAAACAACATGCGACGGGGATAGCATGAAAATATTTGGGGATGCAAAAATTGGGAATGTAGCTCCCTCCGTGTGTGTATATATAAACTTTTTTTTTTGCAGTTTTGACCGAAATCGAATAATTTTTTTTAGTATTTTCAAAGCCGAAATAGAACCAATTTTTCTAAAACAGAACGAATCTCTATTCGGTTCGGTGCGATTCTCTTATTCGGCTCGGTTCGACGATTTCGGTTCAAAATCGAATAATGCTCATCCCTACCCCCATAGAATTCTCCGACCGGCCATGGCTCCTAGAAATCAATCGATCAATCGACGAAAATAATGCGAGAGATTTGCAACACAGAAAGAATGCAAGTACAAGATATGAGAAGGTCTTAGTAAGGAAGAAGAAGGAAAAAAAATAAAAAAAAACCTCATCAGAACGGCTAATGGAGCCAAATATGACTACTGAATTTTGTCTCACATTTAGAGTTTTAGTTCTTTTGATGCGTCTTTAGTGCAATGCAGAATGTTGGTTGTGTTGAGCAAATTATATTTGCTATGTCATTCAATCAATTTACTTTTAGTCCCACATTAAATAGAAGAGCACTTTTTTTGTTTAAATTGCTTGATCCACCCTATTGGTTAAGTTAGTTTATTGGGATGGGCTCGAGTCTATCCAACCAGCGAGTAGGTGCACATTAATTTTTAACGCGTTTATTAGTCGAAACACTTAACACTTTTTAGTTATGTATACATGTTTCATGTAATCGGGAATTCCATTTTCAGGTAATCCGGAATCCTGGAGAGATCTGTTTACAAAAATAGTTATTATTATCTCTCTCGTGGAAAAAAAAAAAAAATTTATCCCCATGGAGAAACAAAGAAAAATAACCAGAACCAAAACTTCCAAAATATCTCCAGCCGTATCTCTCGGACAAGACTGCGATCATTCATCGGATCGCCACTAGGTACACGGTGTTGTAGATTGCCATGATTCATTGTATTTCGGAGAGAGATCGTTAAAAGTTGTTGCACTATCCGTGGGAGGGGGATTTATTTTAAAGACAATATATGTAACTTGTCTCGAATTTTTACTTTCAATATCTATCTTTAGTTTCTGCGTTTTTTGGATTTTTTAGGAATATTTTCCAACAGTAAAGATAGTGGAACCGATTAAATGCAAGATGCAAGGTATTGGTAGCCAAAAATGCTATTTGGCCCCCAAAAAATTTGAGTGATACAATCTTTCATTATGTGGCATATAACATGGCTGATGACATAACAGCTGACATGACAAAATAAAACATTAAAATTATATATTAATATTAATATCAAACTAACATGAACATTAATATCAAAATTAACATCAACATTATTATTAACTTAACATTAAAATTAATATTAACATTAAATTAAAATTAGCATTAACATTAGCATTAAAATTAAAATTAATATCAAATTAACATGAATATTAATATTAACATTAAAATTAATATTAACATTAAATTAAAATTAGCATTAACATTAAAAAAATTGGATAATTAATTTTTTTGGTTAAAACATGACATGTCAGCTGCCACATCAGTTGCCATGTCAGATGCCACATAACGGAAGATAACATCATCCAAAGAATTTGGGAGCCAAATAGTATAATTGATTTGTAGCTAGTTTCATTTCTTCCCAAGATATTGTTTCGCAATTGCTTATGCAAGATATATTTTTTCATCTCTTCGGAAGAAAAAAAAATTGTTTAAGCAATTGCTTCGTCATAAAAAAAATAAAATAAAATAAAATAAATAAAATAAAATAAAATAAAATAAAATAAATAAATAAATAGGTATCGTCTTCCACTTCCAGGTCGGTCTGTCTGTCTGTCTGTCTGGCTTCTTAAACATTTTCCAACATTAACCATTAGCGTCAATCAACATCTATGCAACGATCCAGATGCTTCTTGTCATATCACTACTAAAATATCCCACTTTACCGACGGACGTTTAGCGACGGACGGATTCCGTCGCTAATAGCGACCAATTTCCGACATCTTAGCGACGGAAGTAGCGACAGACAACATAACATAATTTTTTCCAATTTTAAATGTAAAAATTTGTCGGGTTTCCGTCGCTAAGTCGACGAACGTTAGCGACGGATTCTTTTTCGTCGCTTATTCGTCGCAAATGTTGGCGGCAAAATCTTTAAAACATTGGCGGGAACTTTAGCGACTAACTGGCGACGGATATATTCGTCGAAAAAAAACCTTTAATTGGCGACGGTTTAGCGACTAATTTATTCCGTCGCTATTCCGTCGCTAGTTTCTGTGCCCTATATAAATTGAACCGACGGGGGGGAATTTTTCATTCCCCCCAAAACTCTCCTCTCTCTCTCGCGGCTCTCTCTCTCTCGCGCGCGGCTCTCTCTCTCTCTCTCGCGGCTCTCTCTCTCTCTCTCTACCAGGTATCTCTCTCTCTCTCTCTCGCCTCTCTCTCTCCGCTCTCTCTCCTCCTCTCTCTCTCTCTCTTTCTCTATTTTGGGTTTTGGGGCCGGGTGGGGGGGGGAGTGGGGGGGGGGGTCGGCTTCGCGGGGGGGTGGAGAGGGCGGGGGGGGTGGTGAATGGGGTCAGGGGGTCGGGGGGGGGGTGTGGGGAATGGGGGCAGGGGGTGGGGGGGTGGGAATGAGGGTTAGGGGTTGGGGGGGGTGGGGAATGGGGGCAGGGGGGTCGGGGGGTGGGGGGTGGAGAGGGCAGGGGGGTCGGGGGGCGGGGGGTGGGGGGTGGAGAGGGCAGGGGGGTCGGGGGTCCTGTGGGACACCTATTGGACATGACACCGACACTCCAGAATACGTTAAGACACGACATGTATTGAATACAATATGGTTACTCGAAAATACATTAAGACACCCAAAATTGGTGCCGAATCGTCGCAGTGTCCCCCTATTATGTCGTGTCGTATTTGTGTCCGTACAACAGTGTGCTTCTAGTAAGATATTCCAGGATAGGTATGGGTTATCTTGTACTTCTTTGATCTGGGTAGTTATTTGTTGAGTATGATGAGTTATTTATGTGTCATCTCTTCCATCATGGGTATGATCTTGTTCTTTATTTGGGTATTCTTTCATCATGTTTGAATAGATGGTGTACATGATGTCAAGTATGAAGGATTTGTAGTAAGTAGATTTTGTCATTCTTCAATGTGAGGTTGGTCTTGTTGAGAATAACTTAATAATTATTTGTTTTCCAATACCAAAAAAATCCGATACTTCGATCCGATACCGTCGATACTACCGATAATCGTCGATACCAATACTAGATTGCTTAGACTTATATTGCAAGGTAACTAGATACAAGTTATGATACAATGTAAATGCAAGTATACATGTTAGCTAGATAGCTTAGACTTATATTGCAATCTCCTATTCACACGAGTATTGATATCGCCGATGCCAATACTCGTAGGAATATATAGTCCGATACCGATTCCGATACCGATACTTTGAACCTTGATTTAAATACATGTTAGTATAGTGTCTTCACATATATGTTAAGAGTATATACATGATTAGCAAGGTAACTAGATACAAGTTATGATACAATGTAAATGCAAGTATACATGTTAGCTAGATAGCTTAGACTTATATTGTAATCTCCTATTCACACGAGTATTGATATCGCCGATACCAATACTCGTAGGAATAGTCCGATACCGATATACATTGTAGAGCTCTGTTTTGCTATTCTGGACATGTTGTGACCTGTGCTGTTCTAAATAGGAGCCAGACACACTCCTGAGACGGAGGAGTATGTATAGTGATGTGGATTCTTACTAACTTATCATGTGAACCCATTTATGGGCCCTTCATTGAACCTTCTCATGTGCAACTTTCAGTCCATTCACAGTTCCCTATATTGTACTCTACATCACCTAGTTCACTTATATCTAACATCCTAACCCTAATCCAAATTTATGAGTATCGGTATCGGGCTATTCTTATGTTTAGTTTGTCTTACGATACAGATTTTCACATCCAAATTGAGGATGAGTCGTTATTTTGTTGATCGTACATGGATGTACAAACGGCAACACGAGAGTAGAATTGGTGTGAGTGACGATTTTCAGGCAGGCGTGGAAGTATTTCTTAATTATGCAATGAGCAAAGCTCAGTACATGGACGGTAACAAAATTAAGTGTCCATGTGTTAAATGTCACAATAGACGTTACGAAGAAGTGGTGACTGTGAGAGATCATTTGACCCGTAAGGGTTTCGTACGTAATTACGGCCTGTGGTCATCGCAAGGTGAACTATATTCGGAAAGACAGGCTGCGGAAGCTGCTACTTATGCTTTTGATGATAATGCTGCAACGGATGTCATCGAAGACCACGGATGCTCTGTTGATTATGGAGATCTGCAGAACCTTGCACGAGATATGGTGTATGATGCGGCAGGGCCTAATTTTGATCCGGAGGATCCTAATCCCGAGGCGAAGGAGTTGTATGACATGTTTCAGGACGCAGATACTTCTCTATATCCTGGTTGTGAGACTCATTCCGCACTGTCAGTGACGATGCGGTTGTTGAACATAAAGTCTGATTTTAACTTGCCACAAGCTTGCTATAATCGGATCACAGAAGTAATCAAGGAGGTGTTACCGAAGGAATCAAAAGAGCTACCAAAAAACTTCTACAAGTCAAAGATGATGGTCCGACAACTGGGACTGGGGTACGAGAAGATAGATTGTTGTCGCAACGGATGCATGTTGTACTACAAAAAGAATTGCGTATCAGAAAGTTGCAGCTTCTGTAATGCGGATCGTTACAAGCCAGTACAGGAAAAAGGAAAGTCGACTAGAAAACGACGTCCTTACAAGTATATGCATTACTTGTCGATCACGAAGCGCTTGCAGAGGATGTATATGTCTCTAAATACAGCAGAACACATGACGTGGCACAGCGAAGAACGCATAAAGGACGAAGGAGAATTGTCACATCCTTCGGATGGAGAGGCGTGGAAACATTTTGATTTGTGTCATCCAGATTTTGTTGCAGAGCCTAGAAATGTACGCCTGGCGCTATGTGCTGATGGCTTCGCCCCTTTCGGACAGTCGGGATCTCAGTACTCATGCTGGCCGGTCATTCTTACCCCTTACAATCTGCCACCATGGATGTGTATGAAGACTCCTTATATGTTTCTGACAGCTATCATACCCGGTCCTAAAAATCCGACGAAGAACATCGATATATATTTACAGCCGTTGATGGATGAGCTGAAACAGCTGTGGGAGATCGGCGTCACGACCTATGATATTTCTAGGAAACAGAACTTTCAGATGAGAGCTTCACTCATGTGGACAATCAATGATTTTCCAGCATACGGTATGCTGTCGGGATGGAGTACGCACGGCAACATGTCTTGTCCGATATGCATGGAAAATAGTAAGGCGTTCCGTCTTAGGCATGGAGGAAAAAACTTCTTTCTTTGACTGTCACCGTCAATTTCTGCCCGCGACCCATCCTTGGAGAAAGAATAAGGACGCGTTCAGATATGGAAAACAAGAATTTTCTCAACCTCCTGCCAGATTTTCGGGATACGATATTTGGGAAGCTGTAAAGGAATTGCCCACCGCAATGGAAGATCCATCGAACCATCGTGTCGAGGGGTTCGGACAAAGCCATAACTGGACCAAACGGAGTATCTTCTGGGACTTGCCTTATTGGAAAGATAATCTTATAAGGCATAATCTTGATGTCATGCATATCGAAAAGAATGTGTTCGATAATGTCTTCAATACCGTCATGGATATTAAAGGATAGACGAAGGACAATCCAAAAGCAAGACAAGACATAGCCGAGATATGCAAGCGTCCTCATCTGAACTTGATACAAAGGGGTGCTGGTGGACAATTAAGTAAGCCTATAGCGCCATACACATTGAGCAAGGAAGATAGATTAATAATCTGCAAGTGGATATCTAATTTAAGATTTCCCGACGGCTATGTTTCGAATTTGTCTAGATGCGTTGATCTCAATGAACGCAAGCTAACGGGAATGAAGAGTCACGACTGCCACGTGTTTATGGAAAGATTACTGCCCATTGCTTTGAGAGAGTTGTTGCCTTCTGCTGTATGGGTTCCGTTGGTCGAGCTGTCTACATTCTTCAGGGATATCTGTTCAACTAAGCTGACGGTGCAACATATGGTACAACTTGAGGAGAAGATTGTCTTAACAATCTGCAAGTTAGAGAAAATATTTCCACCGGGCTTTTTCGACAGCATGGAGCATCTACCGATTCATCTAGCATACGAAGCCCGTGTCGGTGCATCTGTTCATTATCGATGGATGTACCCCTTTGAAAGGTAAATAAAAATCGATATAATTTAAGTGAAATTTAAGTGGATTTTACAATTCATTGTTAATTCTCAAGATAATTTGTCTCTTTAGGTACCTACACCATCTAAAGAAGAAAGTTGCAACAAGGCTCATATAGAGGCTTCGATATGCGAATCATATCTTATCGAGGAGGTGTCAAATTTCTGCTCCATTTATTTCGATACTCATGTCGAGACAAATCGAAATAGACCTCAAAGGAATGAAGAAGACGTTGAGGATGGAGGTATATTCAATTTAAGGGGCAAGCCTATTGGGGCTAGTAAGAAACGGTGGTTGACCGACGATGAGTATGATACCGCTCACCGATATGTCTTGTTAAATTGTGACATACAAGAAGTGAGAGATTTGGAGAAGTAAGTTACTACGCCTCGTTATAATCTCTAATTTGGTGAATTAAGTGACTACACTTATTTTTATTCTCTCTAACAGTGTATTTAGAGGTGAAGTCAAAATGAGGACACCATATATTACAGATGAGGGACTTCAAAGAGAGGTTGATTGTACCTTTCCGTCCTGGTTTCGTAAATACGTAAGTAACTGAGATAATATGTTATGCGGCTACCATTAAAATATATGCAGCTAAAATATTTAAATTATCAATACATGTTTACAGGTTTTATTGCCTGAAACAACACTCATAAATGAGAGCATTCGTTATTTGGCATTGGGACCGAAGAAGCATGCAAAGACTTTGTCAGGCTATGTCGTTAATGGCTTCAAGTTTAAGTCAACTCAGCATGCTATAAATGCCGAATTTCTCAATGACGGCTTCGATACCAAGAATTCTGGTGTTTGCATAAGAGGCACCATCTATGACGACGAGCCGGACTTTGACTATTATGAAGTGCTTCGGGAGATTGTAGATTTACAATATAGTGCTATGATGTTCAAATGTGAGTGGTTCGATACGAGACCAAATATCGGTTGGAGAATCGATAAACAATTTGGATTCGTCGATATAAATCATCGCAGGAGGTATAGAGGGTCCGACACGTTTGCGATAGCAAGTCAGGCTGTTCAAGTCTACTATACAAGCTACCCAAGGCGTCGTAGAGATCGATTTGACTGGTGGGCAGTATGCAAGATTAAATCTAGAAATACATTCAACGTTGGAGACCCAGCATACCAAGAGGACCAGATCGAGAAGCCCCAATACATGGGACAACAGTCGGATACCATGGACGTGGAAGATGTCGATATACCTCATACTGAGGAAAATAGAGGGGAGGAAGAGGTTGATATACAAGACTTAGCTGTCAACCAGGGGAGAAAGAGGCGTCTTGTCCCAAGTATTGAGCCTGAAGAAGAAGTAGAAGAAGAAGAAGAAGAAGAAGAAGAAGAAGAAGAAGAAGAGGATGAGGATGAGGATGAGGATGATGATACAGATGAAGTCGACGATGAGGATGATGATATAGATGAAGTCGACGATGAGAATGAGGATGAGAACGATGACGATGACGATGAGGACGAGGACGATAACGATGATTAGATTAAATATCGGTATATATTAGAAGCACTTACAACTTAGTGAATTCAGTTTAGACGGACACATTCTTATTTCAGTTTATGTTTTTGTCGTTCGATCATCTACTTATTGTATGATTTTCTTTTTACAGATGGCACTCTTAGTTCTCATTGTCTTGACGGCACTCGCCGTCCTGCTGCTGGTATATATATTTTAGTTCAGTTTTATATTCATTTATACTTCTATATTGTTAATTATATTTATGTGTTCTATTTATAGGTCATGGTCACTACCACTCGTGCTGCTGGCAGTGGCCGTGGACGTGATGGTAGTGGTGCTGGTGGTGGCGATACTGGCCGTGGTGGGCGTGGTGGTAGCGGCACTGGCCGTGGACGTGATGGTAGCGGTCGTGGTGGTAGCGGCACTGGCCGTGGACGTGATGGTAGCGGTCGTGGTGGTAGCGGTCGTGATCGCCTTCCACATTCCCCGGATATAGAGTCCTCCGATCCCGACCTGGAGAGCCCGGCCACAGACTCTTCCCGCCGTCGATCTGCCGAGGCGCTACCTTCATCTTCATCGAGGCCTGAGACTCCATCCGCTAGCGGATCCGTTCCGCCCCCGGATGCACCAGCGGGTACACCATCAGTTACTGCAGGGTGGGCTCCGGAGTACCCCCGGATTCAGCTTCATCCTGCTACCGGTGAGTACATCCGCGGACCCGCGGATCCTCCGACGCCTCCAGAGAGGCCGATAGGCGAGAACCGACGAGAGCTATGGCCCGCGGGTGATACGTAAGTAAATTTAAGTTAATTTATTAAATTTGTTTCATTTATTCAAGTTAATAATCCAGTCTTTGCTTCTTTGTAGGTTTTTCCCGTATGATGCTGCCCGGATACTCGGGCAAATTATCCGAGAAAACTACCATGGCCCCTACCTCAATTTTTCTGAGGTGCCTCAGAACATGCAGTACGTCTGGCTCGAGGAGATGAAGGTATATATATATATTTTGGTTAATTATTAATTATTCTTTAATCCACTAATTTTTTAATTACGTGATAATTTAATTTGTATGTCAGACGACGTTCTGGTGGCCCCCCCATCGCGAGGAGTTGATTCGCAAGGCCTACAAAGCCGCCGCCGGGAAGAAGATACGGGATGCGGTGTACGACGTTCGTACGGTGCATTCGAGGAAGAAGTGGCTCCGGGAGGAGTACTACGAGCAGATGTTGGATAAGATGAATACTGCTCAGTACAGGGAGAAATCAGAGAAAGCGAAGGCGAGCAGACAGGCCGCTGGTCTGCATACGGGAGGTTCAAGGGCCCACGCAGCGACGCGTGCAGATTTGGTGAGATACCGCAAATTCATTTCACTATTAAATTCGGTACTATTAATATACGTAGTTAATTAAATTCGACGTATATTTCGTATGCAGGCACAACGGGCGGTAAAGGAGGGGAGAGAGCCGGAGTCGGTCACCGCCTACGATGTATTCCTGCATACACACAAGAGGCGGGCAGACGGGAGCTTCGTCGACGCGAGGGCCCAGGCGACTGATGTAAGTAATTACGTTTATGAGATTTATATTAGAAATATAATTATTGTTAACTTAATTAGGTGAACGTAGGATTCAAATTATAACTTAGGAAAACATAGGATTTAGATTATAACTTAGGAAAACTTATAGTATAAACACATTCATTGGATAGGCTGCATATCGTGAGGCCCTTAGTCAGATTGAGCCCCCTGCCGAGGTTGTCGGCGAAACGACGCCCACCCAGACGCCCTCTTCTATGGCCGCTCGCTACGACGACGTGTTCGTAGAGTCTGTCGGCGGCTTTAATAAAGGGCGCGTCTACGGCGTAGGTTCCCTGGCGGCGTCGTTGCAGGGCGCGACTCCGAGATATCCACCGCCCCCGCCTCCTCCCGCGCCCCCGTCGGACGATATGAGGAAGCAGCTTGCGACTCTCACCTCCGATATGTCGGAAATGCGGAGTCTAATGTCGGATGTGCTGGAGCGCCTTTCGCGTCCTTCTTCTGCTCCCGGTCCAGATCCGTCTGCTCCCGGTCCGTCTAGTGCGGTTGCCGGTCCTTCCGACCCTGGACGTTATTCATTTGACCGTTCTGCCGAGGTCCGCCTGGTACCGGATACTGCGCTCATTGGGCTCATGGAATTGATGTCGCCAGAGCAGCTCCGCACGCTTCCAGAGCATGTGTTGTCCCAGGTGCCGGCGTACATGGTGGAAGAGTACATCCGCAGAGCCGAACGACGACGCGATCCATCTCAATGATATTTGTACTGTTTTTGGATATTTGTACTGTTTTTGGATTTTGAATTCTGGATATTTTGGAAGCGTACATGAATGTTTGGTTATTATGAATTTGTGTATTTGTGTTTGGATATTTGTACATAGATGTTTGGATATTTCTGTTTGATATTGGATATTATGAATTTGGATATTTAGATATTTGTTGATCGTACATGGATGTTTGGATATTGGATATTATGAATATGTGTAATATTTACGAAAAGGAAATAGAATGTTTCTGTAATTTTTTTTTATTAATGTTGCATTTAGCGATGGACTAGCGACTACTTAGCGACGGATATATCTTTTTAGCGACCGATGAGCGACATACTAGCGACGGTCCGTCGCTAACTGGGTTATATAAATATTTGCAGTTACCGACGGACGAGCGACGGATAATCCGTCGCTAACTGGGTTATATAAATATTTGCAGTTACCGACGGGCGAGCGACGGATAATCCGTCGCTAACTGGGTACAATTAATATTAGCGACGAAATATCGACTACCTAGCGACGGCAAATCCGTCGACATGGTTCTGGAAATATGGTAGGTTTCCAGAACCATGTCGACGGATAATGGGTCGCTAATCCGTCGCTAATCTGTCGAGGATGACGACGGACTAGTGACGGCCTAGCGACCCATTATCCGTCGACATGGTTCTGGAATTATGGAAGCTTTCCAGAACCAGGCCGACGCCCTACCCGTCGCTCATCCGTCGCTATAACGTCGAGGGTAACGACGGAATAGCGACGGAATAGCGACTGATTTTGCGTATCAGGAACCTCTCTGATACGCTTTTACCGACCTATTTACGACGGCTTAGCGACGGATATTTTAATATTATATGGCATGTAAACCGACGGGAACAAGTCGCTAATCCGTCGCTAATCCGTTGAAAGGCAACCGTCGGTAATCAGTCGCTAGTCCGTCGGTTAATCATTTGTCCGACGGCTTAGCGACGGACCAATTTTAGCGACGACGTTTTTCCCGACGGCCATTTTCATCAAATATCCGTCGCTATGCCGTCGGTAATTTACATTACCGACGGATTCGCGACGGATCTGGCCGTCGCTAAATGGACAACTTTTGGTAGTGTATAGAGTACGTGTTGTTAAACTTGTATACTTTTTTTTAAAAAATGTATATATAATAGGTCATCTCTCAGTGATGCAAGCTCTGAATTATTATTATTAATCGTGTATTGATTTCGTCACTTGCATTATCTTCCGTTTAATTTATTCAAAAATGATATTTGGCTCTCAAAATATTAAATGCCAGCAAGAAACATTTCCGTAATCAGAAAAGACAAAGAGAGTGAGACCCGCAATGAATGCAAGCTTCCACTTCAGCAAGCAAGTCAACTAAGGAAAGCTATGTGGGACCCCCCACAATTAATGCAATAAGAAAAAGGTTCACGTGGCCAAGCAATGATGACATATAATAAAATATATTATGCAAGTACATGCAGCTCAATAAAAGCCATGCATTCCAATATTAAATTCAAGTCCAAAAAGTACAATGGCCATGCGGCCAGCAAGTGGGAAGAGGCCATGCGGCCAACAAACATTTGATTGGTCAACAAATAATTCCATGCAGCTCGGTCTCACATTTGCTTGTATAAAATACAAACAATACAAAATAAATAAATAATGGCCATGCGGTTTGCTTGTACGAAAATGCAAACAAGCAACTAAATATTAAACAATTTCCTTATGCGGCTCCACATTGCTTCATGCATTAACGACAAACAAGAGGCCAAGCCTTATGCGGCTAGTGCTGGAGAATGCATTATAAGTTCATTAAAGAAATGTGCATGCAAGAATGCATTAAAATAATGCATTCTCCCGAATCTAGTCTCATGGATTGCAATGTATTGAATGCATTGAATTATAATGCATTAAAATATAGCTTAGAATATAAGCATTAAAATATTAAGGACCTATATGCATAAAGTGCATTAAATGCATTTTTAGGGACTAAAACGCATAAAATGCCTTTAGTGGATTTTATATGCGGCTGATCCCTCTTGGAAGGCATTAAAGCATGTTTTTAGGGACTAAAATGCATAAGTGCATTTAATGAGTTCTATATGCGGCTTCCAAAGCTTTAAGCTTTGGATCCTAAGTCATTTAACCATTAAATGCTTCTATATGCGGCTAGGAACAAAGCTTGAGCCTGTGCTAAAGCATTTGTTAATGCTTGATGCATTAAGCCATTAAATGCTTGCTTTAAGCCATTAAATGCTAAAAGCAATTCTATATGCGGCCAAGAACTTAATTCCTATATGCGGCTAAAACTGGCACTAAGCCATGCGGCCAAGAAAGTGGAAATGGCCATGCGGCCCTCAATTACTCATGCATGCAAGCCACATTATAATAATAAATATCCATAGGCCTATGCGGCCACTAACTGTTGCATGCAAGCAAGCACTTATCAAGCAAATATTTAATGCATGCATGAAATTAATGATTTCAAGGCCATGCGGCTAGAAAAAAAAACCACTTGCCGCATGAAATAGTCATGCGGTCAAGTACTGTTCTTCTCCTCAAATTCAGAGAAGAAAAACACCATGAGTCATACTTTCAAGCTCCATAATTCCATCATCCAAAGTCCAAATTCGAACTTCCATAGGTCAAATTTGGGTAAAATAAAATTCTCTACAACATGGAACCATCAGTTGACAAAAATGTACAAGTTTAACAGGTCAAAACTTATGAAAACTGAAAGTACCACAAAGTTAGATCTACCACAATCTAGCCATCAAAATGGAAAACTCCAAGTTCCAAACATGTTTAGAATTAACAATAAAGAGAATGGAACAAACGAAATTGAAATCGTCCAACATTCAGAAAGGTGTACTTGCCTTGGACTGGAGGAAGAAGATGAAGATGGAAGTGAAAATAATGGAGGAGAGAGAATGGTAGGTGGCTTATATAACAAGCCCAAGCAATCCCCACCATTTATTCCTCTCCACTAAATCTAAGCCATACACCTCATCTCATGAGAAACCAAATTAAACCAAACCAAGTCAAAGTGGAACCGAACCAAATAAAACACATTCCAAGTTAAACCAAGTCATGAAAATCCTACACTTAGAAAAATTTTAAAATATCACACAAATCGAGAAATGCGAAATACGGCTCAAGTAAACATGTATCCGTATAAAATACCGATACAGTGAGACGGGTCTCACACACACACACACATATATATATATATATATATATATATATATATATATATATATATATATATATATATATATATATATATATATAAACTATTTTTTTTTTGCAGTTTTTGACCGAAATCGAATAAATTTTTTTAGTATTTTCAAAGCCGAAATAGAACCAATTTTTCTAAAATAGAACCGAATCTCTTATTCGGTTCGGTTCGATTCTCTCATTCGGTTCAGTTCGATTCGATTTTCGGTTCAAAATCGAATAATGCTCATCTCTACCCCCACAGAATTCTCCGACCGGCCATGGCTTCTAGAAATCAATCGATCAATCGACGAAAATAATGCGAGAGATTTGCAACAGAGAAAGAATGCAAGTACAAGATATGAGAAGGTCTTAGTAAGGAAGAAGAAGGAAAAAAAATAAAAAAAAAACCTCATCAGAACGGCTAATGGAGCCAAATATGACCTACTGAATTTTGTCTCACATTTAGAGTTTTAGTTCTTTTGATGCGTCTTTAGTGCCATGCAGAATGTTGGTTGTGTTGAGCAACTTATATTTGCTATGTCATTCAATCAATTTACTTTTAGTCCCACATTAAATAGAAGAGCACTTTTTTTTGTTTAAATTGCTTGATCCACTCTATTGGTTAAGTTAGTTTTATTGGGATGGGCTCGAGTCTATCCAACCAGCGAGTAGGTGCACATTAATTTTTAACGCGTTTATTAGTCGAACACTTAACACTTTTTATTTATGTATACATGTTTTCATGTAATCGGGAATTCCATTTTCAGGTAATCCGGAATACTGGAGAGATCTGTTTACAAAAATAGTTTATTTATTATCTCTCTCGTGGAAAAAAAAAAAAAATTTATCCCCATGGAGAAACAAAGAAAAATAACCAGAACCAAAAACTTCCAAAATATCTCCAACCGTATCTCTTCCGGACAAGACTGCGATCATTCATCGGATTCGCCACTAGGTACACGGTGTTGTAGATTGCCATGATTCATTGTATTTCGGAGAGAGATCGTTAAAAATTTGTTGCACTATCCGTGGGAGGGGGATTTTATTTTAAGGACAATATATGTAACTTGTCTCGAATTTTTTACTTTCAATATCTATCTTTAGTTTCTGCGTTTTTTGCATTTTTTAAGGAATATTTTCCAACAGTAAAGATAGTGGAACCGATTAAATGCAAGATGCAAGGTATTGGTAGCCAAAAATGCTATTTGGCCTCCAAAAAATTTGAGTGATACAATCTTCCATTATGTGGCATATAACATGGCTGATGACATAACAGCTGACATGACAAAATAAAACATTAAAATTATATATTAATATTAATATCAAACTAACATGAACATTAATATCAAAATTAACATCAACATTATTATTAACTTAACATTAAAATTAATATTAACATTAAATTAAAATTAGCATTAACATTAGCATTAAAATTAAAATTAATATCAAATTAACATGAATATTAATATTAACATTAAAATTAATATTAACATTAAATTAAAATTAGCATTAACATTAAAAAAATTGGATAATTAATTTTTTTGGTTAAAACATGACATGTCAGCTGCCACATCAGTTGCCATGTCAGATGCCACATAACGGAAGATAACATCATCCAAAGAATTTGGGAGCCGAATAGTATAATTGATTTGTAGCTAGTTTCATTTCTTCCCAAGATATTGTTTCGCAATTGCTTATGCAAGATATATTTTTTCATCTCTTCGGAAAAAAAAAATATTGTTTAAGCAATTGCTTCGTCATAAAAAAAAAAAAATAAATAAAATAAAATAAAATAAATAAATAAATAGGTATCGTCTTCCACTTCCAGGTCGGTCGGTCTGTCTGTCTGTCTGTCTGTCTGGCTTCTTAACATTTTCCAACATTAACCATTAGCGTCAATCAACATCTATGCAACGATCCAGATGCTTCTTGTCATATAGAGTACGTGTTGTTAAACTTATATACTTTTTTTTAAAAAGTGTATATATAATAGGTCATCTCTCAGTGATGCAAGCTCTGAATTATTATTATTAATCGTGTATTGATTTCGTCACTTGCATTATCTTCCGTTTAATTTATTCAAAAATGATATTTGGCTCTCAAAATATTTGGGTGATTATATCTTTCATTATGTGGCATATGATATGGTTACTGACATGATAGTTGAAATGACAAAATTTAACATTAAAATTAATATTAAAATTAAAATTAATATTAAATTAACATGATAATTAACATTAATCTTAACATTAACATTAAAAATAA
Source organism: Iris pallida (assembly GCA_029216955.1). Lineage (NCBI taxonomy): Eukaryota > Viridiplantae > Streptophyta > Magnoliopsida > Asparagales > Iridaceae > Iris > Iris pallida. The sequence goes on from JANAVB010028398.1 coordinate 3,030,054, forward strand.
CCTTAACATTAAAATTAACATTAATATTAATATTAAAATTAACCTTAACATTAAAATTAATACTAACATTAATATTAATATTAATATTAACATTAACATTAACATTAAAAAAATTGGGTAATTAATGTTTTGGGTTAAAATTTGTCATGTCAGCTGTTATGTCAGCTACAATGTCAGATGTCACATAATGGGAGATGGCATCATCCAAATATTTTGGGAGCAAAATAGCATAATTGTAATTTATTAGAATCAAACAGTGAAACAATTTCGAAAAACAGTTTTTCTTTAAAAAAAATTCGACATAACTTGGTGAGAATCGGAAAAAATCGCACAAATCAGTTACGATAAATTCACACAGGAGCATAATGCACACACATCGAGTTTTACGTCGAGTTTTGCGCAAAAAAAATTCATGAAAAAAAAATTACGAGACGATCGGAGTCCAATTCCGAAAAAAATCCACTAGTGGGATAAAACAAAAAATACACCGACTACTTTACAAACTCATCCACAGATCAAACGGAGCACCACAATACTTCAAATAGATAGAAATAGATTACAATGAGTACAAAAGGATTACCAAAGGCGAGAAATAACTAATGAAGATGTTATCTACTACTTTGTATTTTATATAGTTAAGAATCTATTCTACTATATAATAGGAAAACTTGGTGGTAAAATTTTTGAATTCGTAAAATACCCTTGAGCATTTTATAAACATAATATTATTATGTTAACTTGCGTGTCATTTATTTCTAAGAGTCAAAGTAATAAAATTTGCATGCAAGTTTTCTTTTGCCATACAACTTTTTATGTTCCAATTGTAATAATTTTTTCTGTCCTTACCATTTTTCAAAGATTATTATTCTCAATGAAAATTTAAAAAAACAAAATTTCTAATTCGAATCTTTTGGCATTGTAAAAAGAAAGCACACAATGATAGCTGACATTATGATATTCTAATTAAAATACGTGCAAAGACGTACATGTAGACTAGTGTAAATAATGTAAATAAATGATCTGACCAAGACCGAGGCTTCGAACTTGGTTCAATGTCCTTAAGACAATATTCGTCCCGCACTGGTGCTTACGGTTTAATGGCAATTAGTCTCCCATGATACAACGGTTCTTCTCCTTCGGTAACAGCATACTTCACACCGCAGGAACTCGACGAATTAATGTAGGTAGTCTCTCTCTTGGACTTAATGTTTGATGTATGAATTGAGTGAATTGAATTACTCAAACACTATGCTTTTATAAATGACAAACAGACACAATTGAGTAGACACAATGTTTAGAAGGGACACGTCTTTCCAATAAATAGATTCGTTGCAAATTGGACACACCTATTGGAACTTTGGTAAAATATTTTTACATCACTTTTCAAATCAAATATACATTCACTTTTCCAACAGCCAGAAGTAATCACTCTTAAAATCAACACTCTAAACTTCACATCACCTCTTTCTCTCCACCATTGAGAAAACTCTCCTTAGATTGTAATCTTTTAAAATTATGGTTAGGAAATACCTATTTAAAGCATCCAACTTTCGAAAACATCTGGACCGTTGATCACGATCCAACGGTGTTAACAAAATAGCTAAATTTTGTCTCCATTCCCCACACCCGTATATCGGACTGTATACCAACCATGATATACCGATAGTATATAAAAATTAGACCACTTTGAGTAAGAACAATTATGGAACGAACTGTTATATGTACCGGCGGTATACCGACAGCGGTATACCAACGGTACACTGTCTGCACTGATACAACCTTTTCTAATATGTCTGATGTGCATTCAACTGGAGTCATCTTTTCGTCTTCGACTCTCCGAACTTCTCCAACTCACGAATACTCTCGTCACACTCAACAAAATCCCATTTATATCATAACAAAAAAAAGGATAGTTGCAAAAGAAAATTGATATTCATAACAACTATGTAGAGTATCAGAGAGTCCAATACCCATAGTACTGCTTCCACTGATGATATCATTGAGAAACAAAGTATATATGGTTCTAATATGTCATGAATTTTTATGAGCAGTTGGGTTACTGAGTTTAACCTTGAAAATAATAGTGGCATGCAATTTTAATCTAAACATGTCTTAGCTACATGCATTTTTTTTTAGATGTCCAACATAATGCATAAAATTTTGTGTATGCTGCATTGCATGTCATTTGAGATCACTATCCACGTCTTTTTTGTGGTTCGATTTTGAACCGTTCGTCTAGCCAAAAAAGTTATACATTTTCTCAGTTACCATAAGAGCCAGATGAGTTAGAGTAGCTACATGCATCTTGAACAGAGATTTGTCATAGTGAGCTTAGCAAGGAAGAGTTCCAAAGTGATCACAACAGTCCACAGCATAAAACAAAAATATTTAAGGAACCAATTAAAGGTAGAAGTCTTCCATCATCTAGACAATTGCCACCATAAATTGAAGGCAAATTTAATCTGTACCTATATATCATATAAAAGAAAAGGTTGGTTGTAGTTTACCTAAACCCCATCTCATTGTTCCATGACCGAGTTTAGAGTTGTGTCTAGGAAATTAAATTAAAAATTAAAAAAACATGTACCATGTCAAGTGAGGTGAATTTTTTCTTTCTTAATTAGATAGTTTATCATGTCTGAAGTTACCCCTTTTTTCCAACATAAAATTTTATTGTATGAAATTAAGTTTTAAAAAAAGGCTGAGCAAAAAAAAAAAAAAAAATTAAAATTATTTGTCCAAACACATTCCGCGAGACTGTCTTACGAAATATATGCATACACATATTCCGCCAGGTCGTTTGGCAGAATTCGAGCTGGTCGGATTGGTTGATTGGCAGTTAGGGGTTGGATGTTTTAATATATTAAAATGCCTATTTTTCTTACTTAGAGAAACCTATAGGAAGGTTATGTTTTCATTAACCTTTAAATTTTCTATAGCTATAAAGGAAAGACAGTTTTACTTGCTATAACTATATTGCATAATATTTTAGCACACATATATTTAGGTTATCCATGAAATATTTGTAAAATTTTAAGTTGCTCCCTGTCTATAATATATATATATATATATATATATATATATATATATATATATATATATATATATATATAACACTAACATGCACAGACAAACACCCACACCCACAATCTGCTTGATTTTCTTCAGACGGTCTCAAAGAAAGTGGACTTGTATAAATTTTGCAAGACCGACTGACAGAATCTGTACATGCATAGATTTCGCTGATCTGACTTGCAGAATATTTTGTGGCATCCAAAATCCAAGATTAGAGAAGGGCGTTTGGGGTTACCAGGCAACAACAGAAGAAGGAAAAAAAAAAAAAAAATACGACCAATAGGGGATGCATTTATTAAACAAGGTAAAACTCAAAATTAAAGTCACCACTATATGTTATGGTAGCAATGTTACTTTCCTAATAAAAAAATTGGAGACAAAAAAGTGTTTTAATTCAGATACGCGCTACGGATATGGGTCAACCAAATTGCTAACAAGGCATATGATTATTAAACTATTTTTTTATGGTAATCATATTTTATTTTTATGAAAAAATACTTTTGTGTTAATAAATTTATGGTTACCCGCAATATTAAATTCTAATTCCGCCCGATATAATCTTTTACTAACCATAAGATTATCCAACAAAACATTAGTCATCATATAGGAACAATGACAGATGATTAAGAGTAGGTAGATATTATTATATTTCAAAAAAAAAAAAAAATACCAAGCAACACATGGTTCGACTTTGACATAGACAAGTTATTATGCATATCAACGTGCAAAATGATTTGATCAAGTTCTAAAAAATAATGTAATTATTAGTTTAACTTTTGCTACAAACTATGGAGTACTGTTTTATTTTATTTTTCATTTTCTTCAAATTGTAATAGACGTTACATCTTACATGTTTCCTACCCTTTCCTTTAACATGGTAGCGTTTACATCCTACATGTTTCCTTTAACATCTTTCTTAAAAAAAATGTTTCCTTTAACATTATAGAGTTGACCTTGAATTGCAAGGTATATACCAAGAAGCAAAGACTAATTAGTAACATTTTGCAACATTTTTTTTAAGGCAAGATTTTATCACATGTTAAACATGCTAACAAACTAGTTATCTAAAATTTAAACTAAAAAATTTTGATTGTTAGAATAATACAAATTAAATTTTACATTTAAAAAAATTATAAATTAAATATTATTCTCAATTTTGTTTTGATGTAGTGGAAGAAGCTTCAAGAATGATTTAATTAAATAGTAGAATGACAGAAAAATATTAAACACCTTGCTCCCAAAAAAAAAAAATCATTTCTACCTCTTGCATGGCATAACACAACGCATACTTAACTTACATAAGTTATTTTGCGAATCAAGGAAGAATTACTTCCAAAAAATAGGGATCTATAACTTCGATTCAAACAGTTATGTTACCGACGAACGATTTAATCGACCACGTCCCTGTTACTATAATTGTACATTTAGATGCTACTACCGTACTATCAAGAAGATTAGTTGTCAAAAGTATTTATCTAGCAGCGAATCCTTTAAATTTAATGTCAACTATGTTAGAACCTTGGGTCGATGGTGAGGAATATTCGCCTCTTGAATAGCGTAAACAAAGACGGAATCAGAAATTCGATCTAGGGTGAATTGAAATGAGGTGGGGGTGGGATGAGGTGTGAGGACATCTTAGATGTTTCCTTTATCAACATGTTGAGCATGTATCACTAGTAGGTATCTAACATACACACACAAGTAACACAACCTTTGGACGACATTTTGACACATGCTATATTTTGGAACAGTCAAATTGTACATAAATTGAGTGTTCAAAAATCCAACAAGATTTGGACCTAGCCCATGCAATATTAGATTACCACTTGTCATGGAGGTTCCACTATTCAATGCTAGGATAGCAATTATAAGTATTTCACTTGGAAAAGTATTAAAAGGCGGCTATATGCCATCAATTTAGCCTGAAATGTCACAACTACTCCACACACATGTTCACACACATATGCCATCAATTGGAAAAGTATTAGATTTATTGGATTCTCAATCGAATCAAAATAGTCAAAGCTAAATAAATCAAACAAAAATGAGTCATAAATGAAATCAAATCGATAATCGATTATGTTTGCTCGGTTAGATTATTTTTTATTGCTTAATAGACCACACCCAAAATTAGAATTATGGTTAAATTGTATTTTTAAAAGTATTACTTTGATACATAAGTTTATTGTATTTCAAAGTTGAACTAGTTATTAAATTATCAAAGTTAAATTTTAAAATAAATTAATAATACGTATTTTTAATCATAAAATATGTATAAATTGAAGGTAATTATAACTGTGTTAGTCTTGCTTGATTTTTAGATTTGGATCAAAATCGAAACCGAATAATTCTTTTTTAGTATTTTCAACAACTCTTCGGTTATTTTTCAAACCGAACCGAATTTCTGAAATTCATAACCGAACCGAATTTCATATTCAATTTGATTAAAAGTCCAGAAACTTAGTCAAACTGCTATATCATATATTCGGTATGACTAACATAATTGTTGCAGAATATCTGAAATAGCAGATCGACTTCCGACACACACTTGCTTCCTTTGCTTCATTGGTTGGTCAATGTGTAAGGCTAATTCTAAAGACACTCCAAGTTTTACTTGGGACTAGTCCAGTCCTAGAACTGCCAACTTGTTGGCAGTTCTAAAAAATTTGAATATTAAAATGAGTAATGCTATTCATACCTCCAAATTGTCCCTCCAATATATCCCTTCTTATGTGGCAGCTGACGTGACATGTTAAATAATATTATGTGTCATCTAACATGGCCGATGACATGGCAAATTTTAATCCAAAAAGTTAATTATCCAATTTTGTCCATGTTAATTTAATGTTAATATTAATTAATGTTAATATTAATGTTAATTTAATATTAATATTAATTAATATTAATATTAATATTAATATTAATTAATGTTGATTTTAATGTTAATGTTAATGTTAATGTTAATATTAATATTATTATTAATGTTAATATTAATATTAATTTTAATATTAATGTTAACATTAATTTTAATGTTAATTTTATGTTAATATTAATTTTAATTTTAAAATTTGTCACGTCAGCTACCACATCAACATGTCACATCAGCTGTCACATAAGAATGAACAGCTTGAAGGTACAATTTGAAAGGACAAATAGTATTATTTTATTAAAATAGACTGTGAACGACAGTAGACAGTTCTCCTCAATATTAGGACCGTCAATTTTATTGGCAGGTCTAATGCCATGTGTAACTACCGCTTCCTTCCCACAGACCAAACTCACTCCATATAAAACCTGCATTCTCCTATTGATCACCAAAGTCCCACACAAACAACAGAGTGAAGTTGATGGAGGTGGTGGTGCCTACGAAGGACATGCACTTCGACAGCACGACCTCCACCCCCTACGTGAGCGCTCCGGCGAGCCCGAAGCGCTTGGACGCCGTCGACCCCTTCGACTACTACTGCCGCAACGCCAGCGCCCCCGCGAGCCCGGCTCGCGCCGCGGCCATCTATGCCGCCGCCGCCGCCTCGGTCGTCCCCTTCGACTGGGAGGAGACCCCCGGGACGCCCAAGTCTCGAGCACCCACTAATCACAACAACGACGACGGAGACGACGACGAGTACGTGTTCGAGTTCAGCGGCCAGCTCGAGAGAGGTGTCCTGCCCCCGGAACCTGCGGCCGCAGATGAGCTGTTCGAGGAGGGCAAGATAAGGCCGCTCAAGCCCCCTCCTCGGCTCTACAACCTCGACGCGAACGACAAGGGCGGCACGCGGGCTTCCCCCTCGCCGAGATCGCCCAGGTCCCCCTCTAAGGGGGGACTCTGGTCGCCCCGACAGAAGAAGAAGCACGGCAGCAGCGAAGGGGCCGACCCCTTCGCCGCCGCCATGGTCGAGGCGACCAGGGAGAGGGGGAGGGAGAGAGACGCTGTCCCTCCCCCCTCGATCTCGTCCTCCATAAGCAGGAAGGGATCGAGGTCCCTCTCTCCCATGAGAGGGGAGTTCAACTCCCCTTCTCCTGCCTCCACTTCAACAACCGCTGCTTCCTCTTCTGTTAAGACCAGAGGAGGAAGCAGCGGCAGAAAGTGGAGGCTGAGGGACCTGCTACTGTTTCGTAGCGCGTCAGAAGGACGCGCTACGGGAGACACCAGCAAGGACCCTCTAAGGAAGTTCAGCATAGCCTCGCCGATCAAGAGGGGAGGAGAGGATTCGAGGAACTCGAGCTTCCGGTCGACCGACAGCTTCGGGTCGTCGATGAGGAGGGGAGGCATGTCCCCCCACGAGGCGCACTACACGTCGAACCGCGCCGCGTCGGAGGAGAGGAGGAGGAGGACCGCGCTGCCCTTCGGCAGCCAGGGCCTGTTCGGGTGCCTCCGGTTCAACCCGGCCGTCCAGAGCGTGGCCCGGGGGTTCAACAACAGCTCAACGTTCAATCATAGGCGCCAATTGTGATCAAAGTGTATTTGTATCCCTAATTGTTTCGTTATTGTTCATCAGCAAAATTGTAAAATATTTGTTTCTTTTAAGAAAATTTTCATACAAGAGAATCGAAGTTTTGGAAGGAAAAAAAAAAAAAAACTCAAAATATATAGTTTGGTAAAATTATAAATTGAGATTAGTCACTTTTGCTCCGTTTGGTGCATTATCTCGTGCACGACCGAGAGGTTGCCAGTGTTGACAGAGGTGCAATGACGATAATGAAATATCGTGAAGACGTGCGGCCGTCCCATCCACAGTTCCACAACATCAGAGGTCTGATGAACGTGACATAATCTGAGCCTGGGGTTTGAAGGAAATCGGAATGAATCTTTTGGTTCGGTTTCTGTAATTTGTGAAAACTTTGTGATGCATGTATAATTTTATTAAATTTTAATATTGAGTATAATTGTTTTTTTCTTTTTTTTATTCAAATTTATTAAAATCTAGCTCGAGGAAATGGTTGCTTTGCTCAATACTAGTCATATTTTTCTTTTAAATTGGCTTGATCTGCAATTCTAGTAAATTGCAAGTTGCAATATTTTCGTCATTCGTTCGTTGACGGACTCTTCCTCGTTGCAAATATAAAGCAGCCAAATGCTACCAAGTAGATGAGAGTGATGCTCCTTTTGACTGACTTGCTAATTATTAATTGGGGTAATTTAATTTTACGTTCTAACATATATATATATATATATATATATATATATATATATATATATATATATATATATATATATATATATATATATATATTATATTTTGGATTTCAAAATTGACGGATGTTAGAATTTGGATTTCGAAATTACTGTCCACTAGTCAAGATAAATTGTAATTTTGGAACGTAAATTCTAACGTCGGTCGATTTCGAAATTTAAATTCCAATATCCACATATATATATATATATATATGTGAGACTTGAAAACTAAATATCCCTATTAATTATTGTGCCGAACGAATGTCTTGTACTGGTGGCATATTGAGAAGTTTGCAAGGCTCTGATTCTTGCAGAGAAGAAAAAAAGATGGGTTTTATTGGTCAACAAAATGTGGCTGAGCTCATCAATTAGGCACGCGTGTGAATCCAACAAATAAGGGGACAGGCGTGCAACAATGTCTTCTTCTTCCATGGACAGATGGGGTCAGAAGGAGCTATATAGGGGGAGCAGATCTGATGTTCCATTTATTTATGATCAATTATGTTCCTCTTCTTATTATATGTGGGTCATCATTCATATATTTACTTCAATGGTCCACATGTAATAGGAAGAAAAACATGATTGGACAGAAATAAATGGGACAACAGATTTGTTCTCCTATATAGGTATATATATATAGTAAAGTAGGAGAATGCTTTTTGGCCCGCTGGGGTGGTGACTGTCCATTGGTTCGCGCACCCACATGGCAGTAGTCCATTGGTCATCCCTGCTAGCATCGAAATCTCCCCTTAAAATTAGGATCAGGGAGCCAATGTGTGACCGTCACGTAGCACGGACAAATGACTGTCGTCCAAAAAAATTTATAGTACTTTTAAGATGGGTTGCCAAAACTATTTTTAATTTATTATAGTTTTTAAGGTATTGTTCGGGAAGAGAAAAAAATGGGAGAAAGAAAAATGTTGAGGAGAAAATGAGTGAAAAATTAAAAGTATTGGTGTTTGGGAAGGGGAAGGAAAGAGAAGGGAGAGGATTTTGGGAGAAAAACAATTTTCTTCCAAAAGTGGAAGGAAAATTGAGAGAGTTGAGAGGATTGTGGAAGAAATTACACATCTACCCTTTAAAAAAAGTTAGTTTCATTTATGATTTGAAAAAAAATCAAAAATTAAATGGTAATTATATCTATCTCTATAAATAAATAAAATATTATTTTTAAAATTTTTCTTCTTCTATTTTTTGGTTATCCAAACAAATAAAGAAAGAAAAAAATATTATCTTCATTTTACTCTCCTCTATTTTCTTTTCCCTCAATTCTCTTTTCTCTCCTCAAAAATATTTTCAAACACAGTGTAAAAGTAAAATATATAAGTTCCTCTTATGAATTAAGGATAGTTTTGATAATTTTGAATATTGTAGAAACTTTATTGGCAGTTACAGTTCCATAAAGAATTAGTTTTGGAATAAGTTAATATACAGATACGGGTTCATTAATTCATGAATCAAATTAACCACTTGATCGAGATTTGTAAAAGTAAAATGCATGTTGCAACTCTACTATGAATTAATGATGGGAGTCTCTTTCCCTCTTGCTTCAAAGGCAGAATTAGACCCCTTGCAGTCCCTCTTGAATTGGGCCCACTGCTCTCACTTTCCATGGCCCCACTATGACTCGAATTCGGACAGATGGGACTATTGTCTCCATCTCGGCTAGTGGAGCTAGAGGTAGTACAATTCAATTAATCAAGAATTTTTTTAAGAGCACCACACTTTTTATTTGGGACAGTCCTTACTTTGGGGGCCGTCCAAGCAGATGAAATTTTTGGTGGGGGACACCCACAATTTACTTCGGGGCAGCCCAAGGGGCGAGCGGAGGAGGGGTGGTCGGCGCAGGGGTGGTCGGGCGGCACTGGGGTGGCACCCCTCGCTGGTTTTGCTCGGCTAGGAAGCCGAGGAAGAGGAAGAAAGAATGTTCGGCTACAGCAGCGTCGAGAACGTCAATGGCGGCGGCAGAGGGAAGGTCGAAGAACTGGATCTGGAGGCCGGAGGGAGCAGCACGCTGTACCCGGGTCTCTCCCGCGGCGAGAACGAGCTCCGCTGGGGGTTCGTGAGGAAGGTCTACGGCATCCTCTGCGCACAGCTCCTCCTCACGACCGCCGTGTCCGCCGTCATCGTCTTCTACGCGCCCATGAACGACCTCCTCATGAACTGCTCCGGCCTCCTCCTCGGCCTCACCATCCTCCCTTTCGTCCATAAGCATCCATCGATCTCTCCTTCCATCGATTCGACTCTTAGGGTGGAACGCGTACAGTTGGGTGTCTTCGTCGACGCGGACTTCACCTAAGTTGGCAGTCCTCCTTTATGTTAGGACTGCCAACAAGTCGACAGTCCTCCTTTATGTGAGGACTGCCACTATGTTGGCAGTCCTCCTTGCTGGAGAAAATTGGGTTGTTCCCAAGCAAAAAAATGGATGACAAACTTGTAAATTTTTTTGAACATTTTTGGACTGCTCCCAGGTAAAAAAGTGTGGTGCCCTTAGAAAAAGCCTTAATCAAATCTATATCATTCTCTTCTCTCTTTTAGAATAAATGGTGGAAATAAAATTCTCTCCTTGTTCCATTAATCAAATCTATATCATTCTCGAAAGTAAAATGTTGGCTTATGTTGTTTTAGTGTCCTTAAGATATTTAAATTTGAGTTTATGTTTCCATATTGTTCAGAAAAAAAAATATATATAGATCTCGTCATGATGGTTGACTTGGACTGACCATCCAAAATATAGACCTAAATACAATTTTTAAATATTAAACGAGAACCCAAAACTAAACAACTAAATAAAAATTTTGAATGTCATATAAACCTAAACTAGATCTAACGGTCAATCCAAGTCAACCGTCAAGACAGATCCAGACTTATATATTCTAAACAATATGCAGACATAAATACAAATTTTGTATATTATACGAAATCCTAAAAGTAAATAATCTTTAAAAAATTGTAGAATATATACCAATTGAGATGGTTAGATCTAGAGGACTTTGGGTATCCATGCACTTCTCCATCAGTCTTTCTAGAGAGAAAAAATGGGTAAATACTTGAACTTCTCCATCAATTCTAAAAAATTTGTCATCTGTCCGTGTATTCAAAAATATGTCCAACTATGTTTGGCAATATAGGTATAGGCAATTGTCCTTCATTCACCAATTTGAATATATGATGCAAGTCATTTTGTAAGCATGAAGCTATAACAATCAAAATAGTAAAGTTCTTGATGATGCAGTCGATTCTATATGGTTTACACTAGGTAGCTTCAAGAATTCTTGTTGACTTCAAGGATAGAAGCATACTCATGCAGTATCTGACATCGATGCGGTTTGGCATGTCCCGTTCATTATCGATACTGACGGATACCAACATTGGGTCTTTTTTCAGACAATTCGACAGAGAAAACTGAACGACAAAAACCAATCGACGATAGTGTAAAAGCATAGTAACAAAAAAAAATTATTGCAGGTAAATCAATCAGCAAGCGTGATTATTATTTCATTCAATTTGAAAACTATTAAAAACAACACAAAAATATTTAAACAATGTCTAAATGTATAAAATATATTAAATTATTATTATTATTATTATTAGTTTTTCGATTAAAATTTTTGGGTTATTTAGTAATTGGGTCTCGTATAATAGTTAAAATTAGGATTTGAGTCTCGAAAATGACCGGTGTTAGGGTTTGGGTCTCTAGATCACTGTTCATTTGCCTACATGAAAAATAATTTGGAGACTCAAATTTTAATGCCGATCATTTTCGAGACCCAAATTCTAATATCAACTATAATATGAGACCATGTTACTAAATATTTAATACTTCAATCTTAAATCGCCAATCGCCGATTCTGTCTTCGATATTACCGATCCCAATATCCAATATGCATAGAAAGGATCGGATACACATTCGGAGATATTCATATTGATAATGATACAGATACTCGAACAAGAAGTAAACGATATATTAGGACACTGTCTATTTGAAAAAAAAAAAATATATATAAGAGTTATACTAGAATTTTTGAAAGATTAAATGAAGACGTAGTGTTGTTGTCCTTTCACCAGACCATTATTCTAGCCACCTACATTTGATGCTGAAAGTTCTTAACAATCATAAAGAGTACATACCAACATCTACTCTCATGTCTCTAGGGGTGAGCATCGGTTCGGTTCGGTTCGGTTCGGTTCGGTTCGGTTCAAACCGAACCGAATATGTGAAAACCGAAATAACCGTAAACCGTATTTCTCAAAACCGAAAACCGAACCGTTTTTATAAAAACCGAACAAAACCGAACCGAATTATTCGGTTCGGTTTTCGGTCGGTTCGGTTTCATGGACCAATGTGCATGGCCTTCAAATTTTTAGCAAAATGAGCCTATTTAAATAGATTTTTTAAAAAAAAAATATATGACATTATTGTATTTATGAATTGTTATATTACATAGAGTGAAAGATATTAGTATATATAGATTGAGGATAGATAGAGAGAGTGCTCAAATAAGCACCGACATAGAATAGTAGAAGAGAGTGCGCTCAGTTAGGGATTAATAAACATTAGTATATGTATATTGTGGGTAGTTTGATAAATTACTAAATCTAAATCGGTTTTCGGTTCGGTTCGGTTTTTCGGATGAAGAACCGAAAATCGAACCGTTATTTCAAATTTTTAAAATTTTAAACCGTAAACCGAACCGATAACCGAAAAACCGAACCGTTTGTCATATTTCGGTTCGGTTCGGTTCGATTTTCGGTTTTCAACCGTTATATGCTCACCCCTACATGTCTCACATGATCCAAATAAGGCTAAGACATAATTTGCTATGGGAAGTCCGCTAGTTCACACACAGCTTCATACGCATGGCTTAAAGTCACAAATTTGAATGCTAAGAATGAACATTGAGAAGAATGTCTAGGAATCAAAGACGAGCAGAACAACCAAAAAAGGAATTCAAAGAATAGGTTAAATATCACATATAGCTACCTTTAGAATTTTATAATTAAATGCATTTTGTTAGAATTATATATATATATATATATATATATGTCCAACTATGTTTGGCAATATAGGTATAGGCAATTGTTCTTCATTCACCAATTTGAATATATGATGCAAGTCATTTTGTAAGCATGAAGCTATAACAATCAAAATAGTAAAGTTCTTGATGATGCAGTCGATTCTATATGGTTTACACTAGGTAGCTTCAAGAATTCTTGTTGACTTCAAGGATAGAAGCATAGTCATGCAGTATCTGACATCGATGCGGTTTGGCATGTCCCGATCGTTATTGTTAGATTATATTTGTAACTATTGTAAATATGGCCCATAAGTCCAATCGTGTAGACACTATATATATTGTAATCAGCCCCCATCAATGAAAATAAGGCATTATTATTTGCTACTTGGTATCAGAGCATCCAGAAAAACCCTAGCCGCCAAAACCTATACACCTCCACCGGATTCCGGCGCCCGATCCGGTGCCCCTCCTCCCGGCTCGACCAGCGGCTCCCGTCTATCGACCCGCGGATCCCGGCGCCCGACTGCACCGGCCGGCCCTTACCCGCGGATCCTGCGCCTGACCGCGGCAGCCCCGCTGTCGACCACCGTACGCCGCCCGCTCCCGCGCCTGACCGCGCCAGATCCGGCGCCGCCTGCCACCGACCGTACGTCGCCTGCCGCCGACCGCTCGCTTCCGCGCCTGACCGCGCCAGATCCGGCGCCGTCTGCCGCTGACCGTACGCAGCCTGTCGCCGACCCCTACGCGCCCGATCCGGCGCACCGACCACGGCAGATTCGCCGTGAACCCCGTCCAGCAGCGGCCGATTCGCTGCCGACCCCGTCTATCAGCGGACGATTCGCCGCTCGTTCGGCCGATCCGTCGGACTAGTACAAAATTTTGTACACCCGACATCCGCGATCTCGTTCAGCCGATCCGTCGGAGTAGTACAAAAGTTTGTACACCCGACATCCGCGATGGCTGATGATACTGCGTCCAGCTACTCCGTCGCGACTGGTGGTGGCGGTGCACGTAACCCAAATTATCCTAATCCGAAGGATCCATATTTTCTGAGTTCTGCTGATCAACCAGGAAATATCATTACTCCTATTGTTTTCCGTGGACCAAACTATGCTGAGTGGTCTCGGTCGATACGTCTCTCTCTGATCTCTAGGCGAAAGATCACTTTTCTTGAAGGTACTGAAATCAAACCTGTTAATGATGCTAGTAAATTGCTTGATTGGAGATGTGTGCAAGCGCTATTGGTTCAATGGGTTCTTAATACCATTGATCCGTCTCTGAAGAAATCTTTGTCGTACTTTGAGGAGGTTTATCCATTGTAGAACTTGTTGGAAAAAAGATTTGTTGTTAGTAATGGCACTCGGAAGCAACAAATTAAGGTGGCTTTGGCTGAGTGTAAACAAACGGTTTCGATGTCTGTGGAAACCTACTTTGAAAATTTGCAGTCTTTGTGGGATGAACAAGCTGCTTATTTCCCATTGCCTATTTGTACCTGTGGTGAACTTGCTGCAAAGCTATAGGCTATGAGGGATGAAGACCACTTTCAGGACTTTATGTATGGGTTGAATGCTGAGTTGTATGGTTATACCCGATCTAATCTTCTGGCTCAGGATCCTCAGCCAAGTTTAGATCGGGCATACCAGACAGTCCGTGAGGAGGAGGATATGCGAAAATCTCAGGTCCAATCTGCTGCTGAGGAGGTGTTGGCGCTGGCTATCAAGACTTCACCTCGTCTTTCTACTACTTCTAATAGTAGGACCTCAGATTCCAGGGACAAATCAGGTATGATATGTACTCATTGCAAGAAAAGATGTCATGATGTTGCAACTTGCTTTGCCAAGATTGGCTATCCAGAGTGGTGGGAGACTCGTCCTCGGCGTGAGGGCGGACGTGGTGCTGGTGGTGGCAGAGGCCCGGCACCACAGCAGAGACATGATGGGGGACGCGGGGCTGGTGGCGCCGGGGTTGTTCATCATGTCGCCGCTACTAGTCGTGGTGTCCCTGCTAGTCTTGCTGGGAGTTCGGCGGATATGATACATGGAGGGTATCATTCGCCACTCTCAGGTGAACAATGGCAGAAACTGATGAGCTTGTTGGGTAACGACAATCCTTCCAACCCTGGTTCTTCAAACTCTGATCGTCTGATGGGTAAGAATTCTTCTGTCACTTGGATATTCGATACTGGGGCTACTCTTCATGCGACAGGTTCTCGTGACTGTCTAGTTGATTGCTTTGAGGGCCCTGTATGTCCTGTGATTTTGCATGATGGGAGCACTATTGAGGCTGTTCTGAGAGGCAAAGTATTTTTGACTGCTTCATTGGTGTTGACGGATGTTCTTTATGTTTCGACATTGACTTACAATTTGATCTCTGTCTCACAATTGATTGGTGCCAGAAATTGTGATATGTTATTTACTCCTGATTTGTGTTTTGTTCAGGACCGAAGTACCAGGATGGTGATTGGAGCAGGTGAACAAAGGGGTGGACTTTACTTCTTGGGGGAGGTTCCAGCTTCTTTGGCTTCGGTGATCCTGGCATGCAAAGAGAGTGATTCCGAGGTTTGGCATAGTAGACTGGGGCATCCTTCAGATAAAGTAATGCATACTTTACCTTTTCTCTCTGGTAGTAGTGTGTTTTCTCATAAGGCTTGTGATATTTGTCATCAAGCTAAACAGACTCGTGATGCTTTTCCTGATAGTAGTAGTCGTGCTTTGAGATGCTTTGAACTTATACACTGTGATCTGTGGGGACCATATCGTGTTCCGTCATCTAATGGGACACGATATTTTTTGACTTTGGTGGATGATTTTTCTAGAGCTGTTTAGGTTATTTTATTGAAGGATAAGTGTGTTGTTTATTCTATGTTTCTTAAATTCATTGCTATGGTGAAGCATCAGTTTGGGGCTGATATACGTCGTGTGCGGGATGACAATGGCACTGAATTTAATTGTTTACGAGATTATTTTTCATTTCAAGGTATATTGTTCCAAACATCCTGTGTTGGGACACCTCAACAGAATGGAAGGGTGGAAAAAAAATATCGACATATTTTAAATGTAGTCCGGGCATTGAGATTTTACGGTTCTCTTTCTGTGGATTTTTGGGGGGATTGTGTTCTGGGTGCATGTTATTTGATAAATAGAACATCTTCTAGTATCTTACATTTTAAGTCTCCTTATGAAGTTTTATATGGTTCGGGTCCTTCGTATGATCATCTACGTATTTTTAGTTGTCTGTGCTATGCGTATGATTTGAAATCCCAAAATGATAAATTTGTTAGCAGGAGTAGAAAATGTATCTTTGTTGGGTATCCCCTTGATAAAAAGGGATAGAAACTGTATGATTTGGAGACTGGTGAATTTTTTGTGTCCCGTGATGTTACTTTTTATGAAAAAGAATTTTCTGGGTGTGGCTCTGCTATAGCTAGATGTCTTCTGCGACACGTCATACATCTGTTGGGGTGCCGGAAGACGATATCGAGGTTTTTGGGATGGTGCCGACTGCGGTTGCTGAGGCCGAAGTTGTAGTGCCCCGTCCCTACATCGTGCTCCGTTTCCGTCCACGGGGTGCGCAAGAAATGAACACTGTCGCTATCGATTCGGTCGGGACCGATAGGTCGAAATCGGCCGAGTCGATCGAACGGAAACGCATTCCACGTTATGGAATGGCTTCTTCGGAACCAAGTCACATATTCAGCGGGTTGCGCCTCGAGGATTGGCTCTGCGACTGAGTCGGAAGAAACCTCCCGTTGCTCTGATTTTTATGTCGCACTTGATTTGGCTTTGGTTTTGGTTTTCGTGAATGCTTTTTTCGTGAATGTTTTCCGAATGAGTTTTCGTGACTTGCGTTTTCGAGCTTCGCATTCATATCGAAATTTCTTGAATTATACAGTGTTCTAATCAGTTGCTTATGCGATTGCAGGTGATCGCGTAGGCGACGTCAGCGCAGCCAACCGGTCGCTCGCTTGAAGCAAGGCTAAGGCGAGTGGCTGACCTCCTTCGCCTCGTCCCTCTATTTTAAAAATCAATATGAAGTCAAATGAATGCTTGTCATAAAAGTGTAAAGTCAAAGAAATCGTGGCACGATTCTTCACAAAACACTTGCTATCAAACTGCCGATTTCGAAAATGGAAAACATGTTTTCTTATACAGATCCACTTAGCCTATGTAAAACAATGAATGAATCGATTAACGTTTATCGCAACGATACGGCTAAGGAAGCAAATCAACTAAGTTTAAAAGAAAACGGTCATTGGACAACTTGTCGACAAGGTAAAGTTTCCTCGAACGGTTGCCTAAGCCAAGGGACCGATTCGGCCCGGGAGGAACGAGTGTAGCAGCGCCAACCCTTCATCGGCGCGAGTTATGCGGGCACTTTCGCACAGGGCTCGCTACCCGATGCGAAAGGGGCATCGTCTAACCCTGTTATAGTCTGCGATGGCTTGACATTGCCAGTGGCCTTCACACCCCTTTTCAGCTTAACAAGTGCACGGGACACGGGATGAATATGATAGTTGCTTAGTGTTATACAGTTTGAATGCTTGTCTCAAAATATGTTAACATGCAAATCGAGCAGGATGGTTAGAAAGATCATTGAAATAGCTAGCTAACATGTTTACGAAACTTCTTGAATCAAATACAGAACTTGGATTTAATTAGCCATTCGCCAGTACATGTGTTCGTGCTGATACTCGCTCTTTGCAGGTCCCGCGAACCAGAAAGGACGCGCCAACTAGCTCGGTGACGTTTGTGACTTTTGAAGCTTCGGCCGTGCGTCGAAGACTTTCTCTGCGACCCCACTTTAGAAGGCTCTCGGCAGTCCAAGGAAGATGACTCAGCGTCCCTCCCATCCAGGTCACTGGAGTACTTTGTTGTATATTGAGGGATGTGTGCAATGTATGGAACGGCTATCTCATCGGCACTCTTTTGTAATCGAGTCATGTTGTAGCCCGTGCGGCAATGAGTCTTGTATCGGAGTCTGTAAAAGATGTTCATTATCAATAAAGATCAAGTTTTCTTTACTTATTGTGTGAATCAATTTGTCTGCGTACTCTCTTAGATCTCGTATCTCGGATTACCTTATGACTATGCCTTGTGCGATCGTAAATTAGGTTCGCACGACATCACGCCCGGGGGACGACTATCGATTCGACGGAATCGGGGTGTGACATAATGGTATCAGAGCACGGCTTTACGTCCTTGGCCTCCAGTGTCGAGTTCTAGTCTCCAATCGTTGACCTCATGTCGATGAGATAAGTTGTTCCATACGCTGAACCCAGGACGTTTTCTGAAACTAACGAGAGGTGCCTTTCTTTTCCCTGCAGTTGCGGGAGCTCGGGCAGAGGATGAGGCGAGCGCTTCCAGCGGCTCGAGTACTTCCAGCCCCGAGCATTCCGTCAACCCAACGGGAATGACGCCTGCCGTAGCCGGACCTTCCGGCGACCCGATGCAACGTATGCTGCAAATGCTTGAAATACAGCAACGTCAAAACGAGCTCCATTGTCAGCAAACGGAGGCTCGTCAGATCCAATTTGAGAATCGGTTCGAGGCTCAATTCAAGCAGCAGCAGCAGCAGCTGAATACCCTCCAACAAATCGTACAGTCGGTCGTGGGCAACAACAACAATTCAACGATGACACCTGCCGTGACCCAGCCTGCGGTTCCATCCAACGAAGCTGAACCAGAGGCGCCCGTGCTCTCACCTGCAGCACCGAGAAGTTCTAACTTTGACGTGTCAAAATTCATGAAAAGCTGGCGTACTTCCTTCAACGGCACAGAAGATCCCTCTGTGGCGATCGACTGGTTGGAGGAGCTGGAAGACAAGTTCGAGCTTCTGGGTGTCGAGGACTCGAAGAAAGTCGCGTGTGCTCAACTTCTACTTCGAATGAACGCGCACGATTGGTGGGCTGTGCAGAAGCGTGCTATTCGACGTGAAGATGAGACGGCGGCGATCTCATGGGCGACATTCAGAAATGCGTTCGAGACTGAATATCTTTCTGCAGCTGTGCGACAGAAAAAAGAAAACGAGTTTATGCAGTTGACGCAAGGGAATATGACTGTACGGAAATATGCGGCCAAATTCAACAAACTGGCCAAGTTTGCTGGAGACTATCTACCTACCACTGCAAGTCGAACAAAACGATTTGTAGTGGGCCTGCGTTCCACTATCCGTGCTCATGTCTCGGTGCCGGAATACAAAACCATAGGCGAGGCACTCAACCATGCCCTCCGTCTGGAGGCCGAGTATCCTCCTACTACTACCGGCGCTGTTCACTTTAATAACAAACGTCATAGTAATGCGGGAGGCAATAACGTGCACAAGCGTCAATATCGCGGCAACCAGACGAAGGAGCGGGTGGTCTGCAATTTCTGCCACAAGGATGGGCACCTGGACACCGAGTGCCGATTTAAGCACTGAACATATTTCCAGTACGGCAAAGCAAATCACTTCGCAAGGGACTGCCCGGAAGCTACATCGAACCAATGCCCCCCGCAACACCAACAAAATCGAGGCCAAGCACCTCGGGCTCCACCGACCGCACAACAGAATGGTCAAGACCGTCGCCCCAATACTCAGGGCCGCGTCTATGCCATGACTCGAGATGAAGCATTCGCGTCTGACACAGTCGTGACAGGTATACTACAATTCAATGATAAACCTGCTCGTGTATTGTTTGATTCAGGTGCCACGCATAGTTTTATATCGGCGGATTTTGCCGCCGAGCACAAATTTTTCTTGACACCACTGGGCCTCGATCTCACTGTTAACGTACCGTCGAGCATGCCACTACTTACAAATTTAGTCTGCGGAGACAGAATCATCTGTATAGGTGGTCAAAAGATCAGTCTCGATGCGATAGTTCTAAATATTAAGGACTACGATATCATTCTGGGGATAGATTGGCTCGGTCCGTGTAACGCAACCATAGATTGCGCTGAAAAGAGGATCACATTCTGCATACCTGGAGTGCCTGAATTCTGCTACTCGTGTGGTGAGGCGTCGCCGACCTGCATGGTGATCTCCGCAATATCTGCTCGACGGATGCTGCATTCCGGGTGAGAAGGCTATCTAGCTTCCGTTCGAGATATGCGACAGGATGGTGCAAACGCGGGTCAGACCGACGTTGTGGCAGAATTTCCTGATGTATTCCCGGACGAGCTGTCCGGCATGCCGCCCGATCGAGAGATTGACTTCACTATCGATACATTCTCTGACACTCGACCGATCTCGAAAGCCCCGTACAGAATGGCCCCTGCAGAGCTGAAAGAACTCAAGGTGCAGTTACAAGAGTTGCTCGACAAGGGATTCATTCGACCCAGTGTCTCGTCCTGGGGAGCGCCCGTACTGTTTGTTAGAAAGAAGGATGGCTCTATGCGTCTTTGTATCGATTACCGCGAGCTGAATAAAGCCACCGTCCGGAACAAGTACCCTCTGTCCCGCATAGATGATCTGTTTGATCAGCTTCAAGGAGCCCCGGTGTTCTCTAAAATTGATCTGCGTTCGGGTTACCATCAACTCAAGATCAAGCCGGACGATGTGTCAAAGTCTGCCTTTCGCACTCGATACAGCCATTACGAGTTCCTGGTAATGTCGTTCGGCCTAACGAATGCCCCTGCTGCTTTCATGGATCTGATGAATCGGGTGTTTCGACCATTCCTCGACAAGTTTGTAGTAGTCTTCATCGACGACATACTCGTCTACTCGAAAAATAAGCAGCAACATACTGAGCATCTACGGACCGTACTTCAGACCCTTCGAGAAAATTAGTTGTATGCGAAGCAAAGCAAATATGAATTTTGGCTGAGTAGCGTCGCATTCCTCGGATACAT
The DNA here is from genome assembly GCA_029216955.1 of Iris pallida. Lineage (NCBI taxonomy): Eukaryota > Viridiplantae > Streptophyta > Magnoliopsida > Asparagales > Iridaceae > Iris > Iris pallida. Next base: position 3,051,149 of record JANAVB010028398.1, read on the forward strand.
CATTTCAGCTGAAGGTATTGCGGTCGACCCAAAGAAAGTTGAAGCCGTCGTCGATTGGAAGCGGCCAAAGTCCGTCAGCGAGATTTGAAGTTTCCTTGGCTTAGCGGGATACTATCGACGCTTCGTGAAAGACTTCGCGAAGATCGCATCGCCTCTGACTCGCCTCACCCAGAAAGGAGTCGTATTCGAATGGTCAGACGATTGTGAAGCTTCATTCCAAGAATTAAAGCAACGGCTCGTCTCGGCCCCGATACTCGCACTTCCAGAAGGGACTGAGGTTTTCCAGATATTCAGCGACGCATCCGGTCAGGGCTTGGGGTGTGTGCTGATGCAGCGGAACAAGGTGATATCTTTTGCTTCCCGACAGCTAAAGCCGCACGAGAAGAATTATCCCACGTACGACCTGGAGTTAGCGGCGATTGTGTTTGCGTTGAAATTGTGGCGTCACTATCTCTATGGCGTGGCGTGCATGATCTATACCGATCACAAGAGCCTCAAGTATCTATTCACGCAGAGGGAACTGAACTTACGGCAGAGGCGTTGGCTTGAACTGATCAAGGATTACGACTTGACTATCGACTATACGCCGGAAAAGGGAAATGTTGTGGCGGACGCTCTGAGTCGGAAGTATATAGCCTCGCTATTCATCGACCGCAGACTGCTACGCGACCTAGAAGAGATGGGCATTGAACTCCGAGTCCGTTTCCGAAATGTGCAGTTGACAAAGTTGCAGTTAGAGCCGAGCTTGCTTGAAAAGATCAGGACCGCTCAGAAGGATGATCCGTACCTGAAGAAAATACGAGATCTAATCTCGACGGGCAGGACGACCGACTTTGCGGAAGACGAGACTGGCATGCTTCGATTGAGGGGTAGGCTATGCGTTCCGGATGATTCAGAACTTAGAAAGGAGATATTATCGGAGGCGCACTACGCGAAGTATACCTTGTATCCCGGCAGTACGAAGATGTACAAGGACCTCCGCACAAACTTCTGGTGGCACGGGATGAAAAGAGATGTGGTACTTTTCGTGTCGCAATGTATGGCCTGTCAGCAGGTGAAAGCTGAGCACCAGAGACCGGGCGGAGAGATGCAGAATCTGGAAATTTCGGAATGGAAGTGGCAGCACGTGTGCATGGATTTTATTGTTGGTCTGCCGAAGTCGCCGCGGAGAAATGATGCCATATGGGTCATCGTCGATCGACTAACCAAGTCAGCGCACTTTATTGCCATCAAAGTTACTTGGAGCGTTGATCGCCTGGCACAGATTTATCTTGATGAGATAGTACGGCTGCATGGAGTTCCAGTATCCATCGTCTCCGATCGGGATTCACGGTTCATGTCGCGATTCTGGAGTAGCCTTCAGTCGGCGCTGGGTACCAAGTTGCAGTTCAGCTCAGCTTACCATCCTCAGACCGACGACCAAACGAAGCGCGTCAATCAGATTCTCGAAGACATGCTACGACTCTGCGCAATTGACTTCAAATCAAGCTGGGATAATCATCTACCTCTGGCCGAATTCGCATACAACAACACCTATCAATCCAGGATTCAAATGGCACCGTATGAAGCCTTGTACGGACGCAAGTGCCGATCACCCATTTGCTGGAACGAAGTCGGAGAGTGGCAGATTCTCGGCCCGGAACTGGTGGAACAGACCGTGCAGAAAATTTGGCTCATTCAAAAAAGACTAAAGACTGCGTAGAGTCGTCAAAAAAGCTATGTGGATGTTCATCGTCGATCCCTCGAGTTTCAAGAAGGCGATCACGTATTTCTCAAGGTGTCGCCCATGCGGGGAGTTACTCGGTTCGGCGCGAAAGGAAAGTTGAGCCCGAGATTCATTGGGCCGTTCGAAATACTCGAACGGGTCGCCCCAGTGGCCTATAAAGTTGCCCTACCATCGGCGCTTGAAGGTATATACAATGTCTTCCATGTCTCTCAACTGCGGAAGTACGTGTACGACCCGAGCCACGTGGTAGATTTTGGCCAGCTGGAGCTAAAGTCCGACTTATCCTACGTTGAAGATCCAGTTCAAATCATAGAACGCAAGGATAAGCTGCTGCAAAATCGAGCGATCCCTCTCGTCCGTGTCCTCTGGAGGAACCATTCGGTCGAAGAGTCGACGTGGGAGCTTGAATCAAAAATGAAGGAGAAATTTTCTTCGTTATTCTCGTAGAGGTAGGTTCTATCTTTAAGTTTCAAGGACGAAACTTTTTATTAGTTGGTTATGGTGTAGTGCCCCGTCCCTACATCGTGCCCCGTTTCCATCCACGGGGTGCGCAAGAAAGGAACACTGTCACTATCGATTCGGTCGGGACCGATAGGTCAGAATCGGCCGAGTCGATCGAACGGGAACGGTTGAATTAAGATCCATTCCACGTTATGGAATGGCTTCTTCGGAACCAAGTCCCATATTCAGCGGGTTGCGCCTCGAGGATTGGCTCTGCGGCTGAGTCGGGACAGACCTCCCGTTGCTCTGATTTTCATGTCGCACTTGATTTGGCTTTGGCTTTGGTTTTCGTGAATGCATTTTTTGTGAATGTTTTCCGAATGAGTTTTCGTGACTTGCGTTTTCGAGCTTCGTATTCATATCAAAATTCCTTGAATTATACAGTGTTCTAATCAGTTGCTTATGCGATTGCAGGTGATCGCGTAGGCGACGTCAGCACAGCTAACCGGTCGCTCACTTGAAGCAAGGCTAAGGCGAGTGGCTGACCTCCTTCGCCTCGTCCCTCTATTTCAAAAATCAATATGAAGTTAAATGAATGCTTGTCATAACAGTGTAAAGTCAAAAAAATCGTGGCACGATTCTTCACGAAACACTTGCTATCAAACTGCCGGTTTCGAAAATGAAAAATGAATTTTCTTATACAGATCCACTTAGCCTATGTAAAATAATGAATAAATCGATTAACGTTTATCGCAATGATACGGCTAAGGAAGCAAATCAACTAAGTTTAAAAAAAGGTCATTGGACAACTTGTCGACAAGGTGAAGTTTCCTCGAACGGTTGCCTAGGCCAAGGGACCGATTCGGCTCGGGAGGAACGAGTGTAGCAGCACCAACCCTTCATCGGCGCGAGTTATGCGGGCACTTTCGCACAGGGCTCGCTACCCGACGCGAAAGGGACGTCGTCTAACCCTGCTATAGTCCGCGATGGCTTGACATTGCCAGTGGCCTTCACACCCCTTTTCACTACTTAACAAGTACACGAGACACGGGATGAATATGATAGTTGCTTAATGTTATACAGTTTGAATGCTTGCCTCAAAACATGTTAACATGCAAATCGAGCAGGATGGTTAGAAAGATCATTGAAATAGCTAGCTAACATGTTTACGAAACTTCTTGAATCAAATACAGAGCTTAGATTTAATTAGCCATTCACCACTACATGTGTTCGTGCTGATCCTCGCTCTTTGCAGGTCCCGCGAACCAGGAAGGACGCGCCAACTAGCTCGGCGACGTTCGTGACTTTTGAAGCTTCGGCCGTGCGTCGAAGACTTTCTCTGTGACTCCACTTTTGAAGGCTCTCGGCAGTCCAAGGAAGATGACTCAGCGTCCCTCCCATCCAGGTCACTGGAGTACTTTGTTGTATATTGAGGGATGTGTGCAATGTATGGAACGGCTATCTCATCGGCACTCTTTTGTAATCGAGTCATGTTGTAGCCCGTGCGGCAATGAGTCTTGTATCGGAGTCTGTAAAAGATGTTTATTATCAATAAAGATCAAGTTTTCTTTACTTATTGTGTGAATCAATTTGTCTGCGTACTCTCTTAGATTTCGTGTCTCGGATTACCTTATGACTATGCCTTGTGGCGATCGCAAATTAGGTTCGCACGACATCACGCCCGGGGGACGACTATCGATTCGACGGAATCGGGGTGTGACATAATGGTATCAGAGCACGGCTTTACGTCCTTGGCCTCCAGTGTCGAGTTTTAGTCTCCAATCGTTGACCTCGTGTCGATGAGATAAGTTGTTCCATACGCTGAACCCAGGACGTTTTCTGAAACTAACGAGAGGTGCCTTTCTTTTCCCTGCAGTTGCGGGAGCTCGGGCAGAGGATGCGGCGAGCGCTTCCAGCGGCTCGAGTACTTCCAGCCCCGAGCATTCCGTCAACCCAACGGGAATGACGCCTGCCGTAGCCGGACTTTCCGGCGACCCGATGCAACGTATGCTGCAAATGCTTGAAATGCAGCAACGTCAAAACGAGCTCCATCGTCAGCAAGCGGAGGCTCATTAGATCCAATTTGAGAATCGGTTCGAGGCTCAATTCAAGCAGCAGCAGTAGCAGTTGAATACCCTCCAGCAAATCGTACAGTCGATCGTGGGCAACAACAACAATTCAACGATGACACCTGCCGTGACCCAGCCTGCGGTTCCATCCAACGAAGCTGAACAAGAGGCGCCCGTGCTCTCACTTGCGGCACCGAGAAGTTCTAACTTTGACGTGTCAAAATTTACGAAGTCATGTTGTAGCCCGTGTAACACCCAGTTTTCTGAAATTGGGGTATTTTTGAAAATTTATTATTTTTATTATTTATTAATGGTGATTTAGTCATGTTATGAATTTTGGTGATTTTTTAGTTAGATTAAAACTATTTTCTAAGTCATGGCTTATGACTTTGTGATTTTACTAGTATAACCCTAGTGTAAACCCTAGAGATTTCATAACCTAGAAACTAACCATGATCATGTGAGCCTAGCCATAGGTTTAGAACATCAAATTAGGGCTTTTTAGCCTAAAAGATATTTTGGTAATTTTCTAGGATTTATTAGGAATTATTTGGATTTATGTAGTTTATTATTATTTAATTAGTTGATTAGTGTCATGTTAGTCCCTAACCTAGTTTACCCTAACCTAGAGATTTAGTCACTAACCTAGGAGGCTAATGTTAGATATTAGCCTTATGTGTAAATATCTTAGGTTGGAAATATCTAAGATATTACTTTCTTAGATATTTAGAAAACCTAGAAATATCTATCTACCTAGTCAAAGCCTTAGGGGCTAAGTTAGCGAGGTGGAGGGGACCCTAAATATCTACCCTACCCCCCCATGGCAGCCAACACCCTACCCCCCTCTATATAATCACACCCCCTCATCAAAAGCCCCTTTCCTTTACACCAAAAATCAAGTTTTTCCCACAACTTCACACCCTCACCACTTAATCATTTGGACTCCAAATTGAGCCTAGTTTCTTGTATTAGACTCTCCTACACTAGAGGATACTAGTTATGGCTTGCTAGCAAGGATTTGTGGAGCTTTGGACATTGGGAGTTGAAGGGGGTTTTCATTCAAAAAGGCCTAATATTGAGGATTTTGCACTCATAGGTAAATACCTATAAACCTAGCTAATATTGTGATTTCTCTTCATAAATGCATGCATATAGGTATACCCTAACTGTAGGTCAAGTTTGGTTGGAAATAGATTTGGTTTGGTGTCCGTATCGGACACGTATCTGTGCTTAAATAACAGTGTTTGGTGAAATGCCACTTAGGATTAAACTTTGTTATTTTGTAAAACAAATTACATATTTGGGTAGCCCTAGACTTGTAGATCACGAAACCCTATGACTGAGCACATTTCTGAGTCGTGTCCGTGTCCAAAACAGATACGAACTCACTGCACGATACACACGAACAGTGCCCTGCTACCACGCTGTTCGTGCTCACTGCACAGAGCACTTCGACACGCCAAATTTGGCATGGACACGGGGGCAATGTCTGCGAACATGCCCCCAAAATCTTACGACTTCTCATGTCGTATTGAGTGAGAAAACTCACTCGCACGGGACACGCACTGGACACCTACACGCACGTTCAGTCGAATTTTCGACTAGGACACGAGCCTCGTGTCCCACGCACACGAGTCGTGGACACGTATCAGGCTGACACATGTGTAGCCCATCATTGGGCGAACCCCAGGACACAAGCACGTGGTGTGTCGTGTCCTGTGTCGTGAACACGAGACACTCGACCGCGTGCACGACGCAGTCTGAATGCACGATTTTAGGTCTCTGATACGCGTCTCGTGTCCTTTCTACACGACACGTGGACACGAATCAGGGTGTTGGACACGTACCCTATCCCTAGGCGCACCTTCTGACACGATCACGTGACACGAGTGTGTGTGTCGTGTCCTAGAGTGAGTTGCACGCGTGCACGACACAGTGTTTGCGTGTGTGTGTATGTGTTTACCCGATTAGGTTTTGTGAGTCGTAGACACTTCAATTCGTGTCGTGGTGTCGTGTCAGGTACCTAGGACACTAGGGGACACTTGGGGCATCAATTACCAACCTATGGATTTCGAGTCTTAGCTCGGTTAGGTGTGTGAACATGGGTTTACCCATGTTTCCTGTGCACATTTCCAGATTTTGGAGTGTTTTCCAGTTTTTCAAATTGAATTTCAAATTGATTTTTGTTATATTTTATACATGTATTTGTATGTTTTTAGTATATGAATACGTAGTATATATGTATGTGTGAGTGTAGGTGAGATTTGAGGATATGTAGTTGTGTATATATGTATATGTGCACTGTGTGTGTGTGTTATTCTGTGTGGTGTGTGTTGGTTTTCTGGTTCCAGAAAACTGGAATACCCCCCCCCCCCCCACTGTTCAGATTCACTAATCTCTCTCTCACTCTATATCACAGTTCACTAATCTCCCTCTCACTACTCTCTCAATATATATGTATTATATATAAGTTGTATATATATATATATATATATATATATATATATATATATATATATATATATATATATATATATATATATATATATATATATGTGTGTGTGTATTTGTATTAGATTATATATATTGTGTCTATATATATATACTATAGGATATATGAGTATTACCTAGCCTATAGGCCTAAGTATTGTATATATATATGTATAGTTAAATATATAGGTGTATATATATATATATTATATAGAATGGATACCTATATGATATTAGTTTATCGTCTAGATACACTAGCCTATGGCCATTAGGGGCTAACCCTAATTGACTAGTGACCCCTTGACCTAGGTACCCTAACGACCCTTGTTTGACTAGTGTTGACCAAAGTCAACCTAGGGTCAAACTTGACCTAAATTGAACTTGAATTAACCTAGAATGACTAGTTTGACATTGGTTGACCTAACTTGACTAGTAGACCTAGTTTGACTAGATAATTGATCATTGTTGACCAAAGTCAACTATAGGTCAAACCTTGACCAAATTGACCTAGAAATGACTTGGATGAACATAGAAGGACTATTTGACTAAGGTTTGACTAAACCCTAACTAGATGATTAGGTTAACCATATAGATTATGAGGGTAATCCTATATAGATGAAGATATGTATGGGGTTAAGTGAGATACTTAGAGTTGAGTCATAACTTGAGTTGGAGAATGGGATTAGCTTGATTATAGGATTAAGGTTGGTATTGTACTATATGTATTTATGTGTGATATACTTTGTATAGGTAATTGTAGTATAGTATCTTAGGTATTCTAAGACATGTTAGCCTATGATGGTTTGAGTTAGCCTTATAGAGTTTGACTGGATGTTGACTAGTATTGACTAATCTGACCATTGTTGACTAAACCCTAGATAACTTGACTAGTTTGGCTAGAATGTTTGACCAAGAGTTGACTTTAACCTAGATTAGACTTGTTTAACCTTGTTTGACCTTGTATGACTTAGTTTAACTTCTTGTGACCTAGTATGACTTAGTTTGACTGTAGTGTTGACCAAGTTTGACTTTGACCTAGATTGGCTTAGAATTCATATAGATTGTATTATAGATTTCATTTACCTTCATTTTGGACATGTCATAACTGTATTGCTCTATTTTAGGACATTGTGACCCTGGTACAGACATCTGATATTACACTACTCTTTCCAGAGTAACAGGCGAGTACATTCTCTGATAGTTCTCTCATTTATTTGTCGATTACTGTATTTCAGTTCTAGTTAGTTCTATATGATTCTCTGTATCAACACGTATAGATATTTCTGGATTCATGTATCGACACATACTTTACTTACTGGCCTCTATTACTGGAGTCATTGGTATCATTCCGGAATCATTTCTGGAATCATCACGTATTGGCCAGACTCATCTCGATTCTTTTGTCGATTTTGGATTTACTTGCTGGGCGGAGAAATATTGAGTAAGACATGTAGACATACCCCAAATCTGGAATCTCCAACTGGAATCTACTGGAAGCATAGCCATCTCTTGCCTGATCCGTAAGAGATGTGCCTGATACCTACAGCCGTTTACATGTCGACCTCGGTATTTTAAAACACACTGTTATATCATAGTTGGACTCACCCTGGTTTCATTGATCACTATTGGACTCATCTTGTACTGAAAATCATCTGGTATCGGATTATATGGACTGGACTCACACTGGGATTACTTTAGACTTATATCGTACTGTCTGGACTCGTACATATTATTCTAGTTCAGTTAGCTTTTATTACAGTCTTCATTGCCATGATTTCTTCTCTTGTTTTAGTTACCTTTCTTTTCTTGTATCTTACTGCCTTTCTATGCCATCATTACCTGTATAAAACTGCCATGCTCATCAATAAAGCTGTCTAGAACTGCTTTATAGTTCTTTGTCATTTACTTGGGTTTTTCTAGATGAGTTGTACTCGTTCCCGTCCTGATTGGACCTGTTGAAAATATTACAGATGATAATCCTGAGGACACATGCCCTGCTTACCATGGACCTGGCGAGGGATTAGCTACCTTTGGTCCCGACTCTCGGGAGTGATTCAGGAGATTAGCTAGTAGACTACTTTAGCTTTCATGTTTTGACTTTTTGTATTAAAGTTAAGATATTGAGTCTGTATTAAGTTGGTTTGAGATATTGGTGTATTATTTTAGTAGTTAGTTGTTGTTGTCTTTAATTCCTTAGGTATAACTGTTGACACAAAGTCACAGTCAACCAAATATTGACTACATTGACTAAATAATATCTGTATTAATTCAATACGACACACGACGTCTGCATAACAGTTCAAGACAGACGACAGCTCAGTCTCCGGCTCTCAGTGTGTTTTCGAGTCTGTATTTTATATTTTCATTGAGTCTAGACTTGTGTACTCTGAGTCTTGCTGAGCTCTTGACACTTAGTCTACAGCCTACCCAAAATCCCAAGCTCCACTGAACCAAACACTGCCCAAAAATCCCCTTAGAACCACTCTGTGCTCTGGAGACAGAGTTCGGGCCGAACTCTGCCTCCACACAGAGTTCAGGCCGAACTCTGTCCCCTAGAAATCAGGAACCCTAATTTTAGGGTTAGCTGGTTGCTAGTTGTCCAACGGCCAAATTTTTGAATTTTCCTACCCGAATTCTGGCCGAATTCTGCCTATAAAAACACTATAAATAGGGCATGAATTCTCTCATTCCAATCCATCCAATCTTCTTTTCTCTTCTCTCTTATAAGCTCAAGTAAGCCATACCCTTCCCATCTACTAGCCACAAGCCTCCTAAGTGTCGAGTGCTCAGTATCTCTCAGTTAGGATTCTTGTGCAAGAGTCGAAGAAGTCGCTTGGACAATTCCAAGCAAATCGCCACTGCGATCATCTGTTAGAAGTTGACGTGCTCTTCTGAAGAAAAGGCACGGGTTGTAAACTACTATTTCACAAATAGTGGATTTAATCCTGAGCTAGAGTTCTGTCACGCCCCAGAACCAGAATACTGGAGAGCGGGGGCAGACATAGCCAGCTACGTATATTGAAATAGAATACATTTCAACTATACGGTCACGGCTGTCTAGATATGAGGGTTTACTACAAGCCAGCAGTCTCTTAAGGTCAAGCCTATTGTCTCAATCTCAAGCAATTAACAGAGTTACAAGATGTTAGAGCATCAAATATATATATAAGGCGTCCCAAATATTACATATTGGATGATCATGAAGCTAGTCGTACAAAAGGATAGGACTAGCAAGAGTTCAGTCATACATGATCAACCCTAGGATTTGTTAATCATGTTTACAGTCCGTAGGCAGACAGTAAGTAAATGTGCATCGAGCTAACAGGTGCTCGTCGGCTAAACGCCTCAAAAGAATAAATTTACATATAAGTGGGTGAAACAAAAAGGGAAAACCCACTCGTAGCCCGGATTTCGTCTAGTGTTCACCATTGGGCTGGAAGCTGGGTAGATCCTCGGGAGCTGCTCCGAAATCTGGCCACACAAAACCAGCTGGGTCAAACCCCAGAAAGAGCAAGTGCCACAAAGGAGGCCACAAATAAGAACAAAAGCCAGCATATCAGAACATAAGAATAAAAGAAGTACAAGTAGTAAAGTACACAGGGCGATAAACGACTAGGGACGTGGAACCATTCTGGGAGCCAGGTTACAATCCTTAAACCAGACAAGGACCGGGGTTGTAACCCTTCGCCTGAATAGCTCACTGTCTCTACTCATTTATCGTTAGAGATAAGTAAAACAATCATGATCAAGAGTTCCTGGTACAAGGCTAGACAAGACTTAGACAGGGCTGGACACCATTCATTCACAATCGGCCAAGCAAGTACTACGGCTTACTACTTTAACTAACTAGGGTTATCACAAGCCTAATTACTAACAAGATGCAAGTGAGAAACTCCCAGTACCAAGCCCTGCAGACCATCCAGTTATCCTTCCGCGGGTTGAGAGTTATAGTTGGGTACATCGCCCGGGAGACAAATGTACCCTTAGGTGACTTAGAGGGTGCAACACATGACAGTGTGCTGGAAATGTGCTCTACTCGTCGGCAAGCTACAAGTCCATTAAAGCGCCCAGATAACGAGATTGCCTGTGACTGAGAATTCTCCATGTTCTAGTTTGATCTAATAATTAGCCTAATCCAATTTAGCGCGAGTCCCTGGCCGTGGTACCCAGGAAGTCACGTCCTAGACATGATGCAAAACAAGACAAGTAGATTGTGCAAACAAGCGAGCAGGAACACCCACGGTGTCAAGGCAAGTCAAGTCAAGTTATCAAGTCAAGTCAAGTCAAGAGTGCGCCGCCACGGGCCACTATCAAGTTATCAAGGTAAATCATGTCAGGGTACTTGTCAGGGGTGCGCCACGACGAGCCACTATCAAGTCAGGTTGGTCGTGTCAGGAGTGCACCACTACGGGTCACTGTCAAGTTATACTAGTTCCTTGTCATACCATGCTGTGTACAATAGTTATTCCAAACATATTAAGCAAAATCAAGTTCATGCCAAAAGGCATAAGGATATAAAATGGGCGTAAAATACGTAATAAAATACTAATATAAAAATAGGACTATAGAAGAGCCAAGATCAAGAAATAACAAATTCATCATAGACAAGTAGGTTGCGCAGGGTATGCACTGCGCAGGGTGCCAAGTGCGCAGGGTGAGCTGCGCAGGGTGCCAAGTGCGCAGGGTGAGCTGCGCAGGGTACCAACTGCGCAGGGTGCCAAGTGCGCAGGGGCAGATGGCGCACAGATGGATTGCGCAGAAGGTAGGCTGCGCAGGAGTGAACTGCGCAGGAGTTGGTTGCGCAGAGATGGATTGCGCAATGGTCGAATTGCGCAGGGGTTACTTTGCGCATGGCTGGCTTGCGCATGGCTAGCTTGCGCCAGCGCAATCCAGCGCAGCGCAAAGCACTGGCCAAGTGATTGCGCAATCGGCCATGCGCTAAAGAGCACAGGCTGGGGGTGCGCAATCGGCCATGCGCTAAAAAGCGCAAGGCAGAGGGCTGTTCTTCCTGGCCGAGAGCAAGTCCAAGAACACCAAGAACTTCAATTCATCATATTTTTGTCAAATCAAAACCAAATCTAGATTTTTAAAGTTCTAACTTGAGTAAAATCAAATTCTCTTCCACATGGGAGCATCAAAACAAGCAAAAATCAAAGTTTAATAGATCAAAACCAAGGATTTTCGAAAATGGTTAAAACCTAGATCTAGAAGAATGAAAGCTCCAAATCACAAAATGTCAAGTTCTAATGTTGATCTACATGTCCTAATCTATCAAATGGACAAATAAAATTGGGTGCTTATTTGTTGGCAAGGTGCACTTGCCTATTGGTTGGGGAGTTATGTGGAAGAAGGAAGAAGAAGAAGTTTGTAAGAAATAAATGAGAGAATAAAGAGGAGAGAGAAAAGTAGGTGGAGTTATAAAGTGGGAGAGTTGGGGTGTGTTGAGGGAGGAGTGTAGGTTAAGGTGTTCCACTCATGTTAAACCAAACCTAATCAAACCAAACCAATTCCATAAAATAAAACCAAGCCATGGTCCAAACCCATTTACGGGAAACCAAAATCCGCAAGTCGAGAAAATAAAATACGTGCCAAAATCAAATACGAGCATAAATACGTAATACAGGAAATGGGGGTGACAACTCTACCCACCTTCAAAGAATTCCGTCCTCGGAATTTAATCAAGGAGCTAGAGATTGCCACGACAAGCTATACTAAGCACAGGCAAGCTACACTAAGCAGTTCAATCATACAATCATACAATGCAAGCAAGGAAGGGAAAGCGTAAGGCACAAGGAAGACATTATACCTTACGAGTCAAACAGGTAGGGATATCGCGATCGGATATCGTCCTCACGCTCCCACGTTGACTCACCTAGAGAGTGATGACCCCAAGCAACACGGACTAAGTTAATAGTCTTGTTCTTGAGCGTCCTTTCTCTCCGGTCCAATATAGATACGGGCCTCTCCTCATACGAAAGGTTGGTACCAACAACCAATTCCCAATGATCTAGGATATGGCTCGGGTCCGGGATGTACCGTCTTAATTGGGATACATGGAATACATCATGTACCTCACTTAGCGACGGCGGAAGAGCGAGACGATAGGACACATCGCCTACTCGCTCTAGAATATCGAACGGCCCTATATACCTAGGACTAAGCTTTCCCCGTACGCCAAAACGAATGACGCCGCGGGTAGGCGAGATCCTAAGGAATACATGGTCACCGACAGCAAATTCTAAGGGACGCCGATGAGCATCGGCCCAATGGCGCTGACGATCCTGAGCAACTCGGAGGTGATCTCTGACTCTCCTGACCACTTCAACCGTCTGAGAAATCAGTTCTGGACCGAGCATCTGCCTCTCTCCGACATCGTCCCATGCTAACGGGGATCTGCACTTCCTGCCATACAGAGCCTCGAAGGGTACCATCTGGATACTGGCCTGGAAACTATTATTGTACGAGAATTCCACCAGGTGCAGGTGATCCTCCCACGAACCACCAAAGTCAAGGGTACACGACCGCAACATATCTTCGAGAGTTTGTATAGTACGCTCTGATTGGCCATCTGTCTGCGGATGATACGCTGAGCTGAACTTGAGATGAGTCCCCAAACTTTGATGAAGACTGCGCCAGAAGTGCGATGTGAATCTCGTATCCCTGTCTGATACTATGCTGACTGGCACTCCGTGAAGTCGGACGATCTGCCTGAGATACATCTCTGCTAGCTGCGCCGTCGACTGTCCAACTCTAAATGGAAGAAAGTGTGCCACCTTGGTAAGCCTGTCCACAATGACCCAAATAGCATCTCTGCCTGCCGGAGATCTGGGTAACCCAGTCACGAAATCCATGGTTATGTGCTCCCATTTCCATTCTGGGATCGGTAAAGGTTGAAGAAGTCCAGCTGGCCTCTGATGTTCAGCCTTGACCTGTTGGCAAACCAAACATCGAGAGACATACCGGGCTATCTCCCTCTTCATACCATTCCACCAAAAGTGTTGACGAATATCTCGGTACATCTTCGTGCTGCCTGGGTGGATGGAATACTGCGAACTGTGAGCCTCCGCCATGACTTCCTGTCTGATATCTCCACTGGGTACACAAAGACGCGTGCCATGTCGAAGTGTACCATCCTCATAAATACATAACTCTGGCCTTCTCCCTGCCTCGCACTCTGCTCTGAGCCGCTGAATCTTGGAATCTGTTAACTGTGCGGTCCGGATCCTCTCAACTAGGGTGGACTGAATCTGTAGGCTGGCCATCAAGGCCACATTGGAAGGAAGAATCACTTCAATTCCCATCTTCTGAAGATCCAACAATAACTCTGGTTGCGCCGTCAGGAAATAAACTCCGGCTCTCCGGCTCAACGCATCTGCTACAACGTTGGCATTCCCTGGATGATACTGCAAATCCACATCGTAGTCCACCAGTAGCTCGAGCCATCTTCTCTGCCGCATATTAAGATCCTTCTGGGTAAAAACATACTTCAGGCTCTTATGATCAGTAAATATCTCCACTCTGTCTCCGTACAAGTAGTGCCTCCACAACTTAAGTGCAAACACTACTGCTGCTAGCTCCAAGTCGTGGGTCGGGTAATTCTTCTCATGATTACGGAGTTGACGTGACGCATAAGCAATTACCTTCCCATGCTGCATCAAAACACATCCCAATCCTCTGCCTGAAGTGTCGCAATAAACTGTGAATCCTCCGGTCCCATCTGGAAGGGTGAGAATGGGAGCCATTATCAAACCTCGCTTCAACTTCTCAAATGATTCCTGACATTCTGCTGTCCAAGCGAACGGCACATCCTTGCGGGTCAACTGGGTCATCGGCGCTGAAATCCTAGCAAAATCAGAGACGAACCGCCGGTAGTAGCCGGCCAATCCAAGAAAGCTGCGAACTTCTGCCACTGAGCTGGGTACTGGCCATGCCTCGATAGCCACAATCTTCTGGGGATCCACTTCCACTCCTCCTCTGGTAATGATGTGACCCAAGTAAGAAATGCGATCAAGCCAGAACTCGCATTTACTGAACTTGGCGTACAACTGGTGCTCTCTGAGAATCTGGAGGACAACTCTGAGATGCTGCTCGTGCTCTGCTTCACTCTTGCTGTAGACCAGGATGTCATCAAGGAACACTATCACAAACTGATCCAAGTAAGGCTTGAAAATACGGTTCATGAGATCCATGAACACTGCCGGCGCATTGGTCACTCCAAAGGGCATAACTAGAAACTCCCAATGCCCGTACCTCGATCTGAATGCCGTCTTCGGGATGTCCTGCTCTCTGACTCTGATCTGGTGGTATCCTGACCGCAAGTCTATCTTCGAGAAAACTGAAGCCCCCTTGAGTTGATCAAACAAGTCATCTATCCTCGGGAGAGGGTATCTGTTCTTGATTGTCACTGAGTTCAAGGTACGATAATCAACACATAGCCTAGACGTACCATCCTTCTTTTTCACAAGAAGCATCGGGGCTCCCCAAGGCGATCTACTTGCACGAATGAATCCCTTGGTCCTGAGTTCTTCAATCATCTTGTACAAAATCTCCAACTCTGAAGGCGCCATTCTGTAGACTCGCTCTGATACTGGTGCTGTCCCGGGAATCAAGTCTATGGTGAACTCAATCTCCCGTTCTGGCAGCATCCCTGGAAGTTCCTCTGGGAAGACATCTGGAAACTCTTCAACTATCCGGGGCAACTGCACTGCTGCTACTGCCATCCGCAATACTGGAGGAGATGGCTCTACGGCGCCTCTGGAAAATGAAAACTCTGGCTCTCCGGGAATACTAAAGACAACTCTGCCAACATGGCAGTCTATCCTAGCATAATGGTTCCTCAACCAATCCATGCCTAGGACTACATCATAGTCTGCCATAGGAAACTCTATGAGCCTAGCGGGGAACTCTCTACCGCTAACTACGATCCGACACGAGGAAAACACTCGATCTACTCCCACAAGACCGTTACCAGTAAGTATATTGAGCCTCACTGATAATGACTCGGGCTCCAACCCTATCCGTGTCGCGAATCGTGCAGACATGAATGAATGCGATGCACCAGAATCAAACAATACAGATGCTGGAAAGGTGTTGACGAGAATAGTACCTGCCACTACCTCACCTGGTGCAACTTCTTCTTCCATGGTCATCATCATAGCCTGACCTCTAGCTGCGGGTCCTCTCTGCTGGAAACCCCTCTGTCGGTTCTATGCTGGAGCCTGGGTGATCTGCTACTGGTTCTGCAGCTGAAAGGCCTGGGCCTGAGGCAACAATGGCCTCGGGTACTGCTGTTGTTGCTGCTGCTGGACTGGAACTGGGGCTGGTCCTCTCACCGAAGAACTAGAAAGATTGGATGATGATGGACCTCCCCTATTCGGGCAGGTCCCTATCTTGTGATCTGCTCCTCCGCAAGCCAGGCACAATCCCTGTGCCCTACGACACTCTGCCACTACATGGCCCGGCTTCCCGCAATGAGAACATCCCACCGCGGAAGACTGCTTCTGTTTCTGCTGCTGCGGGTACGTCGGGGTCGAATGCTGAACCGACGTCACTGAGGCCGCCCGCCTCGGAGTTCCAATGGTTATACCCCTAGCTGCCGGGGCTGGAGCTGATGATTGGTGCATCTGGCTGTGGGACCGCTTCCTGCCTCCGGTCCTGTCCACAATTCTCCGGGAGGTATACTCATGCCTGCTTGCTGCCTTCAACACTGCATCGAACGTCTGGTGCTCGAACTGCTCCACAGCCAATAATATCTCTAAGTGCAGCCCTTGCTGGAATCGCTGAGCCCTATCGAATTCGGTTGCCACCAAGGTGGGGGCGAACCTACTCAGCCTGGAAAACTCGGTCGCATAGCCATCGACCGTCCTGCCTCCTTGCTTCAAGTTGGTGAATCTGGTCTGCAGGTCGTACCGTGCCACCGCATCGAAGTACTTTGTCTGGAACCTCTCTCTGAACGTCGCCCAAGTGACTGGTGCTGCTAATCCCATGGCCTGAGCTGCCCACCAATCGCGAGCCAAGTCTAACAACTGTAGGCGTACCACCGCCACCTTCTCATTCTCAGGTGTCCTAGCTGCTTCTAGAACCACCTCGGTATCCTGAAGCCAAGCGTCTGCGGCAATCGCATCTTCACTGCCGTCAAAGAAGGGAGGGTTCAAGCGCTTGAAACTGTTGGCCGCCTGATTCCCTTGGGGACCTCCTCGGTTTAGTGCATCATGAACTTCCTGGTGCAAGGCGTCGCCTCGACGATCTTGGGATGCAAGCAGTTCTCTGATAAGCCCTACCAAAGGTCCCTCATCCTGTCTAGCTGGTTGAGCGGGCGGAGCTGCCTGAACTGGAGGTTCTGAGCCTCCGGGAAGCATAACTCGGGAGGCTACTCCAGAGTGCTGAGCTTGATCTTCCTGGCGCTGGGGTGCTTGTCGAGCTTCCTCTGGCTGGTTGGCAGGTCCGGGAGTAATGCCGCTGAAGAAGACGACATAAGGAACAGTAAGGAAGGACCAGGACAGATCAATGATACAAGCGTGTCACCAGGTCAAGAATCTCAGGGATTTGAAGATACGAGCAGAGATCAAGGGCGAATATTGATTGAGACATCTATTCGGTAAACCCTCACATTTCTTGATTGACAAGACCTGCATGGGCCACCACTTAAACCGTGTCACGCCCCAGAACCAGAATACTGGAGAGCGGGGGCAGACATAGCCAGCTACGTATATTGAAATAGAATACATTTCAACTATACGGTCACGGCTGTCTAGATATGAGGGTTTACTACAAGCCAGCAGTCTCTTAAGGTCAAGCCTATTGTCTCAATCTCAAGCAATTAACAGAGTTACAAGATGTTAGAGCATCATATATATATATATAAGGCGTCCCAAATATTACATATTGGATGATCATGAAGCTAGTCGTACAAAAGGATAGGACTAGCAAGAGTTCAGTCATACATGATCAACCCTGGGATTTGTTAATCATGTTTATAGCCCGTAGGCAGACAGTAAGTAAATGTGCATCGAGCTAACAGGTGCTCGTCGGCTAAACGCCTCAAAAGAATAAATTTACATATAAGTGGGTGAAACAAAAAGGGAAAACCCACTCGTAGCCCGGGTTTCGTCTAGTGTTCACCATTGGGCTGGAAGCTGGGTAGATCCTCGGGAGCTGCTCCGAAATCTGGCCACACAAAACCAGCTGGGTCAAACCCCAGAAAGAGCAAGTGCCACAAAGGAGACCACAAATAAGAACAAAAGCCAGCATATCAGAACATAAGAATAAAAGAAGTACAAGTAGTAAAGTACACAGGGCGATAAACGACTAGGGACGTGGAACCATTCTGGGAGCCAGGTTACAATCCTTAAACCAGACAAGGACCGGAGTTGTAACCCTTCGCCTGAATAGCTCACTGTCTCTACTCATTTATCGTTAGAGATAAGTAAAACAATCATGATCAAGAGTTCCAGGTACAAGGCTAGACAAGACTTAGACAGGGCTGGACACCATTCATTCACAATCGGCCAAGCAAGTACTACGGCTTACTACTTTAACTAACTAGGGTTATCACAAGCCTAATTACTAACAAGATGCAAGTGAGAAACTCCCAGTACCAAGCCCTGCAGACCATCCAGTTATCCTTCCGCGGGTTGAGAGTTATAGTTGGGTACATCGCCCGGGAGACAAATGTACCCTTAGGTGACTTAGAGGGTGCAACACATGACAGTGTGCTGGAAATGTGCTCTACTCGTCGGCAAGCTACAAGTCCATTAAAGCGCCCAGATAACGAGATTGCCTGTGACTGAGAATTCTCCATGTTCTAGTTTGATCTAATAATTAGCCTAATCCAATTTAGCGCAAGTCCCTGGCCGTGGTACCCAGGAAGTCACGTCCTAGACATGATGCAAAACAAGACAAGTGGATTGTGCAAACAAGCGAGCAGGAACACCCACGGTGTCAAGGCAAGTCAAGTCAAGTTATCAAGTCAAGTCAAGTCAAGAGTGCGCCGCCACGGGCCACTATCAAGTTATCAAGGTAAATCATGTCAGGGTACTTGTCAGGGGTGCGCCACGACGAGCCACTATCAAGTCAGGTTGGTCGTGTCAGGAGTGCACCACTACGGGTCACTGTCAAGTTATACTAGTTCCTTGTCATACCATGCTGTGTACAATAGTTATTCCAAACATATTAAGCAAAATCAAGTTCATGCCAAAAGGCGTAAGGATATAAAATGGGCGTAAAATACCTAATAAAATACTAATATAAAAATAGGACTATAGAAGAGCCAAGATCAAGAAATAACAAATTCATCATAGACAAGTAGGTTGCGCAGGGTATGCACTGCGCAGGGTGCCAAGTACGCAGGGTGAGCTGCGCAGGGTACCAACTGCGCAGGGTGCCAAGTGCGCAGGGTGAGCTGCGCAGGGTACCAACTGCGCAGGGTGCCAAGTGCGCAGGGGCAGATGGCGCACAGATGGATTGCGCAGAAGGTAGGCTGCGCAGGAGTAAACTGCGCAGGAGTTGGTTGTGCAGAGATGGATTGCGCAATGGTCGAATTGCGCAGGGGTTACTTTGCGCATGGCTGGCTTGCGCATGGCTAGCTTGCGCCAGCGCAATCCAGCGCAGCGCAAAGCACTGGCCAAGTGATTGCGCAATCGGCCATGCGCTAAAGAGCACAGGCTGGGGGTGCGCAATCGGCCATGCGCTAAAAAGCGCAAGGCAGAGGGCTGTTCTTCCTGGCCGAGAGCAAGTCCAAGAACACCAAGAACTTCAATTCATCATATTTTTGTCAAATCAAAACCAAATCTAGATTTTCAAAGTTCTAACTTGAGTAAAATCAAATTCTCTTCCACATGGGAGCATCAAAACAAGCAAAAATTAAAGTTTAATAGATCAAAACCAAGAATTTTCGAAAATGGTTAAAACCTAGATCTAGAAGAATGAAAGCTCCAAATCACAAAATGTCAAGTTCTAATGTTGATCTACATGTCCTAATCTATCAAATGGACAAATAAAATTGGGTGCTTATTTGTTGGCAAGGTGCACTTGCCTATTGGTTGGGGAGTTGTGTGGAAGAAGGAAGAAGAAGAAGTTTGTAAGAAATAAATGAGAGAATAAAGAGGAGAGAGAAAAGTAGGTGGAGTTATAAAGTGGGGGAGTTGGGGTGTGTTGAGGGAGGAGTGTAGGTTAAGGTGTTCCACTCATGTTAAACCAAACCTAATCAAACCAAACCAATTCCATAAAATAAAACCAAGCCATGGTCCAAACCCATTTACGGGAAACCAAAATCCGCAAGTCGAGAAAATAAAATACGTGCCAAAATCAAATACGAGCATAAATACGTAATACAGGAAATGGGCGTGACAAGTTCTCAGGCCTGGACTAGTCCTCCACGAGGGAAACCAGGTTAAAATCGTTGTGTTTGCGTATGCTCTTCTGCTCTTCATTTATTTTCCGCACTTTACTCTGATTATTTATTGTTGGTGAAAGAGTTATTTTTAATTGGCTATTTTTCTATATAAACTCTATTCACCACCCTCTAGAGTTGCCATACTGTTCTTCAATTGGTATCAGAGCTCTGTTCTCTTTATAAGGACTAACATCCCAAGAGCTGATCCATGGCAACCACACAATCCTTGATTTCCAATCATGGTGAAGGTCAGTCCACTCATAGGCCTCCCCTATTTGATGGAACTAACTATACATATTGGAAAACAAGGATGAGCTTCTATCTTAAGTCTCTAGACTTTGACCTGTGGACTGTCGTCACTGACGGTTACAAAAAGCCCGCCAGGATAGTTGTCGATGGTGACCTCATTGAGAAACCACACGACAAATATTCTGTCGAGGAGAAGAAACAGGCAAGTCTAGATGCTAGGGCTATTAATGCTTTATTCTGTGCTATAGACAGGAATGAGTTCAACAAGGTCTCTACATGCACCACTGCTCATGAAGTATGGAGACTTCTAGAAGTGACGCATGAAGGAACCACACAGGTCAAGGAATCTAAAATAAGCCGTCTCACTCAAGAATACGAAGCCTTCAAGATGAAGCCAAGTGAGACGATCACTCAAATGTTCACAAGATTCCTCGACATCATCAATCCTCTATCCTCACTTGGAAAGCAGTACTCAAACCACGAGAAGATTCGTAAGTTGCTCAGAGGGCTACCAAAGATTTGGAACCCTAAGGTGACAGCCATCATAGAAGAGAACGATCTCACAACAATGTCAATGGAGACCTTGATGGGTAAACTCATGACTCACGAGCTTGACTTCAAGGACTTCGAAGAGCCCACTCCGAAGACCAGGGAGATCGCACTCAAAGCTCATCAACGAAGAGCTAATCATGATGAGACCGAAGAAGATAATTCGGATGATGAAGACCAAGCTCTCATGGTTCGCAACTTCAGGAAATTCCTTCGCTTCAATCGAAGAAAGAAGGAATCTCAAGAAGACGATGAAGAAGAGCCAACTTGTTACGGTTGCAAGAAAACTGGACATGTCCGAAAAGACTGCCCATTCCTGAAGAAGAGCAACTGCCATGAGAAGCCATACAAAAGGAACTCATCAAAGAAATATGCCAACACAGGCATTTAGCATGAAAGTGAAGCGAGTGACTCCGAGGAAGAAAAGGACTCTCCTCAAGATACAGCTAATGTGTGCCTAATGGCAACTTCCAACAAGGTATCTAACGAAACTCTAGATGACTTCTCTTTTGATGAACTTGGCGATGCTTTCACTGATTTACTCGATGATCACAAAAAGGTCATCGGTAAATACAAACATGCCAAGGACAAAATCAAAAGTCTTGAAGATGAGATACAAAGAGTTTTTTTACTTCTTGATAATGTTAGAAACACGACACCCACAAATGACACTGATGAAGTATCCAAGCTTAAATTAAGCTTACATGATGCTGAAGCACGTATTGAGCAACAAACTCAAGAAATCACTACACTCAACACGTTGCTTGCTGAAGAAAAGAGTAGACACAAGATTTCCATGACTAAGATATATGGCTTAAATATTAAGGTTGATGAACTGCAAGCTGTTTCTAAAAGATTAGAAACCAAATTGGGTAAACAGGTTGTTCAACCTCAAACCCAATCACATGGGCACAACACCACTCATGCTAGTCAACCACGTCATTTTCATGCAGCACATAACCATGCATTTATATACACAAACTTTCACAAACCACGTGCACGTAAGAACAATTCTCACTCAGTACACAATCATCATGCACAAAGACACAATCAACATCACTCCACACATAGAAATTATCATGCCATGCCATATAGACAAAATCATCATGCCATGCCATATAGACAAAATCATCATGTCATGCCATATAGACAAAATCATCATGCCATGCCATATAGACAATATCAGCATGTCACACATCATAGACAATACCATCATGATATGCCTCATAGACACCATCACCATGCCACTCATTCTGTGCATAATCATCATCACCATGCCAACTCTTCACATCATGACCATCCTCATCCTGTTGCTTATAGATATTATCCTCATGCTCCTAGTATAAATAATAATGCTATCTGTACTTACTGTGGATTACATGGACACATCTCACCACAGTGCAAATTTAGAAGACTTGTAGATAAAAAGATATATACTTGGTTTCCAAAGACTAACTTTTCAGGACCCTCAAGAACTCGGGTACCAAAGGTCACATCTACTCTTGATGTAGGTGGACCTTCCCTCTTCAACTGAAAGTAAGTGGATTCTTGATAGTGGATGCTCGCGACATATGACGGGAGACGCAAATCTTTTTGCATCACTATCGATGAAGAGAGAAGGATATGTATCCTTCGGTAACAATCTCAAAGGGCACATAATAGGTAATGGTATCATTGGTCATCCTCCTTCTCCTGTAATAAAGGATGTCTGCCTAATGACCGAGTTAAAGCATAACCTGCTCAGCATTAGTCATCTTGCTGATCATGGATATGATATTAACTTTGGATAAAATAGTTGCTACATCTATGATAGGTCAACAGGAGATATTGCTTTTGAAGGGAAAAGAGAGGACAACATCTATATTTTCTATCTTTCTGTAAATACTAACAATGCAGGTAGATATCTATATGCCCACAAAGACGAACGACTACTTTGGCACCAGCGTCTTGGTCACGCCAACATGGATGCTATATCCAGGCTTTCTACCAAGAAGCTAGTGAGAGGATTGCCTGACATCACATTCAAAAAGGACACGGTATGTGCCGAATGTGAACTAAACAAGGCAACTAAATCCTCGTTTCATTCCATCAACTCTGTAAGTACTACTAGACCCTTACAATTACTTCATATGGATTTATTTGGTCCTAGTAGAATAGCTAGCCTTGGTGGCAAACTTTATGCATTTGTTATTGTTGATGATTTTTCAAGATTTACTTGGGTTTTCTTTCTCGCTAATAAGAGCGATGCTATTTCTGTTTTCAAAGTTTTTGTGAAGAAAGTTCAGAACGAAAAAGGCTACATGATTACTCGAATCCGAAGTGATCATGGAGGCGAATTCGTAAATTATAATTTTGAAAATTTTTGTAATGCAAATGGTTTTGATCATGAATTTTCTTGTCCTAGAACTCCTCAACAAAATGGTGTTGTGGAGCGGAAGAATAGAACTCTCGGCGATATGGCCAGAGTCATGTTGAATAAATTTTTACTTCCGAAATACTTTTGGGCAGAAGCTGTCAGTACAGCATGCCACATTTTGAATAGGGTGCTAATTCGTCCTATTACTAAGAAAACACCCTATGAGCTTTGGTTTGGGAGAATCCCCAATATTTCTTATTTTAAAGTTTTTTGTTGTAGATGTTTTATCCTTAACACCAAAGACAACTTAGGCAAATTTGATGCCAAAGCTGACGATGGTATCTTTCTTGGTTATGCCGCCAAGAGTAAGGGATATAGAGTTTTTAATAAACGCTCACTTATTGTGGAAGAGTCAACAAATGTGACTTTTGATGAAGACAACAGTGCAGTAAGTACTCTTGATGATGACGTTGAGCCATCAACTTCTACTCCAATGAATACTTCAACCGAAACTAATTCTCTGGAGGGTTTGCCTAAGAAATTCTCTTTCAAACCTTCTCATCCAGAAAATTTAGTTATAGGAGAAGTTTCACGTGGAGTAACTACTAGATCATCACTAAGAGACTCCATTGCTAGCACTGCCTTCATTTCACAAGTAGAGCCTAAAAACATTTCTGAAGCTTTTAATGATGAATTTTGGATTTCTGCTATGCAAGAAGAACTCAACCAATTCGAGAGAAGCCAAGTATGGGAACTCGTTCCTAGACCGGTTAATCACTCGATAATTGGTAATAAATGGGTTTTTAGAAACAAAGTAAATGAAGATGGTTCAGTCACACGTAACAAAGCTCGTCTAGTAGCTCAAGGATACAACTAAGAGGAAGGTATCGACTACGATGAGACGTATGCTCCTGTTGCTAGACTAGAATCCATTCGGATGCTTTGTGCTTTTGCTAATTTTTAAAACTTTAAATTATTTCAAATGGATGTGAAAAGTGCTTTCTTGAATGGTTTTATTAAGGAGGAAGGTTATGTGAAACAACCTCCTGGCTTTGAAAATCACAAATTTCCCGACCACGTGTTCAAGCTAAAGAAAGCGCTTTATGGCCTCAAACAAGCCCCCAGAGCTTGGTATGAAAGGCTAAGTAGCTTCTTACTTGAGAAAGGTTTTTCAAAAGGGAAAATTGACACTATACTGTTTATAAAATCTTTTAAAGACACTATTCTGTTGATTCAAATTTATGTTGATGATATCATTTTTGGTTCTACTGATGAAACCCTCTGTCAAGAATTTGCCAAGTGTATGCAGACAGAATTTGAGATGAGCATGATGGGAGAGCTCAACTACTTTCTTGGTCTGCAAGTGAAACAAATGGCTAATGGAACTTTCATCTGCCAATCGAAGTATACCAAGGACATGCTGAAGAAGTTCGATCTTGACAACGTCAAACCAATCAACACGCCAATGGCTACTTCAACCAAACTCGAACCAGATGAGAGCGGCAAACCCGTTGATCAACGTAAGTATCGAGGTATGATAGGCAGCTTACTCTATTTAACTGCTAGTCGTCCCGATATCATGTTCAGTGTTTGCCTATGTGCTAGATATCAAGCTAATCCTAAGGAATCACACATGACCGCGGTTAAGCGTATCTTTCGATACCTTAAGGGTACGGTTACAGTGGGCCTATGGTATCCTAAGTCAACATCATTTGATCTTATTGGTTATTCCGATGCTGACTTCGCTGGATGCAAGGTCGACCGTAAAAGTACGAGCGGCACGTGTCATTTATTAGGAAAAGCTTTAGTCTCCTGGTTTAGCAAGAAGCAGAACTCTGTCGCACTATCCACAACAGAAGCTGAATACATAGCAGCTGGACGTTGTTGTGCACAAATTCTGTGGATGAAGCAAACCCTTGAAGACTATAAGTTATCTTTTATGTATATTCCTATATTCTGTGACAATACTAGTGCCATTAATTTGACTAAGAACCCTGTCTGTCACTCACGCACTAAACACATTGAGATCAGACACCACTTTTTGCGTGATCATCAGCAAAATGGCACGATTAACTTAGAGTTTATTGACACTGATCATCAGCTAGCAGATTTCTTTACTAAGCCATTATCCGAAGAGCGCTTCAATTTCCTTTGTCGTGAACTCGGAATTTTGGATGAAGCAGTTATAAGTTGAGACTCACCTGCGTAAATATCGAGTATATTTTGATTCTTTTACGAAAAATTTGGTATGGGTACAAGCCGAAAGGGTCCTTCTGACAACAAGGCGTAAAAGCCTAAGCGACACGGTGCACTAGTCCTCAGGACTACCGCTAGCTGGGATCCGGCCCCTGCAGCTAACCCATGGCAAATTTGAAATATTGAATTACAATATATTTCCTTGTTTATTATATGGTTTGTTTCGACTTAATACTGTCTAATTATTACATTCTAAAGTTCATTCTGACTTTTGAGTACCTCTCTATGTACTTCATTAATTTCATCAAACTTTTATCCTCAACCATCACTTTTCTTCAACACTTAACCAATTTTTCTATCTTTTCAGCCTGTTTTCTGTTCTGGACCACTAATCCAGAACTCGGGCCGAACTCTGCCCCCAACAGAGTTCGGGCCGAGTTCGGTCCAATTGTTCCAGAGTCGGGATCAGCCTCTGCCGTTGGATCATTTTAGATCATACGGTCAGAATTTCTTTCGACCAAAGAAAATCCTCACTTATATTTCGGGTTTTCTTCTCTCTCCTTCACTATTGCCTCCTTCCTCACCTCTCCAAACTCTTTTCTTCAAACCCTAACCCTAGTTTTTGATCTAGAGTGCTCCATTACTCCTCAAAATCAAAGGAAAGGAGTTTCTCATCATTCTCTTCCACTGTTTATTGATTATTTGAGGTATCATTCTTGTCTTCTATACTTCACACTATCAAGTTTTTTTTATGGCTCCTCGCTTGTTCAATCGTGGAAAGAGGATTCGAACTGAGAGTGTTTCCTCTTCGGATTCTCCTCCAACGAATGAACAGATCATTGAACAACTTCAACCACCTCATCCATTGTTCAACCCACCTCGTCCTCAAAATCCTTTTACCTATGACAACCGATTATTTGTCTCACTAGATGCCTCAAACAACTGGTTTAGTGACTATCGGAATCGTCAGGTATTCGCAGGACATCCTATTAATTTTTCTATCTTCTCTCAATATGATGCTTTATTTCATGACCTCTGTTTTGATGAGCTTATCACTACCACTTCTGCTATCTATCGTCATGCTGTCCAAATGTTCTACTGCAACATGACCTTTGATGATCTCCATATTTGTTCACGAGTTGCAGGTATCAATATATCTTTTGATGACTTTGACTTAGCCGAATATCTTGATCTTCAAGAGCCCAATTCTTGGGAAAAGCTAGTTGACGCTCGCTCGTTCCGTTTTCCCGACGGAATTTCCCTTGAGAGCTTCAAGGACGATTTGTGTACTCCATACACACGTCCTCGCAAGCTCATGGCTAAATATCTCAACCCATATTTTTCTGATCTTCATTGGATTATCTCTAACACCATTCTACCCAAAACAGGTTCCCATGATGACATCACTTATCTTGAGATATCTGCTCTTTATCATCTTCACTTTGGAATTTCTTTCAATCTTCCACGTACAATGATGGACTGGATGATTCACTGTAGGAAGAAACCACGAGCTCTGGTTTATCCTTTGTACCTTCCTATGATCTTTCGTGCATTTAACATACCACTTGATATCTGTCCGTTCTTGTCTGCTCTTGCTTTCCTGTCCAAGGCACGACGTACTCAGGCAGTTGTCGCCTCTCCTGAGGCTTCTGAGCATTCTGATGATGCGGAGTCTGACCCCCCTCCTTTCGGTCAGGCTGCACCTCCTCCACCTGCCACTCTTGACTCCATCCAGACCATGCTCCGGGATCGTTTCGACTTAGAGGCCGATCGGTGGGCTCAGATGGACTACCGCACTACCCTGCAGATGAGTGCACTCTGCAACTCGCTGCATGATATTCGGTACTCCATGTCCCATCATCCTACTATGGCCATTCCCATGCAGCGGGATCCCGATCGTAAGGGATATCGCATTGATGATCCATGGGTCATGCGTTACCTGGATCCGGATGCTGCTCTTGTGGATCCCAGACGTTCAAACTCTCCTGGACCATCTCATGCTCCGTGATGGAGATTGGCTACTATCTGCTGCTGCTGCTGCTGATGATGACTTAGTTATTGCATTTTCATTTCTAGTTAGTTAGTTTCAGTTTTATGTACTTGGATGCTTTTAAACTCTGGTTGTGTGTTTGACATTTGGTTATGACACTTTATGCTAGTACTTCTTTTGATTATTTCTATACTGTTTCTTCTCTGCTTGGTGTGGTTGTATTACTATTAATTGTCTACTGCAGTTTTCTTTTATTATTCATTCATCTGCAGTCTATATTGCTAACTGCCAAAAGGGGAAGAACTATGTATATTCTGCCTGGATATATATGGCTGGATATACTTGTTTGGTATCATATCCTATCTTTTCGTATTTCTGTGCTTGTTTGTGCTTTTTGGGAGATATTATACAGGTTTCCATGCACTATTTACGGGGGAGCTATTGCTTCTAGCTCAGCACCATTCACTGATTACGGGGGAGCTATTACATTCTAGCTCGGCATCAAGTATGGGGGAGCTATGTTGCTATAATCAACTGTGTCCAGGTATGAATATTGAATATACATATATTATTTTGTCAATTATCAATATGGGGGAGATTGTTGACACAAAGTCACAGTCAACCAAATATTGACTACATTGACTAAATAATATCTGTATTAATTCAATACGACACACGACATCTGCATAACAGTTCAAAACAGACGATAGCTCAGTCTCCGGCTCTCAGTGTGTTTTCGAGTCTGTATTTTATATTTTCATTGAGTCTAGACTTGTGTACTCTGAGTCTTGCTTAGCTCTTGACACTTAGTCTACAGCCTACCCAAAATCCCAAGCTCCACTGAACCAAACACTGCCCAAAAATCCCCTTAGAACCACTCTGTGCTCTGGAGACAGAGTTCGGGCCGAACTCTGCCTCCACACAGAGTTCGGGCCGAACTCTGTCCCCTAGAAATCAGGAACCCTAATTTTAGGGTTAGCTGGTTGCTAGTTGTCCAACGGCCAAATTTTTGAATTTTCCTACCCGAATTCTGGCCGAATTCTGCCTATAAAAATACTATAAATAGGGCATGAATTCTCTCATTCCAATCCATCCAATCTTCTTTTCTCTTCTCTCTTATAAGCTCAAGTAAGCTATACCCTTCCCATCTACTAGCCACAAGCCTCCTAAGTGTCGAGTGCTTAGCATCTCTCAGTTAGGATTCTTGTGCAAGAGTCGAAGAAGTCGCTTGGACAATTCCAAGCAAATCGCCACTGCGATCATCTGTTAGAAGTTGACGTGCTCTTCTGAAGAAAAGGCACGGGTTGTAAACTACTATTTCACAAATAGTGGATTTAATCCTGAGCTAGAGTTCTCAGGCCTGGACTAGTCCTCCACGAGGAAAACCAGGTTAAAATTGCTGTGTTTGCGTATGCTCTTCTGCTCTTCATTTATTTTCCGCACTTTACTCTGATTATTTATTGTTGGTGAAAGAGTTATTTTTAATTGGCTATTTTTCTATATAAACTCTATTCACCCCCCTCTAGAGTTGCCATACTGTTCTTCAATAACTTCTGTGTTATCTTTTCGTGTTTAGACTGTGTTTGAGTAGATCATACCCTTTACTTGCCCTCCATTCGGAGCTGATATCTGGACAAGTACTTTTTATATTCACTGCATGAGATTAGTTAGCAACCTAGGACAGCTTACTACCGTCGACACTGCGGCGTAGGCTGGGCGTACCCACTTCTCGTGCCTCTATACAGGGTGCGGGTCGTGACAGCCCGTGCGGCAATGAGTCTTGTATCGGAGTCTGTAAAAGATGTTCATTATCAATAAAAATCAAGTTTCCTTTATTGTGTGAATTAATTTGTCTGCGTACTCTCTTAGATCTCGTGTCTCGGATTACCTTATGACTATGCCTTGTGCGATCGCAAATTAGGTTCGTACGGCATCACGCCCGGGGGACGACTATCGATTCGACGGAATCGGGGCGTGACAGAAGTGGTTGCTTGCGGCTCGGCACCGAGTGGCGAGGATGCACATGTAGCTACAAAAGTATTGACAGGAGAGTCTGCTGGGGGTGATGCGGGTACTACTGATGATACAGGGGATACAGTGTTGCCAGAGGTGTCCGACGAGATAGTATTGGGAAGAGGAATGAGAAAGAAATCACAGCCAGTGCGATTACAGGATTTTGTGACGAATGCTGTTCGAAGTAAAAGTCCCCCCTTCACCACAGTTCATCTGTTCCCGTCACTTCCTCAGGTACTTCGTATCCTCTAACACAATTTCTAAGTTATGACATATTTACTGCTGGACACAGAAATTTTTTTGCTGCTATCACTGCAGGTGTTGAGCCTACTTCATATCGCCAGGCCTCGCGAGATTCAGGCTGGCGCACGGCTATGCAAACTGAAATACAGGCTCTGGAAGATAATGGGACATGGAGTCTTGTCGATTTGCCTCCTGGAAAGAAAGCATTGGGAAGTAGATGGGTGTACAAAATAAAGTGCAACTCCGACGGCAGTGTTGAGCGCTTAAAGGCACGACTGGTTGTGTTCGGTAATCATCAGGTTGAGGGGATCGATTATTCAGAGACATTTGCCCCGGTAGCTAAGATGCCTACAGTTAGGACGTTCTTGGCTGTTGCAGCTGTGAGAGGATGGACTTTGCAACAGATGGATGTGCACAATACTTTTCTTCATGGAGATCTGACAGAAGAAGTGTATATGAAGTTGCCGTCAGGTTTTTCGCATAGTGAACCCAACAAAGTGTGTCGCCTGCATAAGTAGTTATCGATACTGACGGATACCAACATTGGGTCTCTTTTTCAGACAATTCGACAGAGAAAACTGAACGACAAAAACCAATCAACGATAGTGTAAAGGCATAGTAACAAAAAAAAAATTATTGCAGGTAAATCAATCAGCAAGCGTGATTATTATTTCATTCAATTTGAAAACTATTAAAAACAACACAAAAATATTTAAACAATGTCTAAATGTATAAAATATATTAAATTATTATTATTATTATTAGTTTTTCGATTAAATTTTTTGGGTTATTTAGTTATTGGGTCTCGTATAATAGTTAAAATTAGGATTTGAGTCTCGAAAATGACCGGTGTTAGGGTTTGGGTCTCCAGATCACTGTTTATTTGCCTACATGAAAAGTGATTTAGAGACCCAAATTTTAATGCCGGTCATTTTTGAGACCCAAATTCTAATATCTACTATTATATGAGACCATGTTACTAAATATTTATTACTTCAATCTTAAATCGTCGATTCTATCTTCGATATTACCGATCCCAATATCCAATATGCATAGAAGGATCGGATACACATTCGGAGATATTCATATTGATAATGATACAGATACTCGAACAAGAAGTAAACGATATATTAGGACACTGTCTATTTGATTTTTTTTTTTTAAATATAAGAGTTATACTAGAATTTTTGAAAGATTAAATGAAGACGTAGTGTTGTTGTCCTTTCACCAGACCATTATTCTAGCCACCTACATTTGATGCTGAAAGTTCTTAACAATCATAAAGAGTACATACCAACATCTACTCTCATGTCTCTAGGGGTGAGCATCGGTTCGGTTCGGTTCGGTTCGGTTCGGTTCGGTTCAAACCGAACCGAATATGTGAAAACCGAAATAACCGTAAACCGTATTTCTCAAAACCGAAAACCGAACCGTTTTTATAAAAACCGAACAAAACCGAACCGAATTATTCGGTTCGGTTTTCGGTCGGTTCGGTTTCATGGACCAATGTGCATGGCCTTCAAATTTTTAGCAAAATGAGCCTATTTAAATAGATTTTAAAAAAAAAAAATATATGACATTATTGTATTTATGAATTGTTATATTACATAGAGTGAAAGATATTAGTATATATAGATTGAGGATAGATAGAGAGAGTGCTCAAATAAGCACCGACATAGAATAGTAGAAGAGAGTGCGCTCAGTTAGGGATTAATAAACATTAGTATATGTATATTGTGGGTAGTTTGATAAATTACTAAATCTAAATCGGTTTTCGGTTCGGTTCGGTTTTTCGGATGAAGAACCGAAAATCGAACCGTTATTTCAAATTTTTAAAATTTTAAACCGTAAACCGAACCGATAACCGAAAAACCGAACCGTTTGTCATATTTCGGTTCGGTTCGGTTCGGTTTTCGGTTTTCAACCGTTATATGCTCACCCCTACATGTCTCACATGATCCAAATAAGGCTAAGACATAATTTGCTATGGGAAGTCCGCTAGTTCACACACAGCTTCATACGCATGGCTTAAAGTCACAAATTTGAATGCTAAGAATGAACATTGAGAAGAATGTCTAGGAATCAAAGACGAGCAGAACAACCAAAAAAGGAATTCAAAGAATAGGTTAAATATCACATATAGCTACCTTTAGAATTTTATAATTAAATGCATTTTGTTAGAATTATATATATATATATATATATATATATATATATATATTTATATATATATATATATATATATATATATATATATATAGAAGCGGATCAAAAGTCCTCCTTAGAAAATTCCCTAAAACCCCCCCTCACTCTAATCCGTAATTTATTGTTAATATTAATGTTAATATTAATGTTAATGTTAATATTAACAATTAACATTAAACTTAACAATAAAATTAATATTAACATTAACATTAACATTAATATTAACATTAACATTAAAATTAATATAAAAAAAATAATATTTGTTATGAAACCCTTATCTATTCACCATTATGTCATGAGTTACACATGACCCTTGGGATCATGTAACTCATGACCCTTGGGTTATGTAACTCATGACCCTTGGGTTGCCCCTTATACCTATATATATGGCCCTTGCCATATGATGAAATAAGAAGAAGAAATATACTATTCTACAATTCTAGTTTCCCTTCAAACACGTTATCAGCACGATTGCTGAAGCAAGGAGAATCGACGTCCAGATATCGACGTCATCCTTCTTCCTTTCCTAGCCGATCCGACGTACCGTTAATTTTTTTTTACCTTCTTCCACCGTACGATAAGAAAGGTAAATTTATTTTTGAAAAATTCATCTTATTCATGAGATGTACTACTTTCTGAATCATGTAAGTACTTGCTCATGATACAATATTCAATTGGATAGTTTTCTAGATGATATCTAAAATTTCATTCGAGAGTACGATACTCTAGAGAAATGATAAAACCCATTTCCATATGCTATAATTAATAGAGCTCCTAAATCGGCATATTCTAAAATTTTATTATTTGTTTTTCCTGTTTGTCACTGTTCATACGGAATAATAATTAAAAAAAAAAATATTTCGTTACTGTTTCCATATTGCTAAAACAACTTGTTACTGTCTATAACATTTTACAATTGCTTCTATTGCTTAAATCAAAAAGCTATTAGATGCTCCCTGTTGCTCATGCTAATTGCCAGTCACTTTAGCCGGTTCGATGGGGGATGGAGCTAATATGACTTCAGTCTGGTTAATTTGAGGAGGAACTAAAAAACCAAAAGCTCTTCAACTGGTTCTACTGATTGATGTTTAGCATAGTCGCAGAAAGGAAAGGAAATGAAATCAATTTCTTGGTGTTTCCTTTCCTTTGAAAATTTACAATTTCGATCCTTTTTTTTCGGTGTTTGGAAATGTCAAAAAAAAAAAAAAAAGGAAGAAAAAGTAAATGTGGAAAATAGAATTCTTACGAGGAAAAAAAACACTTAAATCCAAAAGCTTCTGTTGCTTAAATTGAAAGCTTCTGGACATTTGTTGCTTAGAATTTGTTAACTGTTTACAATTCGTTTTTAAAGCTTAAATGCAAAAGCTTCTGTTGCTTAGAATTTGTTACTGTTTACAATTCGTTTTTAAAAGAAAGCTTCTGGACATTTGTTTCTGTCTTCAAAACAAAAGAAAGCTTCTCGACATTTGTTATTACAATTTAAAAAAAAAAAAAATCTAGTTACTGTTAATAATTTGTTTTAGCTATAAAAGCTATCGTGATTTATTTCATATCAGTACCATCTTATTTAATAACATTTGTTGTTACATATAACTAAGATTGCTATTATCAATTATCATTTCATAGATCAATTATCATTTCCTAGATTGACACCTTAGACAAACATTAGTGTGTTACTACTTTTTGTCAATACTAGTTTCTTTTTATTCAATATATCAATTTAGGCTAAATCAAACAATTAATTGATTTAGTAAAATTCTTTTATTTTTAAAAGTTCTAAAGTTAAGATTTGTTTGGGAACAAGCCGAAAGGGCCCTTCTGTCAACAAGACGAAATTCGTCTAAGCGACCGGTACTTAAGAGTTCCTAGTGAACCTCCGCTTGCTGGGATCCGGCCCCTACAGCTAACCCAACCTTATCAAAACTTGAAAAACTAAAATTTTAAAGGTCTATTAATAAAATCTTTTTAATTGTTAAATTTTAGTTTAAAGCCATCTTATTAGGTAAATATTTTTTTTTCATTGATCTATAGATGAAGTGTGAATGCCTTGTGGACAGCGCCTCGACGCACACAATCCTTCGAGAAAAAAGCTATTTTTATAGCTTATATGATTATGACGATCCCGTTATTACGATATCAGGACTATCAAACATAATAGAAGGATCTGGTGAAGCAATTATATTGCTCCCAAATAAAATAAGGCTAATAATAAAAGATGCACTATTCTCTCCTAAATCAAATAGGAACCTCATAAGTTTCAAGGACATTCGTTTAAACGGATATCACTTAGAAACAAATGAAATAAATGAGGCAGAATATCTGTATGTTACTCGTCTAAAAGATGGTTCAAAAACTATCTTAGAACGATTCAAGGGACTCCCGTCGGGTCTCTATCATACTCATATTCAATCAACAGAAGCTAACATGATTGTGCACCAGAAGTGTCATTCATCGCCAAAATTTAAACTTTGGCATAATAGACTGGGTCACCCAGGATCAGCTATGATGAAACGAATCATAAGCCAATCCAGTGGACACAACCTGCAGAACCTGAAGATTCTTCAGAAGTATGATTACTCGTGTCTACCTTGTTTTCAAGGAAAACTTATAACAAGACCATCCCTTTTGAAAGTGGGACTAGAGTCTCCTAACTTCTTAGAGAGAATTCATGGAGACATTTGCGGACCTATTCACCCCACAAGTGGTCCATTTAGGTACTTTATGGTACTTATCGATGCATCTACTAAATGGTCTTATGTGTGCCTTTTGTCCACCCGCAACTTAGCTTTTTCTAAGCTATTGGCACAAATAATTAAGTTGCGGGCTCATTTTCCCGATAACCATATCAAAAAATTAAGACTTGATAATGCGGGTGAATTTACTTCACAGGTTTTTCAAGACTATTGCCAAGCAACTGGCATCGAAATTGAACATCCTGTAGCTCATGTTCACACCCAGAACGGGTTAGCAGAATCTCTTATTAAGAGATTACAATGGATTGCTCGTCCATTGTTGATGCAGTCACAGTTGACTGTGGAAGCTTGGGGTCATGCTATATTGCATGCCGCATCACTTATTAGAATACGACCCTCTGGAGGTCATATTCTATCTCCGATGCAGCTCGCTTATGGTTCACCTCAAAATATCTCTCATTTGAGAGTTTTTGGTTGTGCTGTTTATGTCCCCATTGCTCCCCCACAGAGGACCAAAATGGGTCCACAACGTCGATTAGGTATCTATGTTGGGTTTGACTCACCCTCTATAATTAGATACCTAGAACCCCTGACGGGTGACGTATTTAAGGCACGTCTTGATGACTGTGAGTTTGATGAAGGATTATTTCCTAAACTGGGCACACAGTCTAAGAAGCCAGAAGCTTCTAAGACAATTTCTTGGGACACAAAAACTTTGTCTCATTTTGATCCGCGTACAAGTCAATGTAAAGATGAGATCCTGAAGATATTACATCTTCAGAACACTGTACATCTACTTCCGGATACATTTACTGACAACCAGAAGATTGTCAGATCACACGTCCCTGCTGCCAACACGCCAGCTAGGATTGACATCCCCAAAGATGGATGCAATCCGCCGGCAGCAGAAATGGCAATACCTCAATTAAAAAGAGGACGCCCACCAGGTTCGAGAGACAAAGTCCCTCGTAAAAGAAAAAAACCTTGGAGAAATTAAGAAGATCCCAACACAGGATGCTGAGCTCAGATCAGCTACCTCTCCCCTCCTAGTTTCCCCTGAAGAGGAACAAACAGGAGAAATATCATTAAATTATGTACGTACTTGTGAAACCCGTAATTTTTCCGCAAATATTTAGGAATTATTTCTCGTTATTTTATTGTGCTTAAATAGATTTTTTTTCGATAAAACAAAATTTTATTAATTGTGAAAGTGTTAGTTTAATATTAATGTTATCTTTAGTTAAATTATTATCCAAAATTAATATGGATTTTTCTTTGATTAGCCAGACCTGTTCCTAAAGACCAAATGTAACTTAAAGTATTTCAAAATAAATATTGATTATATTTTTTAAATAAATTTATGTAGGCCAAAATCCTTTTAATTACCTATAATATTAGAGCTCAAAACCTATTTTCCAATAGACCATTAATTGACTGGGCCTTGATCCTTAACAGCCCAACAAGAATTTTTATAACCTATTATTTTACAAAACCTTAGCCATTAGATTAGAAGTCCATGGGTAAGCGTTACTCATAATGTTTCCAAAGCCCATTAGTTGGAAAAAGCCCAAGTCCAATTGTTCCTTATAGCTAAGTTTATTTAAACCAATTGTTCCAACCCAATTGTTCTCAAACCCAATGTCTTTACTAGCATCAGCTAGTGTACAGAACATTGTTAGGAAGAAAGTTTCCTTTGGCTTGAAGAGCTTTAAAAGCTCTGAAGCTTTTCTCCTTCCCAACCGTAGAGAACCGTTTGGTTCTCAAACCGATGGCACCACCGGCCCCTCGGCTCCCCGGCCGCCGGAGTTGATGGCCATGGAGGCCCTTCATCTTCCCCTACGGTAACCCCCGGCACTCTTTCCCCTATATAAACCCCTTTCATTCCATTTCCTCATCATCAACTCCATTCTCCTCTTCTTTCTCTACAAAACCCCTTTCTGGCGCCCGACCCGATCCCGGCCCGCCGACCGCTGGCGCTCCACCCGACTCCGGCGCCGAACCCCGCGGCCGATCCGCGCCCACCCGCCGGCGAACCGCCGCCTCCGCCGATCGTCTGACCCGCGCGGCCCCTGGCCGTCCGAGTTCGCCGGCGTTCGTCGCGGTGACTGCCCTGTCCGCTTCCCGGTGACGTCTCGTCCGTTTCTCGGTGCTGACCGTTCCAGTTCCGAGATCCAGTTCGGGTTTTCCGTTGTCGGTACACTCTGACTCAATTATTTTCTTTACTGTCCATGATGAACTGGTCCAACCGAATTCCTCGGGAATTCGGGATTTCGACAACGTAACAGTTACGTTGTCATTTTCGATTCCGAAGTTTCTTCGGAAATGGTAGTTTTGGATTTCTGTTGGTTATGTTGATGGTTATTTTTGGTGCTGATGGTTCTGTGGGAATTTTCCAATATTTTCGAATTTTTCGAGAATTTTTAGGAAGAAATTCTGTGTTTGGATATCCTCGGGTTTTCTGAGAATTCGCAGGATAATTCGGAATTTATATATATTCATATATAACTATATTCTGGTTCTGTGTGATGGAAGTTTTGGTAGGATTTTGGGTTCTGTTATGAATTTCGGGTTTTCGGGCCATTACGTTACTATTTCGGGAGTGATGGTTGGCTTGGAGAAAAAAATATATTATATGGTTGTTTATATAAAATTCGGGTTTTGGGAATATTTTTGCAGGTAAAACCGGAGCATTTCCCAGTTCTTGGGTTGACCGAAAACAGAGGGAATGCTGCCGAAATTTTCGGAAAATTTAATAAAATGAATTTAAAATGATTTTGGTATTTTGGGCGACAACCATAATTGGTTACTGGGCCCCAACGAAATGCAAACGCACCGGTTAGACCGGACGTTGAGGCAGAGTAGTTGAAAATGAAGTTTGGACCAAAGTCTGAGACTATGATTTTCTTTAAATATTATTTTTGAAATTTATTAGTTTTTTGTTAAATTGTAGGTAATTTTCGGACTAACCTGTCTTTTTCTTATTTCAATTTATGTAATTAAATATTGTAAGGGCATAAGCCCAGTTTCTATGATTTAAGTCTTGTAATAAGTAGGAAGTAATTTTTATTTTATTTTCTGGGAATGTGGAA
Source organism: Iris pallida (assembly GCA_029216955.1). Lineage (NCBI taxonomy): Eukaryota > Viridiplantae > Streptophyta > Magnoliopsida > Asparagales > Iridaceae > Iris > Iris pallida. The sequence goes on from JANAVB010028398.1 coordinate 3,088,851, forward strand.
AGCGTAGGATTAACCGTTAAATTATTATTAATTAATAATATATGAATTTCTCATCTTAAAGAAAATATTTTATGTATTTTAACAAGTTTGTCCAATAAGTAGATAGAATACCAAGTTTTATATTAATTTGATAATTACAAGTTTTTCCCGAAAAACCTAAATAAATTGAATTTCTAAATTCAAACTCATTAGTAAACGTTGTGATGTTGTGTTAGCTAGTGATAACTAAAATTGACTAGGAAAGACCAATAGAGATTGTAACTAGATACTTTAGAGTTTGTTTCTGAAACAAGTTCCCCGGAATGTAGGATTTCAAGGAAGAGTGTGACCTTTCGAATCCCGAAGTACCAATCTCGTCCAACTGAAGTTTAAGGCAAGTACATTTTATGTAGATTTTACAATTATTTTCACAATTGTTTCATTGCAAGTTTAAACCACTGTTTACACGAACTCCTTCGGGAGCATTGATCGTATTGTTGGGGACTGGGGGAATAGTGTACTGGATATGACCAAATCCAAACTTAGGATAATGAATGTGTTAGCTTTCCCCTCTTCACACGGGGACAAGCCATACCGTATCGCTAGGATACAAATGTACCCAAACCGGTCATATTCTTTACCTATTCATATCACTGTACTGTACTATTTCAAAATTGTTCATTTTCAAACTGTTTAAAAATGCATGTTATAAATTGTCATTTTTAATTGTTAAAATTTGCATGAACTGTACTTTGCTCACTCCTGACTGGAGAACAACATTTTAGGTTACTCTGAGGTTGATCTTTCTAGAGTATCTGGTGGCACAGAGCTAATGTTCAACAATCCTGTTCAGTACCCGGCGGTACTACCTGACGACGATGGATCGGCGTCTCCTTAGATGCTGTTGGTGTTAGCTAGTCTTATTTCAGTTTTTTTGGATCTTTTAAACTTTTGTACTGGACAAGTTTATTATCGAATAAATGTTGTGGCAACTTTTAAATTCAAACTTGTTGTTGATTTACCTGCAATATGGATTACAGCTTACTGCCGCCGTCTCATCAACGGTGCAGGCTGGGCATGATCCGATTCGACCCAAGTATTTGGGGACCGGGTCGTGACATGTTTTTAGTGGTGGCCCATGCAGGTCTACTAAATCAACAATTTAGGAAAACTAGAAACAATTAGGAACACTAGAACATCAAAATTTCCACAACATAGGACCGATTTATATATGATAAATATTTTTATTATAGACTGGTAGGTTACCTTGCTTATGCTTGCATCCTAAACCTTCCAGAGAATGACCACTGACAAAACCAACTCTGCTGGCGATGTGGTATCATCTCCGGATCGAACCCCGTCTCTTCAGTCAAGTCAGAGCTTTTCACCCAACCAGCTGATTGATCATCCTCACCAATCATCCAGTGAAGTTTTCCCCACACTGGCAAATCCTACCTCTCCTTTAACTGGGTTACTTTTCTTTGAGGAAGTACCCACTCATGTTGCTTCACCAGTACCAGAGAACACCTCTCAGATGGTTGCTCTATTTCAAGAAATCCTAGAGTATCAGAAGATTCAAGCTGAACAGATGGATATCTCGAGAGAAGTCATGAAGAATATCAACGACGCAACCTTAGCCATTTTAAACCAAGTTGGAGCGGAACCTCGTCCTACGAGGGATACCCATGAGAATAGAAGATATTTGGGCCCTGTCCGACAACCATATTGCAAGAAGCTTTTGGCTTGTGCCTACTGTAAGAGACCTGGTCACCAAGCCAACATTTGTCGCAAGAGATTAAGGCAATGTTTGGTGTGTGGATCTGCTGAACATCAAGTTAAGGACTGCCTCTTATCTTATCATCGTATCGGAGCGTCTATTATGCCACAACCTCAGGACTCTATCCAACAGACCGTAGGAAGGGATGAAGCAGAATCAAGGATCTTAGAAGAGGAAGAAAATGGAGATGCCCAAGCAAGAACCAGAACCATGAAGAATAGTACTTAGGACTGCTGAGTAGTATTATCTAAGAAGCTGTAACAAGATGTCCCTAGATCAATTATGAGAGTTTTGTTGTAATTCTCTTATATGAATAAAAATCTTAGTTACATCTTCATGATAGAAGTTTTTCCCTAATAGTTTCTGGATTACCCTATGCATAGAAATATTCCATTAACCTAGTACCTAGCTCCTTCCCTATGACTAAGTGATACTATAGAATTGACCTGAAGGAAGCCAAGGAAATGAAGGATTAGATCAATGGACTAAAGGTGTTGGGTTTCATATAAGACGGAGCTTCACTCTAAGAAGCATCAGTCTTGTTTGTATCCAAGAAGGATAAAACAATATGGATGAGAGTAGACTATCAGGGCACTGAAGAATTACTTTTTCTCGACTGATGATCTATCCAAGTTGAGTGAACTTAAGGGTTTTCGGAGATTAACTTAAGAACTGACTACCATCAGATTAAGATCATGAAGGAGTACATTCTCAAGACGACATTCAACACCAAATACTGGTAGTTGAATTTTTGGATCATGTCTCTTGGAATGATGAATACTCATGTTGTGTTCATGAATCTCATGAACAGAGTCTTTTTATGAGTAATTGAATCAGTTTGTTGTCTTTTTCTTTAGATAACAAAAATCTGATATACTCAAGGACTGAAGAAGAACATGAAGAGCATCTGAGAAATTTCTAGGAACTTTGAAGAAGTTTTTGGTAAGCTATCAAAACATGAATTTTCTTAGACAATGTGGTTTTTTGCCATAATGTCACAAGAGAAGAAAATTTGATAGACTCTAGATAGATAGCCGCTGTGGAGAAGTCGTATATCTAAGTTCAATGGTTTCTTGGACTTGATGGAATACTACTGGAATCTGTGTAGGAATTCGCCAAGATTGCTGAGTCGATGATGAAGCTGACTCGAAAGAATGAAGAGTTTGTCTGGACGCATTTAAGAAGCTGTAGAAGAAGCTTACCAATCCTTGCGCTACCCGCAGGATCCGGTGGTTTCACCATCTACAGAGATGTCTCAGGAAAAAGACTGGGTTGTATTCTTCAACAACATGGGAAAATAATTGTCTACATATCTAGGCAATTACGGACTCATGAGAAGAACTATCCCACACATAATTCAGAACTTGTTGTAAGTATCCTTGCTTTAAGGCTATGGAATTATTATGGAAAGGGAGTAAAATTATATACGGACTATAAAAGTCTGAAATATATTTCTACTCAGAAAGAGCGGAATATTGGGTAAACGAAGACGATTGAAGCTGATATCGATGGTTTGACCAAGAAGCGGCACCAAGACATCAAAAAGCTTGGACTGGAGATCATACTGCCTGGAGATAGAAGGATGGAGCTGGATGCTGATTCAGTACTGACGAAATTGCAAGTGAGTTCGACTCCGATGGACAAAGTCGAGGAGACTCAGTTTCAAGACGAGGTACTTTGCAAACTGAAGGATCAAGTGTTGGTGGGAACACTTGAGGGTTTCTCAGTCACCAGCGATGGAGCTCTGAAGAATGGTACGAGGCTCTGCGTACTATCTAGCTAATGGAGGAACGAGCTGATGAAAGAAGTGCACCAGTCGCAATATTTCATGTATCGGGATATGCGTACCATTAATTGGTGTAATTGAATGGAGAAGGACATTACCAGCTGCTGGACAAGTCGACTAAGGAAGTAGGAGCATAACGATGGACTTTGTGTCAGGATTACTTTGTTCCCAAGGAGGGAAGGATACCAATTGGATTATTGTGGATCAACTCATTTTTAAGTATGGTTTATTCACTGAGAAGTTGGCAGCATGGTACGAGAGGCACACTTGCTGGAATTATGGAATACAAACCGACGGACAATCAGTGAGGTCAATCCAGACGCTTGAAGACATGCCGAGGATCTTGCGTCTTGGAATTTGTAGAGCTTTGGAGAAGACCATTTACAATTGGAGTTTCCTTACAACAACTATCAAGTTAGCATCGTCGACTACTGGAGTTTGAAGAAGGAGATAGCATCTTTGTGAAGATTTCTCCTACCAGAGGAACGATCAATTTTGGCAGAGCAGGAAAGTTAAGTCAGGTACATCGGGCCATTTGAAGTTTTGAGACAAGTTGGAGAAGTAGTATACCGGTTAGCTTTACCAGCTAATCATTGAGGGTGTGCACAACGTCATTCACAGTTCAGAAATCGCATCTTGAATCTGAAGTAATATTTTGGACAATTCAGAGCTGGAGAGTAGATCAAGCCTTACAGTGCCAGAGAAACCAGTAGCAAGCGCAGTCAGAGGTGAGAAGAAGATCAGAAAATTTGAGCCATCTTAATTCCTATTTTCTTCAAATCTTTATCTTTTCATTTTGCACTTGACATACGCTGCTAGTTAGCCTAGTTTTGCAAGCTATTTCTTTTTCAAGCTTGATCACGACAGTATTTTATTGGGTGCACCCACTAATATATTGTCTAATCAGAGCCGGTGCATGATGGTCTGATCAACCTCGTGTACTTTGGTTCGCTTATGTATCTTTCTGCATATCATAAATTTGTCCCTAAATTGTCTCGTTCACGACTACTTTGGAAATTCTTATTGTTTGAACCTGAGTTATGAGCACCATACGCGTGCCTGCTTGAATTGTGGAAATCCTGTCATACCTAATTCTTTAAATTTCGAGGACGAAATTTTCTAAGGAGGGAAGGTTGTGAAACCCGTAATTTTTTCGCAAATATTTAGGAATTATTTCTCGTTATTTTATTGTGCTTAAATAGATTTTTTTTCGATAAAACAAAATTTTATTAATTGTGAAAGTGTTAGTTTAATATTAATGTTATCTTTAGTTAAATTATTATCCAAAATTAATATGGATTTTTCTTTGATTAGCCAGACCTGTTCCTAAAGACCAAATGTAACTTAAAGTATTTCAAAATAAATATTGATTATATTTTTTAAATAAATTTATGTAGGCCAAAATCCTTTTAATTACCTATAATATTAGAGCTCAAAATCTATTTTCCAATAGACCATTAATTGACTGGGCCTTGATCCTTAACAGCCCAACAAGAATTTTTATAACCTATTATTTTACAAAACCTTAGCCATTAGATTAGAAGTCCATGGGTAAGCGTTACTCATAATGTTTCCAAAGCCCATTAGTTGGAAAAAGCCCAAGTCCAATTGTTCCTTATAGCTAAGTTTATTTAAACCAATTGTTCCAACCCAATTGTTCTCAAACCCAATGTCTTTACTAGCATCAGCTAGTGTACAGAACATTGTTAGGAAGAAAGTTTCCTTTGGCTTGAAGAGCTTTAAAAGCTCTGAAGCTTTTCTCCTTCCCAACCGTAGAGAACCGTTTGGTTCTCAAACCGATGGCACCACCGGCCCCTCGGCTCCCCGGCCGCCGGAGTTGATGGCCATGGAGGCCCTTCATCTTCCCCTACGGTAACCCCCGGCACTCTTTCCCCTATATAAACCCCTTTCATTCCATTTCCTCATCATCAACTCCATTCTCCTCTTCTTTCTCTACAAAACCCCTTTCTAGTGCCCGACCCGATCCCGGCCCGCCGACCGCTGGCGCTCCACCCGACTCCGGCGCCGAACCCCGCGGCCGATCCGCGCCCACCCGCCGGCGAACCGCCGCCTCCGCCGATCGTCTGACCCGCGCGGCCCCTGGCCGTCCGAGTTCGCCGGCGTTCGTCGCGGTGACTGCCCTGTCCGCTTCCCGGTGACGTCTCGTCCGTTTCTCGGTGCTGACCGTTCCAGTTCCGAGATCCAGTTCGGGTTTTCCGTTGTCGGTACACTCTGACTCAATTATTTTCTTTACTGTCCATGATGAACTGGTCCAACCGAATTCCTCGGGAATTCGGGATTTCGACAACGTAACAGTTACGTTGTCATTTTCGATTCCGAAGTTTCTTCGGAAATGGTAGTTTTGGATTTCTGTTGGTTATGTTGATGGTTATTTTTGGTGCTGATGGTTCTGTGGGAATTTTCCAATATTTTCGAATTTTTCGAGAATTTTTAGGAAGAAATTCTGTGTTTGGATATCCTCGGGTTTTCTGAGAATTCGCAGGATAATTCGGAATTTATATATATTCATATATAACTATATTCTGGTTCTGTGTGATGGAAGTTTTGGTAGGATTTTGGGTTCTGTTATGAATTTCGGGTTTTCGGGCCATTACGTTACTATTTCGGGAGTGATGGTTGGCTTGGAGAAAAAAATATATTATATGGTTGTTTATATAAAATTCGGGTTTTGGGAATATTTTTGCAGGTAAAACCGGAGCATTTCCCAGTTCTTGGGTTGACCGAAAACAGAGGGAATGCTGCCGAAATTTTCGGAAAATTTAATAAAATGAATTTAAAATGATTTTGGTATTTTGGGCGACAACCATAATTGGTTACTGGGCCCCAACGAAATGCAAACGCACCGGTTAGACCGGACGTTGAGGCAGAGTAGTTGAAAATGAAGTTTGGACCAAAGTCTGAGACTATGATTTTCTTTAAATATTATTTTTGAAATTTATTAGTTTTTTGTTAAATTGTAGGTAATTTTCGGACTAACCTGTCTTTTTCTTATTTCAATTTATGTAATTAAATATTGTAAGGGCATAAGCCCAGTTTCTATGATTTAAGTCTTGTAATAAGTAGGAAGTAATTTTTATTTTATTTTCTGGGAATGTGGAAAGCGTAGGATTAACCGTTAAATTATTATTAATTAATAATATATGAATTTCTCATCTTAAAGAAAATATTTTATGTATTTTAACAAGTTTGTCCAATAAGTAGATAGAATACCAAGTTTTATATTAATTTGATAATTACAAGTTTTTCCCGAAAAACCTAAATAAATTGAATTTCTAAATTCAAACTCATTAGTAAACGTTGTGATGTTGTGTTAGCTAGTGATAACTAAAATTGACTAGGAAAGACCAATAGAGATTGTAACTAGATACTTTAGAGTTTGTTTCTGAAACAAGTTCCCCGGAATGTAGGATTTCAAGGAAGAGTGTGACCTTTCGAATCCCGAAGTACCAATCTCGTCCAACTGAAGTTTAAGGCAAGTACATTTTATGTAGATTTTACAATTATTTTCACAATTGTTTCATTGCAAGTTTAAACCACTGTTTACACGAACTCCTTCGGGAGCATTGATCGTATTGTTGGGGACTGGGGGAATAGTGTACTGGATATGACCAAATCCAAACTTAGGATAATGAATGTGTTAGCTTTCCCCTCTTCACACGGGGACAAGCCATACCGTATCGCTAGGATACAAATGTACCCAAACCGGTCATATTCTTTACCTATTCATATCACTGTACTGTACTATTTCAAAATTGTTCATTTTCAAACTGTTTAAAAATGCATGTTATAAATTGTCATTTTTAATTGTTAAAATTTGCATGAACTGTACTTTGCTCACTCCTGACTGGAGAACAACATTTTAGGTTACTCTGAGGTTGATCTTTCTAGAGTATCTGGTGGCACAGAGCTAATGTTCAACAATCATGTTCAGTACCCGGCGGTACTACCTGACGACGATGGATCGGCGTCTCCTTAGATGCTGTTGGTGTTAGCTAGTCTTATTTCAGTTTTTTTGGATCTTTTAAACTTTTGTACTGGACAAGTTTATTATCGAATAAATGTTGTGGCAACTTTTAAATTCAAACTTGTTGTTGATTTACCTGCAATATGGATTACAGCTTACTGCCGCCGTCTCATCAACGGTGCAGGCTGGGCATGATCCGATTCGACCCAAGTATTTGGGGACCGGGTCGTGACAGTACTGGAGAGGTACTGAACAGAAAAAGCACAGTCGTCGACGACGATTTTTCGTTCAATATTGCCGTTCACGTCACTGAAAATGACGATGACATCGATCCACGGTCTCTAGCGGAATGTAAACGCAGAGGCGATTGGCCAAAGTGGAACGAGGCAATAGGAGTAGAGCTGGACTCACTTTTGAAACGCGAAGTCTTTGGACCAGTAGTCCAAACACCTAAAGGTGTAAAACCTGTGGGATATAAATGGATCTTCACAAGAAAAAGAAATGAACACAACATAGTTGTGCGCTACAAAGCACGCCTTGTAGCACAAGGTTTCTCCCAGAAATCGGGAATAGATTGTGAAGAAACATATTCTCCGGTCATGGATGGGAATACCTTCCGATTCCTGATCAGCCTCTCTTCTCTGAAAAGCCTAAAAATGCAGCTCATGGACGTTGTGACTGCATATCTTTATGGCAATATAGATAAAGATATCTATATAAAACTCCCTGAAGGATATAAAATTTTACCAGAGAAAACATATAGACCTCGGGACACCTATTCTGTAAGGTTACAAAGATCATTGTACGGTCTTAAACAATCAGGAAAAATGTGGTATAACAGACTAAGTGAGTTTCTTGCTACGCAAGGATTTACTAATGATAAAGTCTGCCCGTGTATCTTTATAAAAAGATCAGGAACAAGATTTGTTATAGTCGCCGTTTATGTCGACGATTTAAATCTCATTGGATCTCCTGCAGAGATCACTGAGATATCTGAAAGCCTTAAGACAACTTTTGAAATGAAAGACCTAGGCAAAACAAAGTATTGTCTTGGCTTACAGATCGAACACCTAAAGGGTGGTATCCTGTTACACCAATCTACATATACACGAAGATTACTTAAACAATTCCACATGGATAAATGCCATCCCCTTAGTACACCAATGGTCGTTCGATCATTGGACGTAAAGAATGACCCTTTTCGTCCACTGGAAGAGGGGGAGGAATCATTAGGTCCTGAAGTACCTTACCTAAGTGCCATTGGGGCACTACTCTATCTGGCTAACTGTACGCGTCCTGATATAGCGTCATTAGTTAACTTATTAGCCAGATACAGTGCAACGCCCACAAAGCGCCACTGGAATGGAGTGAAGCATCTTCTGCGCTACCTCCAAGGGTCTATAGACCTAGGACTATATTACCCGAATAGTGGGTCTTCCACTTTACTTGGTTATTCAGATGCAGGTTATAGATCAGATCCCCACACAGAGAAATCATAAACTGGATTTGTGTTTACTTTCGATGGTACGGCTATCTCCTGGAGGTCCGTCAAACAGACCAGTGTGGCTATCTCATCCAACCATTCTGAACTCCTGGCAATCCATGAAACAAGCAAAGAGTGTGTTTGGCTTTGCTCCGTCATTCAGCACATTTTGTCATCTACTGGCCTGAAGACTGGTGAACTTGAGCCTACTACCCTTTTTGAAGATAATGCAGCATGCGTAGCTCAACTTCAGAAAGGATACATAAAGAATGACAAGACGAAGCACATATCCCCCAAATTCTTCTGGACGCACGACCTTCAAGAAAAGGAACAAGTCAAAATACAGCAAATTCAATCTTGTAATAATTTAGCAGATTTGTTTACCAAAACACTGTCACGATGTACTTTTGTAAAGCTTGTAAGAGAAATAGGGATGAGGCAACTAAAAGACCTGCACGCCTGAAGCTTGTATAGATCAGGGGGAGTAAAACTATAGGATTGTACTCCTTTTCCTTAGGACTGATGGTTTTTTCCACTGGGTTTTAATGAGGCAAACTAAGTTTACTCTGGATCCAGCAGTATCCACCCCATTAGCTTATTGAATCCTGAAGTATTTCATAAGTGGATCCAAGGAAATGGATGAATAAGGGGGAGTGTTATGAAACCCTTATCTATTCACCATTATGTCATGAGTTACACATGACCCTTGGGATCATGTAACTCATGACCCTTGGGTTATGTAACTCATGACCCTTGGGTTGCCCCTTATACCTATATATATGGCCCTTGCCATATGATGAAATGAGAAGAAGAAATATACTATTCTACAATTCTAGTTTTCCTTCAAACAATATTAACATTAATATTAATATATATTAACATTAATATTAACATTAATATTATGAATTAGAGTGAGGGGGGTTTTCTAAGGGGGGCTTTTGATCCGCTCCCATATATATATATATATATATATATATATATATATATATATATATATATATATATATATATATATATATATATATATATGGAAGCGGATCAAAAGCCCCCTTAGAAAACCCCCTAAAAACCTCCTCACTCTAATCCGTAATTTAATGTTAATATTAATGTTGATGTTAATATTAATGTTAATATTAACATTAAATACTAAAATTAACATTAAACTTAACATTAAAATTAATATTAACATTAACATTAACATTAATATTAACATTAACGTTAACTTTAATATAAAAAATATAAAAAAAAATTAATATTAACATTAACATTAATATTAACATTAATATTAACATTAATATTAACATTAATATTACGAATTAGAGGGGGGGGGGGGGGGGGGGGGGGGTTTAGGCAGTTTTCTAAGGACGACTTTTGATCTGCTCCCTATATATATATATATATATATATATATATATATATATTTTTTTTTTTTTTTTCTTCAAAATATATATATATATATATATATATATATATATATATATATATATATATATATAATATATATATATTGAAGAAAGTGGTACTTCATTGATGTAGAAAAAGAAGAAAAGAAAAGAAAAAGGAACAGATACAGTAGTGTTACATTCTCAATATTAAGCCTCCCCCTGATCGATTATGATCAGCCTTTCATGCATTTGATGTCACTTTCCATATTATGGATAATTTCTGTAATGGGCATTGCCTAATTATCAAAAATTCTACGGTTCCGTCCTCGCCATACATGTCATACGGCCGCCAGGAGTCTCAGTCTTATCTGTCTAAATATACTGGTCTCTTACTCTCATCGCCTTTACTTCCTCAATGGTCTCTTGTAGACCCCCTCGACTCGTGGTATTCATGTGCATCTCCTCATATATATATATATATATATATATATATATATATATATATATATATATATATATATATATATATATATATATATATATATATATATATATGGAAAAGGTGATTCTTATTCCATGGTGATAAAAATAAAATTACAGATACATCTCCCTCTTATCTATTACTCTTTCAATATCCCATCATATGTACATCATTATCCATATTATGAATGACGCCGATCAAAGGTGTCTCGACTCCCTCAAATATACCGTTGTTTCTCTCCTTCCAAATATGCCAGACGGCAGCAGCAAGCCTGACTCTGGCCATTTTGAGCCAACTAGTGCCTCGATTTCTCATGTTTCGTACGTCCTCCATGTTGTCCGACCACTTCGTGCCCGTCCATCGAGCCATGTTCATTTTGTTTCCTTGGTCGTCCCATATATGTAGTGAAACCGTACAAGTAAAGAATAGGTGATCAATAGATTCACCCATGGAGTTGCACAGGACACAATGTCCCGTATGTATGCCGAAACGGTTCAGTCGGTCGCGAGTGAGTAGTCTCCTTAAGCAAAGCTTGTATAGACAATAAATTTTGTACCACCAGAGTCACACCAAAACCAGCAATCTCTCGTAAGACTCTGGTCTATGATACATTGTCGGATTGTGGGGCCGTGTCTTTGCGTGGCTGTACATATTTCTGGATTCCAGGCTCCGTCGCGAAGTATCAAGCTGACCATGGTGTTTCTGTCGGCCACCGCGGCAGCTTGCTCCCCTTCTCGGTCTAGTAAACTCCTATGCACGATCCACGGGTCGCACCATAGGCTAGTATTAGTGCCGTCATTGAATCTTCTCTCGATCATCGCCTTTAGTCGGTTTCGGTAGCGCAAGATGTTTTTGAAAATAACAGAATCATTGTTATTAGTAAATTTCTCCCAGAAATTGACATCTTTCACATACCTGTTTCGCATCCAGTTTGCCCAAAGGGATTTTCCTGTGAGTATCTTCCAAGTAAGTTTCAGGCCTGCCATGTCATGCATTTTCCGTAGGGAGCGTAATCCCACTCCGCCCTCCTTGCGAGGTCGACACAAGTTATGCCAACTAATAGAATGGATCCCGCCTCTCCATATAAAGTCTGCACAAAGTTTTTCTATTTTTCTGATAGTCTCATTGGGGAGAAGAATTGCTTGTAGCCAATATCGGGAGATAGCCTGAATAACCGTCTTCACAAGTTCAACCCGTCCACCAAAGGAGAGACTCAAAGCATGCCAGCCTTCTATACGACGCTGAGTGTATTCAACGAGATTTTGACAGTCATGTGACCTTGCGTAATTCACCGACAACGGAATCCCAAGATATTTGGCGTGGAGTTCCCCCCTTGTTACTCCAAGTCGCTCCGCGATCTCCTCTTTGTTGGGGCAATGCGAGCTGAAATAGGCTTTGCTTTTATCCCGGTTCAAAAACAGTCATGTGTAGTGTATTGTCCAAATGTCTCCATTATTGAGGCCAGAGCTTGAACCCCCTTCTGAGTAGGATTCATAAATACTAGCAAGTCGTCTGCATAGATTAGATGTGTAACATGAAGTATAACATTTCTATACAGGGGAGTAATCCGACTTCTCGCGGTCGCAGAATCAATCAGTATGGTAAAATATTCCATAACTAACGAGAATAAATAAGGGGATAGCGGATCCTCCTACCTCAGGCCTCTGTTGTTCTGAAAATATCCACAAGGCTGACCTCTTATGAGAACTGAAAATGTCAGAGTAGTTATACATTCACAAACCATCTCCACCCAAGCCGAGGCAAATCCCATTTCCTTCATGATGTGACATACAAACTCACGATTAACTGTATCGTACGCCTTCTGTAAATCTAGTTTGATGCATGTTTTACTTTCTCCAACTTTATTAAAAACACATACCATTTCATGAGCCAGGAGACTATTTTCAGCAATATCTCTATCTTTGATGAGCGCAGTTTGATTGAGAGAAACCAGTTCTTGCATAACTCCCTGCATTCGATTACACATTAGATGTGTGATTACCTTGTATAGGTAACTACAACAAGCTATAGGTCGATAGTCCGCCGGAGATGTGGCTCCTTCCTTCTTTGGAACGAGAGTGAGAAATGTGTGATTAAGTTCACGAAGGAGCCTTTTGTTGACGAAGAAGTCCGAAACCACTTCTAGCACTTGCTCTTTTATATCTTTCCAATGAAGCTTATAAAACTTGCTATTAAAACCATCGGGACCGGGAGCTTTGTTGGGGTCAGCATTCCGAATAATAGCTTCCACTTCTTCCATCGTGACCGGAGCTAATAGGATTTGATTTCCATATGGCGTAACCACTTTTTTGCTAACAACTTCAGGGAATAATGATAAGGAAGAACTTTGATTTAAGAGGTCTGAGAAGTACCTGACAGCTTCATCCCGAATATCATCCGGTTGGATGATTTCTCGACCATCTGGACCAATGAGTCTTGTGATGGCATTTCTATGTTGTCTTGCCTGAAGGTCCATTTGAGCCTTCTTTAGATTAGCTTCAGCTTCGAAACTACAAATGTTGGTGGAATGTTTTCGATCCATGTCTTGTGCCCATTTGTTGTTGAATCTGAATGTGCGACCATGATGTGGCGTGGGAGCTAATAGGCGAACACAGATAGGTGTATGATCACTTGTTCCAGCTGGCATGAGTCCCTCCGCTTTAATCGAAGGAAATTTGTCAAACCAAGTTCTATTGCCCAATGCCCGATCCAGTTGGCATGCAATCCATCGACTTGTTGAAGTATTGAATTAAAATCTCCTATGAAAATGATTGGGAGTTTATAATGCCTCTCTACTACATTAGAGATCTGAATGATATTGAACCCGAGGTCATATATTGAACCCGAGGTCGGGTCGGGCTTGGGCTCGGACTTGACTTATGATTCATCGGGTTGACCTCAAGCCCGACCCAACCCGTCCGAGTTGCACCCCTATGCCTCTCTACTACATTAGAGATCTGAATGATATCCTGCCACATTCTCTCCCTTCTTTGGCGATCATTATGCCCATATACAGCTCCAAAGACAAATTGACATCCACCTTTGTTTGCAAACTTCACCACTATCAGGTGGTCAGAAATGTGTATGGTTTGCCCCTCCCAATTCCTGGAATCCCAACGAACCCAGACACGTGCCATATTGCAAAGATGCAGGTTATGGACTTGTTGCCATGACGCAGGAGTGCGTCAAGCTAGCATCCTGTCAGATTTTATTTTTGTCTCTAGTAGGACGTTGACGGAACACTGTTCCTTCCGCATAACTTCACAAACTTCTCCCCATTTAATTCTCCATACAAGAGCGTATTAGAATAATATAAATATTTAATCCTCAAACCTAAGTTAGTGACAAGACTTTAACACACTTTATTTAATTTGGAAAAAAAAAAAAGCAAAGTGGCACAATTTATTTATTTTATGATTAACAAAATAGCAGAATTAATATTTTATTTTGTCACCCAGGGGTTACAATTAAGGTTGAAGCTCAAATTCGAAAAATAGTTGATGACTCGTTCGACGGATTGTTTGGCACTAAAGAAAGTAAGATGCAAGACCTAAAGGATACGTTAAGGCCTCGTTTGGTTGGCGGAATCTTCCGGTTGGGAAAGGAAAGTGATTACTTTCCTATGTTTGGGCGCCCAAGGAATTGAGGAGGAAAGGAAAGTGATTCCCAATGGAAGGGAAATTAGGGGAGAAAGTGATTCCATCCATCCAAGGAAGGAATCACTTTCCCACATTGAAGTATTCACTTTCCTTTCCAAATTCTTTGGCATTGCCAAACATCGGAAAGGAAAATCAATAGGAATTAAAGTTTCCCAAAGGAAAGGAAATGACAAGGAATTGATTTCCTTTCCCTTCCATTCCGCGAACCAAACGAGGCCTAAAAATAATATAACGAACCTCTTTAAGGAGCAGCAGGAAGAAATAGTGGATATACACAGGCTTAATTATGCACTAGTTGTTCTCATCCCTTAATTATAATTATTTAGGGATATGCATCGGTCGGTGGTCGATCTATTTGGTCCCAACCGAAGTCGAACCGAAGTTAATCGGTTTGAAAATAAACAAAACCGAACCAAACCAACCAAATGGTCGGTTCGATTTTAAAACCGACCGACTTGGTTCGGTTTGGATCGGTTCGACTTGGTCGATTTTGATTACATAAAAAAATGGACTATATGTTTTTTCTTTTGTGAAACCTCAGTCAACTTTCACTTTGCAACAGTAAATACAATTCAGCAGCTTCAATTCAACTTGCGCTTTGTAGGTGGAGAAAAATGCCAATTATACATAAAAAAATCATATACATTCAACCAAAAGTTCCTTTCATGTGCACATGAGCAATTATAAAAGAATAGGAGCCGCCAGCACTCCTCTTTGAAACTAGAGAGAGAGAGAGAGAGCTCTTTCAACTTTAACTTGATAAATGGTTGTGATGTGAATAAATGAACCAAACCAGTATAATACAACCCAATGAACATACCCAACCGGCCAACCCTAATTATTTAACAAGGATTTGGTTCGGTTTATACGGTTTTTGGCATAACCAAACCGTGAACCGAACCGAACCGGTCGGTTTTGAAAAAATTGAAGTCGAACCAAACCAACCGAACCATCGGTTCGGTTTAAAACCAATCGGTTCGGTTTGGGTTGATTCGATTTGGTCGATTTGACTTAATTGTGCACAGCCCTATAATTATTCATTTAAATAAACTCGTATCTCTAGTTTTTTTTTTTTCTCGACGACAATACTATTTTCTGTTTCAATCATCTTTTATCTTTAAGCTACCATATCTAATCATTGGTAAGTTATACATAGTCCTTTACATACAAGTCTAGTTTTTCATAAACTACCACTTCCATATTATATCCTCTATGGGGCTTTGCCACTGTTTGGTTCGCGGAAGTATAACGAAGTAAAATTTTTTGGAAGTATAGAGTTTGCATGCACATTGCATATGCGAGTCATGTGTACACATATTTTATGAGTTTCTTCGTTTGGATGATTGTTGGAAGTGAGTTGAAAAGTTAACCTTTTGTAGTTCATTCGTTTAGATGGTTTTTGGAACTTGTAGTTGAGAAGTGATATGATTTTTATTTTTATTTTATATGTATTAAATAATAATAATAATAATAATAATAATAATAATAATAATAATAATTATTATTATTATTTTTACTACTACTATTTTTATTATTTATTATTAATACTATTATTATTATTGTCAGAATTATTATTTTTATTATTATTTATTTATTTATTATTATTATTGTAATTATCTGTTATTATTATTATTATCGGCTGTCATTATTATTATTATTATTATTATTATTATTATTATTATTATTATTATTATTTTTCGGAGTTTCAATTTTTATCGTAACCCAATGAGGAGTTCCGGACACTTCGGCTAATTTTTTTCAGAAGTTAAAAGTATGAACAATGCACTTTTGGAACTACTATTCATAGGAGTTCCGGTTTCTTGAAATAACTAACCAAACAACGGGAAGTTTGAGTTTTTTCTCGGAACTAGCAAAGAATAGTGCAAAAAAAGAGTTTCGAACGGCGGACTTCCACGAACCAAACACACCCTATAACCTGTCACCAAGGATGAAAATAGTCAAAACCGAATAAACCAAATTTCTAAAAATCCAAAATCGAACCAAAATTACCCATAACTGAAAATAAACCCACAAACGATTCGGTTTATTCATTTCTATTTTTATCGTTTAATGACCGACAAAAAGTTAGAATTGTAGTTAAATTATATATATATATATATATATATATATATATATATATATATATATATATATATATATATATATATATATATATATATATATATATATATATTTTATACATATAATTGTCGTAATGTAAAGTTGGTATAACTGTTAAATTATTAAAATTAGATTTTAAAATACATACATACAATTGCTGTTGTCAAAATATACATATTTTTTATCACAAAAAATACGTAAAATTGAGATTATTTAGATAATTGTATATAAGTTTTATTCGATTTTTGATCGAAATCGATTTTATTTTAATAATTTCAAAACCAAAATCAATTTTTTTAAGCAAGAATTGAATTCCTTATTAATCCTCACCCAACCAACAGGGTTGGGATGTGATGTCACTCGTAGCGGCAGCTGCAACGGCTCTCGGCCGCACTCGCATCATCGTCGTCGTCTCCACTCGACCTTTCCTCCTCTCCAGATTCTCCTCCTACGTAGCTCGCCCACCTCCATTCTCCAGAAAAAGAATCGCCACCGTCAGGACAGCAGCAGCAGCAACGATGTCCTCTTCCTCGCCTCCTCCCGACGCCGCCGACGGCGGGAAGGCGACGGCGGCGCCGTACGGCTCGTGGAGGTCCCCGATCACCGCCGACGCCGTCTCCGGCGCCGACAAGCGTTTCGGCGGCTTCCACGTAGGCGGCGACGGGCGGCTGGTCTGGATCGAGACCCGGCCGGAAGAGCGGGGGTGAGCTCTCCTAAAACCCCAAAAAAACCCTAGGCACACAAAAAAAAGTTTTTTCTTTTTGCATTTTGCTCCTCGTTTTCTTATCAAAGTAGGGTTCTTTCCCCCACATTCATCTTAAAGAAGAGGTCTTTTTAGGCGTTTAGCCACGAAGATGACGGCTGTAGGCAGGATTTCCTAAAACAACAAAACCCTCAAAAATAAAAATAAAAATGAGAGCCTGAGACCTTTCGTAAGACCCTAAAAACGCTAGTACGACAGAAAATTCGGTATTTTGCATGTTGCTCCTCAATTTGTTGTCAAATTTGGGTTTCTCCACGTTGACTGCCGAAGGACTAGCCTTCAAGGTGTTCTTTGCATAAATATCGAAACAAAATTATAGGATAATGGCACCATACAATAGTTTTTAGATGAGTAATGCTATTAATCCCTCCAAAGTGTCCCTCCAAACCATCATTCCTTATGTGGCAGACGACATGTCATCTGACATGACACTTAACATGACAAATTTTAATAAAAAAAATTAATAACCCACTTGTTTCTAATGTTAATGTTAATTTTAATATTAATTGTTAATTTTAATTTAAAATGTACCATGTCAGATGCCACGTCAACAGCCACATAAGGAGGGATGGTTTGGAGGAACACTTTGGAGGGATTTAATAACATTTTTCTTTTTAGATTTGTAGCTGCTAGAGGTTTGGTCCCGAAGGGTCTGCTTGGATTGAGGGAAAGTTAAGTGAGAGGAAATAAAACTATACTTGGTTTGAGGGTAGAGGTTTAGGAGGGAGGGTTACAGAGGGTTAAATGAGGGTTTGTTTAACCCTTTTTTGTTTATTTTTTTAATCTCCCAAATCGGAGGGTTAACGAGGGAGGTTGAGGGGTTTTGTTTTAAAAGTCATAAATATTCCTTATTTGTCCTATAAAATATCATGAATTTTTTCTCCATTTTTTCTTGCTTTCAACATGTTGCTCCGTAGCTTCCTCATTTGTGAAGATATTTTGACAAGTTCTAATTACACTCAAAACCTCCAATCCAAGCAAAAGTTATTAAACGCACCCCACTTAACTCTCCTCCAATCCATACAAGGCTATATGTATTGAGTCTACTCCCCTTCATTTAACTTCCCCTGCTCAACCCTACTTAACTCTGCTTATTCTTTTCCCCCCTCAATCCAAGCTGACCATAAGATAATGATAGTGATGATGACGATGACTATAATTATGGGTTTGGCTGATAGGTTATTTGGAAGGACTTTTGAGGATTTATTGAGGTTTGAGCAAATAAAAAGTCTCAGAGGACTTGATATGGAAATACTCATTAGAACTCTTTAGGCACTTGTGATGCAAAAATTTATGATCTTCCGTCTTATAACTCGGTTAACAAGTTTTCAGGCGTGCTGTCCTTGTCAAGGAACCAGTAGAACCTGGTCAAAAACCTCTCGATATCATACCGGCAGAATTTGCAGCACGAACCTTAGCACAGGAGTACGGAGGGGGTGCATTTTCTTTATCGGGGGATACGGTTGTATTCTCAAACTACAAAGATCAACGACTGTACAAGCAATTAATTGGAGGTAAAGTTCATTTACGTCACTTTTCTTGCTGTCCTGCTATTACAGGGTCAACTAAATTCTCATATGTTAGTAGGTATTTCATTGTTGTAATTGATAGTACTGTTTATTTTGCGATAATGTTATGAAAAAATTGAGTGGAAGAATATGGTGCTTCAAAATTTTCACATTTTAATTATATAACTATAGAAGTTCAGGGTATCATTACGTATGCAGATCCTTGTTTGTCCCTTCAATTTGTATAGGGATTGCATGTCATAGTCGGAGACCTACAATCTGTAGTAGTTACTCATTGCTTGCATTGTGATGTCATGTTAATATATTAGGATCTGGTTACTTTTAAGTGCACTCTGTTTTAATCCAGCATATAATAGTCTGCATATAGTAAAGCTTAATTATAGCTATATATATTCACAAATTATTTGACTGCAGCCTGCAGGTCGTGGACAGTTTAGACTTCAGTTAAGTGACCCAACATCTTCGCTAAGTACTATATAACAACCTTAGGTAAGTGAACCAGAAAAGAGAAGTAGCAAGGGGAACTTTGTGAAAGTCAAAGCTCAAAATGTATGTTTTTACCAAATAGCACTGGGTTCATACACTAGGATTTTGTGCATTGTCAAACTACTGTTGCTAGCTTTAACATATATTGAAGCAATATCTTTAACACGATTTATTATGGCCATCGTGTTCAACACAAATTTAGTAAAACCATGATGCTGCCAATACAGAATGAGGTATTAGGTGGAATGGACCAGTAGGTATTTGTAACCTTATCCCCTGAAGCGCGATGCTGCATAAAGAATCATGATGTTTTAGGGGAAAGAAGAATAAGGATGGTAGCGGCACTGATCCATGGGCTGTTGACAGCAAAGATGGAAGGAGACGACAATGAACAAATCTGGAAGAACTGTGGTGTGGGGATGAAGATGACAAGAGTTGAGCAAGTTCAAGGAGTGTAGTAGCTATTGTGCCTGCATGGTGGTTGTAGCTGTACAGGACTATTCTATTGGTTTGGTTGGACGTACAGAAGAACTGGAGTTTTTTTGGTTGCTGGTTGGTTGAAATGGTATAAGAGCATGAATAGGAATGTCAAATCTTGGCATGAACAGTTGTTGTTTATCCGATATGTATCTTCAGCCTTCACACATAAATAGCTTCCACATTTGAAAGAGGTTTAGATTGGGTTGGGGAGGGGAAAGTTGCCTTCAGACATGTTTTTAGCCCACTGTCCAACATCCTAAGTTTTTGGTCCAAACCGTCCAATTTACTATGTAATGAAGGCAATACAACATGGCCCAGCCTTCCAAAGTGACAATTCAAGGGCAAGGACTTGCTCTAGGAGCATGCTGCAGCCAACAAGATGATAGTTCAGGCACTCTTATGCACAATGGAGCAATGTAAGTAACAATAGAGAATTACATTTGAGCAACATCAGCTCAAAGATGTTCATCACAAAGTGCAAGTTAAATGTACCCAATAGTCATATGAATATGCCACATTGCCACCATTCCTATGATGTCCCCCAAATAAGTACAATTTAATTCACATATGATAGTACACATGAGATATATGGAGAAATTGTTAAGGGCCATGCCCCAAGTAAGCACAATTTAATCTTTATGACACATTACTCTCTCTCTCTCTCTCTCTATATATATATATATATATATATATATATATATATATATATATATATATATGAGAGGATATATATATATACATATATATATAATGGCTTCTTCCGCGAACGACCTGGCGATAGGAGCGGCGGCGGCTAGGTTTCCCCCCCCCCCCCCCCGCGGCCACCGGACCCCCTCGCCGGCGGGGGGAGAAAGAACGCCAAGAAGGGCGGTCCCCCAGGCGTGAGAGGAGGCGGGGAGACCGGGTCGGGGGCCCTGGTTGGGGGTCGGGTGGACCCCCAGGCGTTGGATCCGGCGGCGGCGTCCCCCCTGGCGGTGGGGGGGGGGGCGGAAGTGCAGGCGGGGGGGGGGGGGGGGGTCGGACGGACCCCCCGGAGTGGACTTGGGTGGCAGGGCCCCCCCTGGCGGTGGGGGTGGGCCGGTAGTGCGGGCGGGGGGGTCGGGAGGACCCCCCGGTCTGTCTGTTGGTGGCGGCGGCCCCCCCGGCGGAGGGGGGGGATCGGAGGCCGAGGGGGCCCGGCGACCCCCCTCGGAAGGCGGCTGCGGCGTACCAATCTGTAGGGGGGTCGGGGTTGGTTCCAATGCCTATGGCAGGGGATCGGGCTACCAACCCAGTGTTCGAATTCGGAGCTGGTTCCGGATCTCAGGGGAACCAGTCGGAGGGAGGAGGTTGGACGACGGTCACGCGTCGGAGGACGGCGAAGACAGGGGGGAAGGCTGGAGGTGGACAGGGCCACGTTCGGGATCGGCATCCGGGTGACAGTCGTTCGAGCGGGTTAGGGGCGCGGCCATCGGCCCGCGGCCCTGTGACTACTGGGAGATCGGTGGGCTGGCGACCAAAGGCGACCGCGGCAGACAAGGGGAAAGGAAAGGTGCTGGATCCCGTGGTCCCGAGATCTGGTTTACCCAGGCCGGAGGTTACCCCCAGTCCCCATGGGGCGACTGTTAGGCCTGCTGGACGGTCCTGGGCAGAGATCTGCAAACCAATGGGGCCGAAAAGCCCCACATCGATGGAGTATGTCCCGCCGTTCAAGGCGGGAAGGGGTTTCCGGGCCTCGTTCCCCGCGGAGGAGATTGAGAAGGTGTCCGCATACTGGGAGAACACCCTTGTCCTTTATGTCCTAGGCAACAAGCCTTTCTACGGACATATTCGGGGGTACGCGGCGCGCGTCTGGCAGCCTAAGGGGAGCATGGAGTTCTTTGCCCGCGAGAACGGCTTCTACTATGTGAAGTTCGGTCTCGCGGAGGATGTCGCTAGGATCCTTCAAGGCGGCCCCGGGACGTTTGACGGCCGGCTTATCATTCTTAAGGAGTGGACTCCGGAGCTTCGTTGTGAGCGGAAAGTACTGAATGCCATCCCTGTATGGATTCGCTTCCCTGAGTTCCCTGTTCGATTTTGGAGTATTCCTTTGCTGATGCGACTGACGAGCTTGGTGGGTACCCCGATCAAGGCTGACGAAGCCACTGCTTTTCGGTCGAGGTTGATGTACGCCAGGATTTTTGTGGAGATCCGCGCTGGGAGGGAGTTACCGGCGGTGCTGGAGTACGAGATTCCGTCTGGAGAGGTGCTTACCCAGAAGGTAGAATATGAATGGGTTCCCCCTACCTGTTCACGGTGTTCCTGCTTCGGACACCTGGCCAGTGCATGTTCGGCGGCTGGACATCATGTGGAGCCTTCTATCCTACAGGGTGAGACCCTAGACTCTCCCTGTGATATGGATATCAGAGTTGACAGCGGAGAGGAGGCCTTGGTGGGCGAGGATACGCTTCCGGTGAGTGCGGGCGGGACGAGCCTCGTTGTATCTACCCAGATGGCTTCCACGAGTGGGGCGTTGCATACTCCCCAGGGACAGAGTAGCATTGTTACGAGAGGCATGGCGGCATCGGGGATCGAGGTGCGAGGGGGTGGAGGTTCGGCTAAGGGGCAGGTTTACTGCAGGAAGAGACGTGCTGTCGGACCGTTGAGTGAAAGCTCCTCCAGGGAGGGGATGCATACTTCTGACAGAGAGGAGGCGGTGTGTGTTGACAATCCTTCCTGGGCTTTGGTTCTCTCTCAGGCCATTCCACAGCAGTTCGCCCCGTCTGGGATGGAGGAGGATCTCTTAGCGACGGATGCGACACCTTCCCCAGGTGCCGATCCGGGTGTTTTGTCAGGGGACCCTCCTCTAATTAAATTAATGGCTATTATAGCCTGGAATGTGAGGGGGACGTGTTCGCTTGGGAGGTGGAGAGAGATCTGTGGGGTGCTGCACAGAGAGAAATGCGACATCTCTATTCTGTTAGAAACGAAGATTAAGGGTGACAAGACTCTTGCTCGTAGGACCCCAGCTCATTGGGCCCAACTACATAACCTGGCTCTGTGTGACATGGCCAAAATCTGGGTTCGATGGAACTCGAAGAGCTGGGATGAAGATTTGCTTGTGATGACGGAGCAGTTGATTGCTATTTCCTTCTCCAACAAGGGTGGCTTCCGGTTCTTATTGGGGGCAGTTTACGGCCACAACGACAGACGGAGGAGGGAATCCCTTTGGAGTGACATTTCCCGGGTCGCAGCTGCAGCTAATTCGGCGTCTCTTCCTCTCATGTTGATCGGGAATTTCAATGCCCTTCTACACCGTGGGGAGAAGGTGGGAGGTCGACCAGTTCCAGATCCTATCCTTTATGATTTTCAGAGATGTCTCCTATAGGCAGGGCTCCAGGGTCTATCTCGCTCGGGCTTCATCTGGACTTGGCATAACAAAGCTATTCGGAATAGGGTTGCTTGCCAGCTTGATAGAGCTCTGGAGAATGGGGAATGATTCCGTCATTTTCCTAACACTTCGGCGGAGGGTTTGGCTGCTGGGACGAGTGACCATTTCCCCATCCGGGTTGGATTCACTTGTCGGACTCCTGGGAAGGCCCGTCCTTTTAGGTACAACAACAGTTGGTACCTCTCTGAGGGCTACCTGGAGGCTGTCACAGAAGGGCTTGATAGTGGTCAGCAGGGGACGGTCCAGTTCCAGTTGGTACGTCGTCTCAAGGCCACGAAGCAGGCTCTTCGGAGTTGGGTGAAGGGGTTGCCAAAGACTTCCTTAGAAGAAAAGGAGGCGGATCTGCGAGCCTTCCAGGAAGACATGCATGCTGACATGCTCAATGGGGACTTGGCGGCTAGAGAGAAGGAGCTGATTGAAGAAGTCAGCATCTTGCGGTTGCAGAAGGAGATCAGCACGGCTCAGCGGGCCAAATGCTCCTGGCTCAAGGACGGCGACCGGTGCTCCAAGTTCTTCTATGATGTCATCCGGACCAGGCAGCATAGGAATCACATCTCCCGGCTTCTGGATGTGGATGGCAATCTTGTGGGGGAGCCGGCTGCGATTCAGGGCGAGGCGGTCAGGTACTACTCTGAGTTGTATTTCCAGACTGACTACTTGTCTGTGTTCCCAGAGATCATTACGAAGAGATTGGTGACTCCGTACGGGAATAGTATTCTTCTTGCTCCCGTTACTTTGGAGGAGGTAGAAGCTATTGTCAAGCAGGCGGATCCCAACAAGGCTCCAGGTCCGGATGGTTTTAGCAGTGGTTTCTACAAACGCCACTGGGATACTCTGAAGCACCAGGTCTTGGAGGTGGTACAGGAATTCTTCACCAATGGAAAGCTGCTAAAAGAGCTGAATCACACCTTCCTGACCTTGGTGCCTAAGAAGGAGGGAGCAACTGCGCTGGCGGACTTCAGACCTATTGCGTGCTGTAATTATCTTTATAAGATAATTACACACCTTATGTGTCGGCGTATGGAGGGGATCATGCAGGGCTTGGTCTCCCCGAACCAGGCTGCATTTATCAAGGGGAGATCGATTGCCGAGCACAGCCTCCTGGCTCATGAGATGGTGAGAGGTTTTAACAAACCTGGAGGAGAGAAGGCTTGCGTGAAACTGGATCTGAGGAAGGCATATGACATGGTCAACCGCGACTTCCTTTGCCATCTGATGACTGCCATGGATTTTGGGGACCATTGGGTGGGCCTGATTCGGGAGTGCATCACGTCCCCCACTTTCTCGGTCCTCATACAGGGCACCCCCTATGGATATTTTCAGAGCAATCGTGGGCTTCGGCAAGGCGACCCCCTGTCCCCTTACCTGTTCACGATTGTTATGGAATACTTCACTTGCCTGATGGATTTAGCAGCACACCGAGGGAGGCTGGTTCCTCTGTTCCGGAGGGTGAATCCCCCGGTCACCCACCTCATTTATGCAGATGATCTCTTGGTGTTTATTCGGCCTTCGATGAAGGGTATGCAGACGCTTGCAGAGATTATGGGGGAGTTGCATTCCTTATCGGGACTTCAGCTGAACAGGGAGAAGAGCTGGGTGTACTTCAGCTCCTTATGTCCCCAGAAGGAGGAGCGGACTTACGTGCTGGGTATCGAGAGGAGTGATCTTCCGGTGCGCTATTTAGGAGTTCCACTCACGGTCAACTATGCGCAGGATCATGATTGCCATAGTTTGGTGGAGTACGTCCAGAGGAGGGTGGAAGGTTGGCAAGCCTCGGGATTGTCTTTTGGCGGTCGCATTGAGCTGGTTCGGTCAGTGATTACAGCTGTTGCTCATTTCTGGCTACAATCCATCCTCCTTCCTATCGCTACTGTTAGGAAAGTGGATCGGATTTGTGCAGATTTCATTTGGAGAGGGGGTATGCATGCAATCTCTTGGGATCAGCTCTGCCGTCCCAGGAAGGAGGGAGGAGTGGGGATTCGGCCTCTGCTGGAGATTCGGGAGGCCTCCGCGCTTAAGCTGGCATGGAAATTCTTAAATGGGGGGTCTCTCTGGGCTGCCTGGATGCATAGCAGATATGTGAAGCAGGAGAACTTTTGGACGTGTACTTCTGACAACAATCATTCCGTCACGTTCAAGACTGTCTTGAGACACAGGGGGATTCTCAAGTCTGCTATCAGGAAGGTCATGAAGGATGGGTCTGGAACGGACCTCTGGCGAGATCCCTGGATAGATCGGAGCTCGTTATTGGACATCAGGGGGGCTCAGACTCACCAGGATGACAGGCGGGATCTGACGTGTAGTCGGATCATTCGTGACGGCGAGTGGAGGCCGGAGTCCTATCGCTTTTCCATGGAGCTGGGAGAGATCATTAGCACTGTTGCCATTGATCCGGACTTGCCTGCAGATAGGTGGATTTGGGAGCCGGCGGGTGCGTTCCCGGGTACTGGGGAGTTCCAATTCAGGAGTTGCTACAATCTCATCAGGCGCACTTTCCCTCAGAGTCCTGACCACGATTTTGTTTGGTGCAAGGACCTGGCAAGGAAGATGCAGCTCTGTCTTTACAAGCTCCTATTGGGTCGCCTTCTTACTCGAGATCGGTTGCGTACTTTTGGAGTGCCGGTTCCGGATCCCAAGTGTGTGTTGTGCGGGGTGGAGCAAGAATCTATCAGCCACATGTGACCTGACCTGGCAGATATGGAAGGAGCAAAGTAGAATGTTAGGAGGCTGTGACTCAGGAAAGAGTACTGGGGACATCATTACGGTGATCCGAGATAGTAGAGGTCGAGGGAAGGACTGGTTCCGGACTGCCAGGGTTCGTCTGGCTGCTTCGGTTTGGCATGTCTGGCGGGAACGAAACCGTCGGATTTTTGAGGGATTGGTTACTCCTCTTGTGGGCTTGCTTCATAACATCGAATTTGATGTAAATGTTATGAGGTTTTGAAGAGTGGGAGTCCCCTCTTTGATTGTATGTTGTACGATTACTGTGTCTCTTTGGAATAAAATTTACCCTTTTCCAAAAAATAAATAAATATGTATATGAGAGAGAGGGGATCGGGATCCCCTTAAGCATTTCCAAATATTCTCAAAATAGTAGCCATTGGATATGTGTATCCTTAAACTACTCAATTTCTTGCGAGATTTGCGAGATTTTGAACTAGCGTGTACAATTGAAAAAGATAATCCAATGACTGCTATTTTTGGAACATTTGGATATGCTTAACAGCGGGATCCCGATCTCTTCTTTCTCTATGTGTGTGTGTGTATTTTTATATCAGATCCTTTTATTACATTAATCTCTTCATGTTTGGGTAAAGTTATTTGCACGTTGATCCTCTATTTTTTTTTTCATTTGTTGTATTTTTTCTCGATCCCGCTAAGACCAATCTCCTTTACACGCTCCATTCTCATACCATAGCTCCTCTTGTCGGATAGACCATTCTTTCTAGTCTGGCTTTCAATCAGTCGCTACATGAATATTTCGGTTCCTCTCCCCTTTCTAATTAAGAGCTTAGCACGTCAAGGGGGACTCGAATCTCCGATCCGGATTCTTATGTTTCCTAAACTTGACCACATGGACCGATGCTTGCTTATATATATATATATATATATATATATATATATATATATATATTTTTTTTTTATATATATATATATATATATATATATATATATATATATATATATATATATAAAGGGTGATAGGATTATGTGGATAATCCTATGAATTTATTAAGTGTTGGATTAACCTTTAGATTGGATAAGTATTACTTAATGAGCGCGATCTCAAGGTTATGTAAGTTAAATAAATAAATGCATGTTTTATCTTTCCATTCTTTCCTCGTCTATCAATCTTATACTTTTTCTGTTTCAAATTCTTCGTATAAGAATTATGATCTCTCGCCTTAGTTTTACCATGGCCAATGCCCTAGTTATCTCTGCCAACAGTGCATTTTTAAAGAAAACCAAGGACATTTCTTCTTCAATGCCGTAGCTGAACTTTAGTCCTAGTCACGTCTAGGAAATTGTCCAACCTCTATTTTTTCCTTCAATTTATTACCTACAATGTTTGCTCGTTGACTATACGGGCTTAGTAGACGCAAGACATACTAGGGGAGAATTTTTATACAATACACCGCTGGTGGAATTATCAACGTCCAAAACTCCAGCGACACTTATCGGTCCACAGTTAAGTGCGAGGTCCATAGTTTGGTTGTCAATGGGACATATGACGACCATTCGCACCTGCACCCGCACCCGCACCCGCTGCCGGCATAATATGAAATATAAATTGATAAGTGAACTGAGGAAAGAATCGTGTACAATGACATATTGTACATGATATAACAATTGTTTAAGCCAAAAAAAGCACAACCTTGGGGGCAATCTCATACTATTGGAAGTCACTTCTATATTGTTGTTGTTAGTATTCTACTTGTTGCTTTTAAATTTTGTTTTGCGATGTTCATTTGGGTTTCATTTGATTTTATCAAACAAAAAAAGTTGGTAATTTGTTAATACCTGACTCAGCCATGAACAGTGAACAATGGGTAAGAAAAGGGCATGGCGAAGAGTAAAGAAAAGAATGAGGAGAAATCATAACTTACCAAACAAATAAAAGATATAAAAAGGAAATAACACATGTTACCTTGTATATGAAAGAGAATTAAAGAATATATTCTTTTTAAATAATTCCTAAATAATAGAAACTTTTTTGATGGTAGCTATCTAATCTAAAAGGAAATCCAAAGGTACAAAATTAATTTCCTATTCATAGCACCCAAAACCAACTCTCTCTCTCTCTCTCTCTCTCTCTATATATATATATATATATATATATATATATATATATATTTCCTTCTTATTTGCCAATATGTAGTAAATATGAGTACTCGATTTAGTGTCTTTTTGCACTTACAATACACGGCTCTACGAAGGGGTAAAGAGCATTTTCAAGACTTTGTCAAGACGAGAACCCATTCTTTCGACGGGGGAGTCTCCCATTTAAGAAGAACTGAAGGGACAACACTAGGTCATATTTGGGTTGGTTGATTCTCTTTGACTTACCCTTTTCTCTTTCCTGCTCCATACAGATCAGGTTTTGAGGGCGAAGTACGCTTTCCAACCATACCTCACTAATCGTAGGCGATACTGATACCGCAACTCCATTCAGACTTCAGTTAAGGGCTTAACAGAGCCTTGCTGCTTCCTTTGGACGCCTAACGAAGTGTTGAGCATCTTTTCCTTCTGACCAGCTCCAAGAAACAACGTCCGACTTGCATGTGTTAAGGATATAGCTAGTGTTCCTTCTGAGCCAGCGTCAAACTCAGATTTTGACTACGATTGGCCCCTGCCTGCAGTCGTAATATATATATATATATATATATATATATATATATATATATATATATATTTTTTTTTTTTTTTTTTTTTTTTTTTTTTTTTTTTTTTTTTTTATATATATATATATATATATAAAATTTGGGATGTGGAAGGAGGGGCTTAGTTCTAATCTAAAGCAAAAAAGTATTCTCATCCTTCTCCTCTTCCTCCACCTTCTCCACTCCTCTTTAGTTTTAGAGCATGTATGGTCCTTAAACTCATATTTCGACTATGATTGGGCCCTGCAGTGGATGTGGAAGGAGGGGCTTAGTTGTATCTAAAGCAAAAAATGTAAAGTAAACAGCCATAACTAGCCGATCAATTGAAGTTTCCTCTACTTCTCCTTTTCTCATCCTTCTCCTCTTCCTCCACCTTCTCCTGAGTCCTCTCCTCTTTCGTTTTAGAGCATGCATGTCTTTGTTATGGTCCTTAAAGTTAGGTATGTGATTAAAGTGCAAGTGGATGATATGCTTGTGTTGTAACTGCCTTAAAAGGTATTGATGGTTCCAACTTCAAAATTTTAAGGCAAAAAACAAAGCAAATACTTATCCTAGAATGCAAGGATGCAAAACATTGATGGTTCCTACTTCGGTTTCCAATAAGGTTCTCATTATTGGTTTTAGACCCCTTCTATGAGTATCAGTTCCTGAGTTTTCCGCGCTGCATGAGAAACAAGATAAATTCTCAAAAAAATTCTTCCAAAAGGAATTTATAGAGTACATAATAGAATCAACTTAAAGGTTAGCATATTCTCTCAATAATTCTGAAAACACCTTTGGGTGTGTGTATATGTGGGGTGGGGGGCTATATTATAGGAGTTAGGATATGAATGTGAAAGACCGGAGAGTCAGATATGTGATGAGAACATCTCGGAACATTCCTCCCCCCCTTGGCTCCGACCTTCATAAAGCTAACTTTCTGTTCTTAGTCATTAAAGTTCTGTTAAAATACTAGAATTTTCGTTTACTCTAATCTCCCAGTCCACTCTTTCCTGTTTTACAGATCATTTACCTGTACCTCTTACTCCTGATTATGGTGGTCCTCTAGCTTGTTATGCTGATGGAGTATTTCATCTTCATTTTGACCGTTATATTACTGTCATGGAAGGTTGGTAGCTGATAAGAATGCTAAGGATTGTTGTACTTCTTTACTTTACCACATTGTATATTTGATGCATACATTTTTTCTTTTGAATCTGCTTGAGCAGATCGTCATCAAAGTAGTTTAAATCCAACTACAACTATTGTTGCTGTAGAAAGAACTGATGGATCTATTCAAGGTAAAGTTTTCTAATGGAAATAACAAACTTATATAAAATTTTGATTTATAAGTTGGCAGGATACATTGATTGATTTCGCACATATCAGTGTCATGGATAATGCATATATTATTTTTCATTTTAATGTACTTCTTTTGTGAATTTGATGATCTCAAGAAC
This sequence comes from Iris pallida, assembly GCA_029216955.1. Classification (NCBI taxonomy): domain Eukaryota; kingdom Viridiplantae; phylum Streptophyta; class Magnoliopsida; order Asparagales; family Iridaceae; genus Iris; species Iris pallida. The sequence continues at coordinate 3,118,994 of JANAVB010028398.1, forward strand.
CAAAGGAACTGGTTGCTGGCAATGATTTCTATGCCTCTCCGCGTATTGACCCAAAGGGAAAAAAGATGGCATGGGTTGAATGGAGCCACCCAAATATGCATTGGGATAAAGCACAACTTTGGGTTGGATATTTTTCTGAAAATGGGTAAATACTGTTTGCTTAGCTGATTTTTTTTCTTTTCATTTTAGTCGAGAGAATAAAGTATTTAATTGTTATCCAAATATAACGTCTGAAAAAAGAGAGTAATATCCAGATGTCAACTAATTCTCAAAATTACACTCCTAGGCATGAAATCTGTTATTCTTGATAAGAAATCTGTTCCATTGTGCCCCACTCCTCATCTGCATGAGATTCTATAGATAAAAAGGACATAGACTGCTACTTTATTTTTGGAATTACCTTTTATTGGATATGGCTTTCCTACTACATCGTGATATGGTCAATCCATACCAATGGTGATCGCAGTGTACAATAGTCTCGGGCCTGCTGGAGGATTTAGTCCCTCTTCATATTTTTCTTGCTTTCCCTTCTTTGACCTGCTGCATAACTATAACTTAAGGCCATAAATATAGTATGGACACTCTAGCAGAACATCTAACTACCCCTTAATTTGTCTGCATGTACGTTATACAACTCTTATCATGATTTAGTTGACTTGTCATTGTTTTTCAGCTTACACTTGCATTGGCCAAGTGGTTGGACCCAAAATTTAAGGACTGAATTTGACTTCTTTTTTTCGAAGTGAAAATGAACCAAGTCTTTCTATAGCAAGGTCTCAAACTTTTCTGAGTTAAAGTTTCACGTACTCTGGTCGCATAGTTGTTGTAAAACTCAATTCTTGTAAGAACTTCAGAATCTCAATAATCTGCCAAGGTCCTGGATTCCTTTTTTTGATAAATTTTTGCTTAGAATGTGAGCACCACATTTTGATTTCTGATGAGAAGCATTGATGTATTTCTTTCTTTCTCAAGAGTTCACTTTATGTAGCTTGCATGTATGTATTGACCCTCTCTTTTCAGTAACTTATTAATTCTAACTATTTGTATATCACTTTTCATGCATCTTTGAAGAGACTTGTGCAAGCGAGTTTGTGTTGCTGGTGGTGATAAAACATTAGTGGAGTCCCCTGCTGAACCAAAATGGTCTTCGGAAGGTAATTTTGTCATTCTATCTCATATTCAATCTTGGTTATATAAAATGTTTAACTGAACAATGAAATGATTAAACATCTTTTAATAATTTGGATACCTATACGATGTTCACTTTCATCGTTTGGATGAAACAACAACAACACCCTTAATGCCAAATTGATACGACAAGTTTATTTGAATAACAGTTCTCTTCTACTTTAGTACACAACATTATATATCCTGGCACTGATCTCCGGTTATTAGTTCAAGATTCGTAATCGTAGCATACTGTTAGGAGATAAGTCACTGTCACATGTTCAAGTCGAATTGCATTTCATGTCATTTTACTAGTGGAAATGATATGCAAGGTTACTGTTTGAGGTTGAACTTGGCTAAGGGAATATGGATGAAGTTAAATGAAACAGAACATTTTTCTCATATATTGCTCACATGGACAAATGCATTGCTTTTTCGTCACAATCTTTATATATATATCAGAATAATCATTTCCACAGCTAAGGGATATGATCAGTCTTTTATTTGTTTGTTATGCAAATTTCTCTGTAGGCTTTGGTGAAAACAAGACTTGAGTCTGATATATGGTGTTGTATTTTCTCTCTCTAGATTTTCATGTCAATGTACAGTTGTGCACTACAGTTTCCAGTACAAGCACAAGACCTACATTTTTTCTATGCTATATCAAATTAAGTTATTTGAAAATGTCTCGTTCAATGTCATTGAGTTCAGTTGTTCACACTTGACTACCTTCTGGCTCTAGAAGGAAAAGGTTGTGAAGCAAATAAACATAGTTACTTGAATTGATGAAATATATTATATAGATATTATATATTTGTTAGACCTGAAACATGTTTGGGCAATTGTACCCCTAGTTTTTGGACACCTTATGATCTGTTCAATGGATATTTACTTTCTTTTGTTAATATGGCTATTGTTGATTCCATATAGTGAGGCATCAACTTCTTACATATGATTATTCTCTTGTTTAACTATTCACTGTTTCTACATGTGTAGCTATCTTGCTTATATGTTCTATGGTTGTTACTTATTGAAGTTTGCTGTTGTATTTCAGGAGAACTTTTCTTCATTAGTGATAGAAATAATGGGTTTTGGAATATCTATAGATGGGTAAGTTTATTACACCATGGTACAACAATTGGTTTTGGACTTCTTTTATATTTGTAGACAAATATTTCCGTGTACGTTAATTGTTGTTTGTTATATTTTACATTTTATGTCACCACAATGTTTATTCAGTCTCTATTTGATGGCATATGATAAATGTGCAGACAAAAGGAAATATAATAGATAATAATCACTATGTAGTAATTGCTTGTCATTTGGGCAGGAAGTCTTCGTACTTCATAGTATACTTGGTTCTTAAGATTTGTGCTGCTAAACTATTGCAGTATATCCACTTTTAATCTTTCCTGACACTTTATCTGTGTGAAGCTAGTTCATGCCAACAGCCTTAACCCTTAAACCTTGTTACATGGTTGGTATGATAGTATCTGTTAAACTCTTTAGGTTTATGGTTTGTAAAAATGACCTGCACATTTGGAGCATCTATCACATTATATATATCATCGGATATGTTTCTTATTGTTCTTATATTAGCTTTTGAGCACAAGGAACTTTTGTAATATTTGTGCGTGAAGCTATTTCGTACGAACGTTCTAACCCTGAAACATTGTTACATAGTTAGTATGATAGTATGTGTTAGACTGTTTGGGTATAGTTTGTGAAATGACCTGCATTTTTGGAGCGTCTATCACGTTATGTATATCATAAGAAATGTTTCCTATGAACTTATATTAGTTTTTTAGCACAAAAAACAATTGTAATATCTGTACATAGTTTTCTGTTATAACTTTTTAAACTTCTAACCATAAAGAGATCACATTTGATATCATACAAGTATACTTTTTAACAGATTGAACACAAAAATGAGGTGGTGGCAGTTTATCCATTGAATGCTGAGTTTACAAGACCACTCTGGGTTTTTGGCATCAGCTCTTATGATTTTCTTGGGCAAGATGCAAAAAGTCATCACATAGTTTGCAGCTACAGGTTTTACTTCAATGTTAATTACTCTGTTGTGTATTCAATATAACTACAGGGGAATCTTCATGCAACTTTCGTATAACATGTTTAACTGCAATCAAGGTTCTGTTTGTATATTTTGCAGGCAGAATGGAAGGTCATATCTAGGGGTATTGAACCATGTGGAAGGCTCCTTTTCAATGCTTGATACTCCTTTTACGGATATTGGTAACATTGTATGCTCTCATATTTTGGTAAAACTGTTTATAGTTGCTAAGCATTTGCTTTTTGTTTATAAAAAAACTTGATAACCATGTAAAAATGGTAATTTCTTTTAATTAGTCAAGAGTCAAGATGGTATCAAATTAAATTTCTTTTGTTTGTGCAGGTTTCATCATCCGACTGTTTATACATTGAAGGTGCATCTGCAACCCATCCACTCTCAGTTGCAAAGGTTGATCTTTGAACTCACACTGAACAATTGAAGTTTTTCTGTCAACATGGAAAGATATAGTTGTCTTCACAATCTTTTCTACTAATTTCATGTCACTCATATATTATCAGGTAACTTTGGATGAAAGTCTAGCAAAGGCAATTAAGTTTTCAATAGTTTGGTCGTCATCTCCAGAGATTACAAAATATAAAGCATACTTCAGTTTGCCAGAGCTTGTTGAGTTTCCTACAGAGGTTCCTGGACAAAATGCCTATGCCTATTTTTACCCTCCTTCAAATCCTAGATATAGTGGAACTTCAGATGAAAAGCCCCCCTTATTGGTGAAAAGTCATGGTATGATATGTTTTTTCCGCACGTATTATTATCCTAGAGTAATAATCTATTGTTTCTGGTTTGGTAAGATTAATTAGTTTCTAATTAGTGATTAGTTAGTTAATCCTAATAAATGTTTAGTTTAGTGTTAACCTATGTTTATGTTAATGAAAGTATCATGTTTAGGTTAAGAATTAATCTTGTGTTAAAAATATCTAGATATTTTCCACCTCTTAAAAAAACAAATATCTTCATTCCACCCCTTCAAACTAAAGTTCAAGGGAGGCTTCCATGAGAAGCTATCCACCTCACCCTCACACCCCTACCCACCATGGCCACCATCTATAAAAATCCCACCCCTTCACTTCATGATACCATTCCATTTTCCCTTGATTCCACTTTTTTCTCTCCAAAGTCACTCTTCCAAACTTATTCTCCACAACCCTAAACCCTTTCAAAGTGGAGCCAAAAGCTTGAAGGCTCAAGGAGTTGCTAAAGGAGCTTGAGACTAGAAGGAAAAGCTTGGACTAGGTTTTGAGTCTAAAACTCATTGGTTGTACTTGGGAGCCCTTCCCAAGAGAGAAACCATATTTTCCCTTAAGACTTTTTAGAGTAATAACTAATCTAAAATCCATAGAAGATTCACTAATCCTTAGGCCTAATTTCAAATGATGATACTTGGTACTATCATGAGTTTTAGTATGTTAGATTGATAAGAGAGTATTGGTATCCTTTGTGTTTATGTATAAAATATGCACAAGAGTATATATGTATGAGAGTGTGTTTATTTATATAGATGCATGTGTGTGTGTATATATATATATAAAAGTATATATATATAAATGTGCAGATAACCTCTAGCCTAGTGGTTAAGAGAGATGCATGTGGTCCGAGTGGTCAGGAGTTCGAATCCCAGTGGGAGCGATTCCAGAAACAATTTACCTGGTTCAAAAAAAATATATATATAAATGTGTGAGAAATACACATATACTTATGTGTGTTTATATATATATATATATATATATATATATATATATATATAGGAACCGGATCAATGGCCCCGCCCGCGGAGCCCCGTCGAAGCCCCGCCCCCCCTGCACCATCGGATCGCGCGGGTCCCGCGTGGGGCCCGCGCGAGCCCGCGAGATCCAACGGCTAAGGATCGCGGGGGCTTCGGCAGGGCTCCGCGGGCGGGGCTCCCGATCCGCTCCCATATATATATATATATATATATATATATATATATATATATATATATATAAGTTGTATATAGATGTGTGTGTGAGTGATTTAGAAGAGGGGGAGGCAGCAGCTGCAGGGGCGGCAGCAGCAGCAGCCGCCTTGGCTGCAGCAGCATCAGCAGCTTCAGGGGCAGCAGCAGCAGCTGGAGTGTCAGCAATTGTAGCATCATCACCATCACCCTTATCATCTTGAGAGGGTATGTACGTGTGTGAGTGTCTAGGATAAGTAATTGGGTATAAGTATTAAGATATAGGATACTAATTCAATAACTTAAGTTATATTATATAGACATCACACGTTGGTAGTTTTTAAACCTATCTAGTTAAGTTACAACTAGAAATAGGTATTGAACGTAGAAACCAACAACTTCGTAAATAAGATTGATTTAGGTTTTCATATCACCAATTGACATGATAATTCTTAATATAGGTTATTTGGACCTCGTTTCAGACTATTCCCTATCATCATTTCACCACGGCAGGCGAATACATTCTCTGATTGTTTTCAGTATTCGATAGCTTCAATATTTCATGCTCTAGTTATATTTACCTGATTCTCGTTACGATTGATTCACGGATTGATATTATATGAATTCATCTCCAGGAAACGTGTTTACATGTGTTGGTCATGTTCATAATGTCCTACTCCAGTTTATCTAGTTTCATGTTTCCATGTTTCTAGAATCATTGTATCCAGAATCGAATCCATGAGTATTAGTCGGGACGGGAAAATACTAAGTAGAGATGTGATCAGTCCATCTAGTGCATTTTTATTTTATCCAGGCTGCTAGCTAATCATACATTCATGTATGGTTATGCCTTACCAATCTAGTTTGATAGCCATCGATACGATGTGCCTTCTACCTTAGTCGAGCACAAATCTAACATAGTATTTTAAATCACTTAGAGTAGATCAGTTTTACTGGTCATTTCATTTCATGTTGTCACACCATATCCCTTGCTTAATTACTAATTTTTTATTTACCTGTGACATACATGATTATAGTCTTCCCAGTTATTTGGTTTTACATATATTTAACATGTTTTATAGTCTCTACCATATATTGGAATTGCTTTCATTGGTGTACTTCACTCCAATCCTGACTGGATGTTGATATAAATAGGGGACGACTATGAGTATCGTTTCACTACTTATTACGGGGCCCATAAGGACCTTATTGCTGAGCTTGATCCTGCGCTACCAGCGGACGAGGAAGCCTTCGCAATGGAAACCCCGTCTGCGACTACTTAGTTTTTAGTATAGATTTTAGACTATATCTTTTTGTCCGGATTTGTATCCGTTAGTCTACTGTCTTTATTTTAGATTTGGATCTAGACTTTTGAGTTATCTTACCTAAACTTTGGACTTGAACTATAGACAGTTCGTTTCTATGGATTGATCCTTCTCGTGATATCTTCTTTAGAAATGTGATTTGAGTATTATAATTGTTTTATATATATTGCGTGAGTTGTTGGATATTACTGTGTGTTTTTAGACAGCGTTCTACCGCCGATACTGCTGCGTAGGCTGGACGTACCCACGTACTCGTGTCCGATCATCAGGGTGCGGGTCGTGACACGTTTTTATGGTGGTCCATGCAGGTCAGGTTTCGCAATTAGTGTGATGTCGTGATAGTACTTAGGATTAGAGCACTATTACGAGCCTGGGAGATAATATAGAATGGAGAATACTGAAACCATACTAGGAAAATTTCGATCTGATTTAAAATTTTCTACCTTCTTTCAAATTCTAAATATTTGATATCTTCAGTGTCATTTTAGAACATTTTTTTGATCTTTTGTCATATTGATAACTTGTATTTTCATACGGTTTTCAGAATGGTATCCAAGACCAGAGCTCGTAGCACAGGAGCAGCAGCAGCTGCAGCTACCGAGCAATCATCGACCTCTCAACGTGTGACCCGAAGGGCGGCTGTGAGTCTTCCAGCACTTCCTTCATTCCCACCTCAGAGGGGAGTGCCCGTCTCCTCACACTCAGGCGACATACCTGCCGAGGGGACGCAATTGTTCTAGCTTCTCCGTAGTATAATGGAAGCTCAACAAGTGCATGCTGAGATACATAGTTCGCAAGTCGAGGGGATGCGTGTGGGCATTGAGAATGTTCATCACAGGGCCCTAGCAGCTGTAGAGAGAGTAGCCACCCAACCACAACCTATGGGTAACATCTTTGACTTCAAGAAGATGTGTCCTCGGGATTTCAAGGGTACCGAGAGTATCCTATATGCTGATGACTGGCTCGAGGACATCGAGCGAATCCTTCATGTTGCTCGGATCCCTGAGGATTTGGTAATTGAGGCTGTTGGCTTGCAGCTTCAAGACATTGCACGGACTTGGTTCAGAAATGAGCCTAGGCTTGCGGCGACGGATCTGACCTGGGAGGCATTCAAGACCCTCTTCAAAAAGAAGTTCTTTTCTGCTATGGCCAAGGGAGTTCTGGAGAAACAATGAACTTGGAGCAGAACAACATGTTCGTGGACGAATACGCAGGGGAGTACGGCAGACTGAGCCGATTTGCTGAGTATATGGTACGGGACCCAGAAAACCGAGCACGTAGGTTCCGACAAGGTCTGGCCGAAGAGATCCGCGTTCATATCGGATCCAACATCACAACTTACGATGATATAGTTCTTGAGGCGCAGAGGACTGAAGTAGACTTGGGTCTTAGACTCGAGAGGAATCATGATGCTTTTAGCGGGGGTAGTAGCTCGGGACCGGCAAAGCGTCTCCAATTCCAGCAGAAAGTTCAGCAGCCCCAACAACAGTATCACCCACCAACTAGAGCTCCATTTCTATAATAGGGTCCAGTTTGCGGTTACTGCAAGAAGCAAGGGCATGACTGGAATGTTTGTCGGAAGAGGCTTGGAGCATGCTTGTCTTGTGGATCTACTGCACATCAGGTCAGGGAGTGTCCCTTAGCTCATGCTCGTCCAGCTTTGGGTGCAGCACCAGCTCAGAAGGGACCGGTTAGGCCGCCATCGGCCCAGCAGCAAAGAGGACCACCACTTTCTACTCAGCAGTAACGATTCGTCCAGCACCAGCAGAGGGGTCCACCTCAGCAGGACAGGGCTTTTACTTTGGCGGTCGAGGAGGCCGATACCACTGGTGATGTGATAGCAGGTTCTATTCTTCTCGATTCATTTTCATCTATTGTTTTATTTGATTCTGGAGCATCACATAGCTTTATATATGTGGCTTTTGTGCTTAAACATAGTTTAGAAACAGAACCACTTGGTAAGAGTTGCAAAATCATGACGGGTGGAGGCATTCTCCTCGTTTGCGATGTTTGCAACTATCGCCACGTGATTTTAGGAGGTCGAGACTTGTGTGCCAGCTTACTCGTAATGCCGCTTCCGAGTTACGACTTAGTTTTCGGAATGGATTGGTTGAGTACGCAGTGCGCTACTATTGATTGCCGCAGGGGTTGTGTAGTGTTTAGCACTCCAGGAGAGACGGTATTCGAGTTTGCTAGAGGAGCCGTAGAGTTGAGCGACGACGGTGTTCTCAGAGCAATTGTTGAGGAGAAGGTATTGCCTCATCCTCTTATAACTGACTTTCTTGATGTATTTCCAGAAGAATTGTCGGAATTACCGTCCGATAAAGATGTTGAATTGTCTATCGACCTAGTGCCAGGAGCGGAGCCGATATCGCAATATGTCTATAGAATCAACAACAACGAGCTGGAGGAGCTGAAGAAGTAGATTGATGAATTAGAGAACTTGGGATTCATCAGATCGAGTTCTTCGTCCTGGGGAGCACCAGTGCTGTTTATGCCTAAGAAGGACGGGACGGTGCGGATGTGCATTGACTACAGAGCCTTGAACAATCTCACAAATAAGAACAAGTATCCGTTGCCCAGGATTGACGATCTCTTCGATCAGTTGAGCGGCGCGAAGTTATTCTCCAAGATTGATTTGAGATCGGGCTATCATCAGGTGAAGGTGAAGAAGGACAATGTTTCGAAGACCGCCTTTCAGACTAGATACGGCCAGTACGAGTTCTTAGTGATGCCTTTTGGGTTGACAAATGTCCCAGCTGTTTTCATGAACTTGATGAACCAGGTATTCCATCAATACCTGGACAAGTTCGCGGTGGTTTTCATAGATGACATCCTCATTTATTCGAAGACCCCCGAGGGGCACGAGAAGCATCTGCGGATTGTGCTAGAGATTCTCAGGAAGGAGAAATTGTACGGGAAGCTCCCAAAATATGAGTTTCTCTTAGACAACGTAGAGTTTCTCGGACATGTAGTGGCGGACGAAGTGATATCAGTTGATCCGAAGAAGATTACTGCTGTAGAGTCTTAGGCTACTCCCAGCTCTGTTGCAGAAGTCAGAAACTTCTTAGGATTGTCCGGGTATTACAGAAAATTTGTGAATGACTTCTCTCGGATTGCAGAGCCGATGACGAAGCTTTCTCGTAAAAACGTGGAGTTTGTTTGGACGGATGACTGTCAAGCGGCGTTTGATGAGCTGAAGAAGAGGCTGACTACAACTCCTATTTTGGCGTTGCCATCAGGTTCAGGAGGCTTCTCTATTTACAGCGATGCTTCTGGTAAAGGACTGGGATGTGTTCTTGAACAGAACAAGAAGGTGATAGCATATGCTTCCAGGCAGTTGCGACCACATGAGAAGAATTATCCCACTCATGACTTATAGTTGGCAGCGGTGATCTTTGCCCTAAAACTGTGAAAATATTATCTGTACGGAGAGTACGTGGAGATTTTCACTGACCACAAGAGCTTAAAGTACGTTTTCACGCAGAAGGAGCTGAACAATTGACAACACAGATGGTTAGAGTTGATGAAAGATTTTGACATCACTTTACAGTACCATCCGAGCAAGACCAACATAGTTGTCGATGCCTTGAGCAGGTATCCGGTAGCTATGTATCTGGCGATGAATCGTCACTTGCTAGCAGACTTGGAGAACTTAGGCATCGTGGTTATCATTCCCGGAGCCGAGATACAATTGATGAGTATGCAGATCCAGTCTAGTTTGATGGACAGGATCCGAGAAACTCAGTATCAAGACGAGAGTCTGAGGAGTATCAGAGCTAAGGTGCAGACCGAACTAGTGGATGACTTCACTATTTCGGAGGATGGTTCGTTGAGACGCGGAGTTAGACTATGTGTGCCTAGTGGTGATCTGCGAGAAGAGATTATGCAGGAAGCTCATCGATCTCAGTATTCTATACATCCTGGAGCTACAAAGATGTACAAGGATCCGAGGGATCATGTTTGGTGGTATGGTATGAAGAGGGAGGTTGCACATTTTGTCTCTAGATGTTTAGTGTGTCAACAGGTCAAAGCCGTGAAGCAGAGACCAGGAGGGTTACTTCAACCATTACCGATACCAGAGTGGAAATGGAAACATATCACTATAGATTTTGTTTCCGGTCTTCCACGCACTCTAGGAAACAATGATGCGATTTGGGTCATCGTTGATAGGTTGACCAAACCAGTCCACTTTTTGCCTTTCAAAGTGGATTTGTCGACGGAGAAGTTGGCCGAGCTTTATGTTAGGCAGATTGTTCGGTTACACGGAGTTCCAGTGAGCATTGTCTCCGACCGGGACAACAGATTTACGTCTCATTTCTAGAGGAGTTTGCATGCTAGCTTGGGTACTCAACTCAAGTTTAGTATCGCTTACCACCCTCAGACGGATGGACAGTTAGAGATAACTATTCAGACGCTCGAGGATATGCTTCGAACTTGCGTATTAGACTTCGGCGGCACTTGGGAGAATCATCTTCACCTGGTAGAGTTTTCTTACAACAACAGCTACCATACCAATATTGAGATGTCACCTTTCGAATAATTGTACGGACGGAGACGTCGTACCCCGCTATCTTGGGATGATGTAGGCGAGAGCAGTTTTGGGACCGGAGATGGTAGTAGATGCTGCGGAGAAGGTGAAGCAAATTAGAGAAAGACTTCACGTAGCTCAGGACATACAAAAATACTGGTCCGATAGCTACCGAAGACCGCTAGAATTTAAGGTATAGATTCATCTAATCTTTTAGATTGATAATGTTTGTAGATTATGTGTTAAGGTTTTGTTTTAAATCTAGGTTCGGGATCTGGTATTCTTGAAGATTTCTCCGACGCGTGGTACGATTCGATTCTGAGGAGGCAGAAAGCTTAGTCCGAGATTAATTGGACCTTTTAGCATTCTTGCAAAGGTCGGTGTTGTAGCTTACCAACTAGCCTTGCCACCTTTTTAGATAGAGTGCACAATGTGTTTCACGTATCCCAGCTGAGACGATATGTGGCCGACCCTAGCCATGTGTTGGATTACTCAGAGATCGAGATAGGACCAAGCCTAAACTACGAGGAGCGACCGGTGGGAATTATGGATTTCAGGGAGAAGGTGCTGCACAATCGGACTGTTCCCTTTGTTCGCATTGCTTGGAGGCATCACTCTCTAGGTAAATCCACTTGGGAGAGAGATGATGAGATGCGAGAGCGATACCCTTATCTTTTCGAACCGTGAGGTAACTTTCTATTACTTCCTTTACGTGCTGTATCTATATTTAAATTTCGAGGACGAAATTACTTTAAGGAGATAGATTTGTAACCACCATATTTTTAAAATTATAAGTAATATTTATTTAATTAATTATTTAACTATTATTGCTAAGATTAATTAGTTTCTAATTAGTGATTAGTTAGTTAATCCTAATCAGTGTTTAGTTTAGTGTTAACCTATGTTTAGGTTAATGAAAGTATCATGTTTAGGTTAACAATTAATCTTGGGTTAGAAATATCTAGATATTTTTCACCTCTTAAAAAAACAAATATCTTCATTCCACCTCTTCAAACTAAAGATCAAGGGAGGCTTCCATGAGAAGCTATCCACCTCACCCTCACACCCCCACCCACCATGGCCACCATCTATAAAAACTCCACTCTTTCACTTCATGATGCCATTCCATTTTTCCTTCATTCCACTTTTTTCTCTCCAAAGTCACTCTTTCAAACTTATTTTCCAACAACCCGAAACCCTTTCAAAGTGGAACCAAAAGCTTGAAGGCTCAAGGAGTTGCTAGAGGAGCTTGAGACTAGAAGGAAAAGCTTGGACTAGGTTTTGAATCTAAAACTCATTGGTTGTACTTGGAAGCCCTTCCCAAGAGGTAAACCCTATTTTCCCTTAAGACTTTTTAGAGTAATAACTAATCTAAAATCCATAGAAGATTCACTAATCCTTAGGCCTAATTTCAGATGATGATACTTGGTAGTATCATGAGTTTTAGTATGTTAGATTGATAAGAGAGTATCGGTATCCTTTGTGTTTATGTATAAAATATGCACAAGAGTATATATGTATGAGAGTGTGTTTATTTATACAGATGCATGTGTATATATATATATATATATATATATGTATATATATATATATATATATATATATATATTGTGTTAAAAAAAAAAAAAAATATATATATATATATTGTGTTTGTATATATATAAAGAAAGTGAGGTATGTATATATATATAAAAGTTGTATATAGATGTGTGTGTGAGTGATTTAGAAGAGGGGAAGGCAGCAGCTGGAGGAGGGGCAGCAGCAGCCGCCTTGGCTGCAGCAGCATCAGCAGCTTTAGGGGCAGCAACATCAGCTGGAGTGTCAGCAATTGTAGCATTATAACCACCACCCTCATCATCTTGAGAGTGGGTATGTACGTGTGTCAGTGTGTAGGATAAGTAATTAGGTATAAGTATTAAGATATAGGATACTAATTCAATAATTTAAGTTATATTATATAGATATCACAAGTTGGTAGTTTTTAAACCTATCTAGTTAAGTTACAACTAGAAATAGGTATTGAACCTAGAAACCAACAACTTCGTAAATAGGATTGATTTAGATTTTCATATCACCTATTGACATGATAATTCTTAATATAGGTTATTTGGACCTCGTTTCAGACTATTCCCTATCATCATCTCACTACGGCAGGCGAGTACATTCTCTGATTGTTTTCAGTATTCGATAGCTTCAATATTTCATGATCTAGTTATGTTTACGTGATTCTCGTCACGATTGATTCACGGATTGATATTATATGGATTCATCTCCAGGATACGTGTTTACATGTGTTGGTCATGTCATAATGACCTACTCCAGTTTATCTAGTTTCATGTTTCCATGTTTCTAGAATCATTGTATCCATAATCGAATCCATGAGTATTAGTCGGGGCGGAGAAAATACTAAGTAGAGATGTGATCAGTCCATCTAGTGCAATTTTATTTTATCCAGGCTGCTAGCTAATCACACATTCACGTATGGTTATGTCTTACCAATCTAGTTTGATAGCCATCGATACGATGTGCCTTATACCTTAGCCGATCACAAATCTAACATAGTATTTTAAATCACTTAGAATAGTTCAGTTTTACTGGTCATTTCATTTCATGTTGTCACACCATATATCTTGCTTAATTACTAATTTTTTCTTTACCTGTGACATATATGATTCCAGCCTTCCCAGTTATCTGGTTTTACATATGCTTAACATGTTTTATAGTCTCTACCATATATTGGAACTGCTTTTATTGGTGTACTTCGTTTCTATCCTGACTGGATGTTGATATAAATAGGGGACGACTATGAGGATCGTTTCACTACTTATTACGGGGCCCAGAATAGGGTTGCAAATGAGCCAAGCCGTTCACGAGCTGCTCGAAGCTCGGCTCGATAAAAGCTCATTTGAGCTTGGTTCGTTTAGTAAACAAGCTGAGCTTAAGCTTCATTTTCGAGCTCGTTTTATAAACAAGCCAAGCTCAAGCTTAGAAGTACCCGGCTCGTTTGAGCTCGCGAGCTGGCTCGTTTATGAGCTTGCGAGCTAACTCGTTTAGAAGCTCGTTTCGGAGCTTATTTAGAAGCTGGTTTGTTCTTTGTCGAATTCTAATTTTATATATGATTCTATAACAATATGGTTGTGTGCATTATATTTCTATGTCCTTAATAATTGATATTAAGGAACTTTTTTAATTAAATTTTTATAAATAAATTGTTAATATTACAAGTACTTGAATTCAAACTTAACTAGCTTGAATCGGGCTTAATAAGCTGGAAATAAAGTTGAGCGAGGTTGAAATCAAGCTTAACGAGCTTGATTTTGAACTTATCGAGCTTGTTTATCAAGCTTAAATCAAGCTTGCTTATCAAGCCAAGCTCGAGCTCAAACCAAGCCAAGCTCAAGCTTAATAGAAACAAGCTCGAGCCAAGCTCAAGCTCTAAAATAAAAAATTTATCAAGCTCAAGCTCGAACTCGATTAATTCTAGTCAAGCCAAGCTCAAGATTACAAAAGCTTGGCTCGGCTCGGCTTGGCTTGGCTCGTTTGCAGCCCTAGCCCAGAAGGATCTTATTGCTGAGCTTGATCCTGCTCTACCAGTGGATCAAGAAGCCTTCGCAATGGAAACCCCGTCTGCGACTACTTAGTTTTTAGTATAGCTTTTAGAATATATCTTTTTGTCCGGATTTGTATCCGTTAGTCTACTGTCTTTATGTTAGATTTGGATCTAGAATTTTGAGTCATCTTACCTAAACTTTGGACTTGAACTATAGACAGTTCGTTTTTATAGATTGATCCTTCTCGTGATATCTTCCTTAGAAATGTGATTTGAGTACTATAGTTGTTTTATATATATTGCGTGAGTTGTTGGATATTACTGTGTGTTTTTAGACAACGTTCTACCGTCGATACTGCGGCGTAGGTTAGACGTACCCACGTACTCGTGTCCGATCGTCAGGACGCGGGTCGTGACAGCTGGGGCCTTGAGAGCAGGGTTCCCAGTATCGGTATCAGACAATTCCTAAGAGTATCAGGATCGATGGTATCGGTAGTACCGGCAGTTTCGGATACGAGTATCCAATTTTTTGGTATCAAAAAACAAATAATTATTAACATTTTAGAAAACATATTTTATAAATTTAGTCTTAATTTGAAGTATTTCCGGTGTTGTTTCTTAGTAGTTTTCTAATTGGATGAAATAGTAGTCACTCTTGCTGATTGGTTTACATGCGATAGATATGTTTTCTTCTTTTACGCGTTTTTACAACCTTACTATGCTTTTAGACCCTTGTTGATTGGTTTTTTTATGTTTAATTTTCTTTGTCGAATTGACCAGAAAATAGACCTCCAATGTCAGTATCAGCCAGTATTGTGTATCGGTCATTATCGGGTATCGGTCATTATCGGATCGGGACATGTCAAACTGTGTATATCGACCGTATTGGATCGGTATCGGCTGATACTGCAAACTATGCTCGAGATTTAAGATCTCACATCAATTTGGTGTGTAATTTCTATCAAAACTGATCAATCAACACAATGTACGAAGCCTATAAGTTGAAAGTCTTTTAATAGTTGATGCTTATGCCATTAGAAGATACAGGTTTAGTAAATGGAATTGAAAAACTTTGGGTTCCACTACGGAAGGGAGAGAAGAAAGACAAACAATGTATCATTGGAATTTCAGCAAAAAAAAAAGATCAACCAGCATGATCTGGTGAAGCCTTTATGCTTGATGCATATGCCATTGGAAGATAGTCAAATACTATGTACAAGTAATAGGAGAAGGGTTGTGATGGGAGAAAATAACGAGAGCGGGCAATTCCTAACTCCCAACTCCCGGTTTTTGCCACTGCTGCTAATGGCAAATCACCTCTACCATGGCACAATCATGCCTATTTGCATTTACTATTCCCTTCACTTGTGTCTGATAAATGGGGAGAACGAGGAAATGAGAGACTTTTAATGGTGACTTGTTTTTCATATAGATCAATATGGGTTTCTAGCAGGTTATACAGGGCCACACCTTTTAACTTTGAATTCGTCTTCTTTTTAGCATTTGACTATTCCAGCTGGTCAGTTCGGATAAAATTGTTCCATGCCCATTTGCATTTACTATTCCCTTCACTTGTGTCTGATAAATGGAGAAAACGAGGAAAATAGAGACTTTTAATGGTGACTTGTTTTTTATATAGTTCAATATGGGTTTCTAGCAGGTTATACAGGGCCACACCTTTTAACTTTGAATTCGTCCATTTTTTAGCATTTGACTATTCCAGCTGGTCAGTTCGGATGAACTTGTTCTAACCAGTGAGGAGTACGTCAGATTGAAGAATGAAGATACTTGCCCACTGAGATATGTTCCCCTAAAGTGTAAGTTATGGATGCGGCCAATAACTTAAACTTTGGGCTGGTCAATCAATTTTTTTTAAAATTATAGTAATACAAAGGTGTAAAAGAAATGGAAATACCCAGAGTTATAAATATCAGCGATATGGATGATATATCCATTTGAGGCCTAAACCGACATATATATGTATATATCGGCCTATATTTTGCTGTCGGACGATATGATACCGGCCGATATCTTCTGATCTATCAAAATATCAAATATTACAGGTGATTAAGTGTTTTTTTTTTTTTTGCTTCCTGTTCTTATGTTTTTGGCTTGTTGCTACTCCTGCTGCATCTTCTTCTTTTGTTGACTTCGATTGAATGCTAGAACTTGGATTGCAGTTGGGGCTTGTTATTATGTGATGGAGAAATTCTTGTGTGGTTTGATGCTCGTTGTATGTTCTAATTTTGGTTGCTATGACGTTTTTTTTTATGAACATGGTACCAACGATGAATAAAAACAATCAGACGGACAAGATCTAAAGTGGCTCAGAGATCCATTACCTACGTCCATGACCGCACACAAGTTATTTATTATTTTTGAGAGAGTTACAATTACAAGATATTCTACTTATAATAAGAGATTAGGGCGATCATTGACTTCAGTATATTTACCGAAGTACCCCTACTAATTAATGTACGAACGAACTCATTCTTACTAGTTTGATGCTCTTTATATCTTCTAATTTTGGTTGCTATGATTTTTTTTATGAACATGGTACCAACGATGAATAAAAACAATCAGGCGGACAAGATCTAACGTGACTCGGAGATCCGTTTCCTACGTCCATAACCGCACACAAGTTATTTTATTATTTTTGAGAGAGTTACAATTACAAGATATCCTACTTATAATAAGAGATTAGGACGACCATTGACTTCAGTATATTTACTGAAGTACCCCTACTAATTAATGTACGTACGAACTCGTTCTACTCCTGTACAGACACCTCTACAAAAATAAAGTATATGCGAATTCCCCACCCCACCCCGACCCGAAAACCCCTACCAACTCGCAACGAAGTTGGATCGATGAATTTGGGGCTTGATATACAATAGGAAATCTGATCAAAGTTCCACAATCTCTAACATTTTTTAGAAAGAAAAAAGTTGTAATTTGTCACATGCAGTTAACTATTCATGATCGAATAAGTGATTATTTGAATTATTTTGATTATGGGTCGATTTTGTCTCATACATTGATCTGGACTTGAATCGGGTACTAGGACTTGAATCGGGTACTAGGACTTTGAGATTATTTTGGGATTTATGTTGATATGTTCTTGTGTGGTTTGATTTTCTTTGTGCACGAATATGACTATTGGAAGAAGTATTGAAAATTTTAACATGCTACTTGTGCTTAATTGCTTATAGGCATCAAAGAGATCAAATCTTATTTTAAAAGAAAATTTGATGAAAGAAGTAAAATTTTGAAGTTCTTTATTTTAGGGCTCGGAAACAAGTATTTTGCAGATTATGTCAGTTCTTTATTATTATTTAGGGATTTACGACGAGGTACCAAATTCTTTTAACATTTAATACATCTAGAAAGTTTAAGAGCATCTAGTACATCAAGAAATTTGAATTTGATAGGAATATAGGATATTTATTATATATAATATATTAATTGAAATCAGATATTTCAATAGATCTCCGATATCCGACTTATATTTGGTTAGTAGATAGACCCTTAGCTGAAGTGGTAACTGTGGTTCTTCACGGAGACGTTTGTTTCTTCACCGAAGATACTAAGGGTGTTATGCGAGTTATAAAGGTATTTTGAAGGAAAAACAACAATGTGGCTGACCTTGTTGGTAGTCATAACCTAAGATGTTTGGACCAAACATGTCACTGTCAAGCAACTGATAGCATGAAACATTAGGTAATATTTTTTTAATTAACGTGGTGAAAGCTTCAAATAATGCATAGAGAAAGGAGCATTATAATCAATCAAATAGGATAGTGGAATATGATTACCGAAGTTCTTATATTGAATGAGCATATATTTGTTTCACTTAACAAAATGTCCTTAAAAGGCTTTTGAAAGAAAACGAGAAAAAGTACAAAAGTACAAGTAGATTCTGGAAAGTATTGCTATGGAAGTCTGATCTGAGAGCGATCACTTTGTTCCTTGGACCACACGATGATAATGAAGAGAACTGCTTGAAGAAGAACAACCGGAAGAACTAAGTCACCAGAAAGGTATCGACACAATTGGCACTGATGGCACAGTCGAATGCTTTCCTGCTTTGCTTCACTCTGTTCTTGAGAAAAAGTTGAAGAGAAACACTCTGAAAATCACTTTGCTCTGAAAGTCTCTGGGCTCCAAAATCTTGTACCTCTTTCTTAAAAAAGAAGTCTTTATATAGGCTTGTCTTCTGTGCGTAAAAAACATCAATATTGAGTCTCTACGCAAGCTATTAGGATAACTGTCACCCACATACAGAAATTAGCCTCTACGCATGCTGACACGTGTCTCATTACTTCAACAAAACAAGGAAAACACGTTCCCACATCCTCGAAAAATGTGGCATGAAAGCCACGTATACAAGCCACGTTCACACATAATCAGGAAAAGCCGAGCGTAAAATAGCTCAAAGTAAGCTTCCTGCGTAAAGTGACTAAGAAATAGCCTTGAGCGTATAGTTAGCTCAAATAAACTCTACGCACACAAAAAAAAGTAGCTAAGATAGCCTTGAGCGTAAAAAGCTAAAATAACTTTCATGCGTAAAGGAAGTTGTTTCTCGAGCGTAAAGTAGCCCGTTTACACAAATAATCCTGGGTTAGTGTGAAACAGTCTTCTTGGCTTCTGTGCAAATCTTTGTCAGAAAATCAATCTGTCAGAGCATTTAATGCGATGTAGACAGCATGTCTTCTGCGTAAAGTCTGAGGATGACTCTTGCGTAGAGCAACTTGCGTAGAGTCTGAGGATGGCTCTTGCGTAGAATTTGAATTAGATTCTATTTGACCTCTGCGTAGAGCTTGAGTTTGACTCTTGCGTAGAATTTGAACTTCTTTGACTTGGTCTTTTTTATAAAATATGATAAAAATATATCATAATTTATTTTTGCTTCTACAAGACCCCCTTCAAAGTTTTCAAATTTTTCCTAAGATTTGAAATACTTTGAACAGAAGCGTAAAATCCGGGATATCCAACAGTCATCCGCGTAAACTTCGGGATACCCAACAGACACTTTTGAGAATTCAAAACGATTTCAAGTTTTCTATAAATAGAATCTCGATGGTAGAGAGAGAACTTTACTCATCTCTTTCATCCTCAATCCTTTCTACTCTCATCTTCGAAATCTCAGTTCAAGTAAATGGCCCCCAAGAGCAAGACCACCGCCGGTGCGAAGGGCAAGAAGTCCGTTGTTGCTTCGTCGACGGCTGAACGTGCGGAGACCACCATTCCATCATCGGAGGCGACCCCGAAGACTAATCCCGCTGTGGCTCCGGCCATGATAGGTAGAGACCCTATCTATTTTGGATGTGGGTTCGTCGGAGAAGAAGAAGAAGATAAACCGAACAAAAAACCCCAAATCTTACGCCCGCGTTATATGTGTCAGCGTAGAGAAGGGTTAACAAAATACGCCCACGTTTATACGTGCCAGCGTAGAGAAGAAACAGCAAAATACGCCCACGTCTATACGTGTCAGCGTAGAATATTAATCACCAAATACGTCCACGTCTATACGTGCAGCGTAAAAATTCAAAATACGCCCACGTTATACGTACGAGCGTAAAATTTGAAAATATGCCCACGTTATACGTGCGAGTGTAAAATTGAAAAATACACAAGTCAAAAGACTATATATTTTTCACATATAAAATTTTACACTTTTGAACAGAAGCGTAAAAATACGCAAGACTGTATCTTTCATACGTAAAACTTTATTCTTTTGAACAGAAAAAGTACTCGTAAAAAATTTAATACTTTAGACTGCGTAAAACCCTCGCATAAAACAAATTCTCTAAAAACAGAGAACTTTTTACGCGTAAAAACTTATGTATAGTCGTTTGCGTAGAATTTTGAATTTGCATAGAGTTCATATTTGAATTTTTTTACTAACTTAATTTTTCTTTATTGAACTTCTTTTGCAGTGAACTTAGGGGCCCATCCTCTCTCTGAGGTGTTTGGATCACCAGCTGGCATTCTGGGATTAAATTATCTGGAAAATTTATCCCATGTCGAATTCCAACAAACTGACAAGCAGTATCTCCATGAAAGACAACAACTGATAGCTGCTCAAGGAAATAGAATGCTGTTGTCTCTGATGAACGGCGAACTGTTGACATCACTGGATGGTCAGCATTATCTGAAGCCCGCATTTATGTTCGGGGATGCGATCAACTTCAAATCTCAGACGAACCCCAAGAAGGAGTCTTGGGTATTCAAATTTGGAGAAAGGGCGATGTATCTCCCAGAAATGCCAAGATATTATCCCATTTCCTCTTTTTTTCATGCTACTCATCCGAGACGGATGATTTGGAATCTGACTCCCAACAGTTATGGAAGACCGGGGAGAATCATATTCAAGAGGGATGAGAACCAGATGGGCTACCACTCAAGTACTCCCAGTGGTGGTGTCGTTCCTTTCTCCGGCTTATTGCCTGGATTTACACCGAGCGAGGGCTCAGCTCTGATCCAACCGGTGCAGATACCGATGTTCGTAAACAAGTTTATGAAAGTCTCAGTATTATATTCCCAGGTCAACCCTAGGTTGCCAGGGTGGATGACCCCTCATAATAAGAACTGGATTCAACTTAGTGCTTGGATCATGAAGAACTTCGAAACGGAACTACGAGCCATTGGGCTGTTTGAAGCAGTAGCCTCCACAAGTCAGGGCATACCAATGAACAATAACTTGTTCTTAGCTTTGATGGACTTATATATTAGTTCAACAGGGACTTTTGCAACCCCGATAGGTGAAATGGATTTTGCACTGCATGAGATGCAATTCATCTCCAAGCTGCCAATGGGGGAAGCTCCATATGAAGAGTACGTTCCCTCCAACCGGGAACTAGCAGAAATTAGGGAGAAAAATCCTCAGTTAGTTGAGGTATACCAAGAGTTGATGTGCCATTATCTGATTTGCACCACTATATATGAAAGTGGATCGCATTTGGCATACATCAATAAATGGACAACATATCTATTCTACCATAAGAATAGGATATCCAAGGATGACAAGGAGAGATTTCAAGATAACAAGGCTCAACCCATCAACCCTTGTTCAATAATTCCTGCTGATTCGATAACCACTTGGATGATCACATACAAGTCTCCGGACAAGTATTTGACCACCAAGACTGGAGAATTCCCTGCAGGAACTGGAGCATTGAGCTTTCTGAGACATGGCAGTCGAAAGCTCTCAAAGGAAGCCTTGCTGGCGGGCTTTCTTTCCCTGTGGCTGCGAAGATGGGTCGTACCAGGGACAGTCGACAGGATTCACCGAAACGTACTATGGCCAGCAGTACGTTTGGTATTCAAGGCCAGACTCAACCTGTTATCGGCAATGGTATGTCGGATAAATGCAGGTTTGCGAGCATTTGGTGATGAACTGATCAATAATGCTCCTTACCGAAAAGATTTTCCTAGGGTGGAGATGTCCTACACTTATTTAATAGGCTGGTTATTGTATCACAACTGCAACCTATTGTCGCCAGGCCCTGAAAATGATGTAGAGGTATTTCTCCAAAAGTTTAGTAAAGCCACGTGGACTGCGACTTCAGTGGCGGATACCCGGGCAACACTAAACTTCTCCCATGGGTGGGTATTTTTCTGCAAAAGACCACCAGTCCCAGCTGACTGTTTCGATGTGCAATTTGAAGATGTAGGTCAAGAGAGAACTGGGATACCTGCACCAGTCTTTAAATGGCTAATATGCATCAGATCCTCGCATCTGATGTATAGAACTGAAGACAACTGTATGTTCGAACCGTATCTATCCAGTCGGTTCGCTTGTCAGTTCGGGTATGACCAACTTCACGTTGGTAATCCCTCCACTAGCTTCAATTATTATGGATAATTAGTTGATGGTGCAAGGGCATGGAGGTATTTCAGCGCTGGGTGTACCGGTGCTAGATTCCGTGTGTCAACTGCTACAAGTACAACTGAGCTACGAATGCTTCATTCGTATGCTCATTTTTATGCCTCTATTCATTCCTTCGCAAATGACTACAACATGAAGGGGAGTCTTCGATGGGACAAGAAAGGAAATGTCGAAGAACCAGTTATGGTACCTTCGGACATACCTGATGATGCTGCTGTTCCGGATGAATATCTGGAAGCATACCCTATGGGAATGGGGGAAACAGCTGCAGGACCCATTACCATCACTACAACCCGGAAGCGGAAAACAGATACAGCTGTTATTCTTCGGGAAAAGAAGAAGAAGACTACTGTTGAAGGGCTTTCCAGACAGAGAGCCGCTACTCCAGAAAGCGAAACTCCTGTTGAAGAGCCTCAAAATATTACATCTTCTTCAGCTCATCCTGGAGAAGGGTCTTCAGCATCCCAGCCAGCAGCAGCAACATAAGTTATAGGAGTCCTATCTCCTGGACGCCTCAGCACTTCACTACATCTAACTTCGCCACAAAAGGCGAAAGCTGTTGAAGACACCGCCACCACTCATACTGTTGATCCGGAACCCATCCCCTCGGATGAACCGGCTCTTGAATTAGAAGATGATGACTGGGATATGGATTATGACGCACTCTTGTCGCGTCTTGCACCTGCTACAGGTAAAGATAAATTACATAAAATTTATACAAAAATATGTATTATGATTTTGTATATTAACTATTTTGCTTAATCTTTTGTAGGTATCATCAATGTAGCAAAATCCGTTGCTCCTCCTTCTCAAGAGCCTATCCATGAAGAGGAAATAGAGTCTGAAGAAGAGAGTTCTTCTTCAAAAGAAGATTCCGCTTCTAAAGAATGTTCTCCATCTATGGAGATACAACCAGAGCCTGAAGTAGAGGCACACCAGGAATTGCCTTCTCTTGCCGAAGGAAGAGAAGAACCAGCATCAGAAGAAGAACCAGTTGCAGCCGAAGAACCAGCTGCTAATGAATCAATTGCTGCTCAAGAACAAATTGCTGAGGCAACATCAATTGCTGCTACCAGTGCAGATCAAGTTCCTGAGACAGCTGTGTTCGAGTCTGAATCGAACATAGGAAGCAGCACCTCTATGATACCATCTTCTACCACCGGAGCTCATCCTCCTGAGGTAGCAGAAAAAGTTGCTGAAGATACAGTCCCGAAATTCCCTGAAAATCAATTGGCTATGGTAACGATAACAGATAGATCGTTGACTCAGCTTGCTACCACAGCAACGACAGCATATGTCTCTGGCTTTCAGGAAAAAAGATTAATAGATATCGCTGATACACCAAACTCGCTGATTCATATTGAAACTTTTTATAAAACTTTAGCAGCATTGATCAAGATGGTTTTGAAGAAGGGTCTCAATTATGAGAGCTTGAAAAGTGCTGTTTCTACTACCATAGACAACATAGCGGTGTTCAATGATATTGAAAGGGCAGACGCTTTGCGGAAAATAGTCCAGGGACTTGAACAACCCATCAAAGATTATCTGAGGTTATCAAGTGGGACTATAGAAAGCCTCGTCCAATCCGAGTATGATGCTCTCACCAATGAGTACACAACTCGAGAAACCATCTTCAAGGAATCTCTTCAAGATTACAGCAATAAGGTTGCCGTGGAGAGGATTTTCTTGAAAGAAAATAAACCCTTATTGGAGCAGCATCAGCAAGCTTATGATTCCATGAATATCAAAATTCATGAGCAAAATGATAAAATTCGTGAAGTCGAGACTGAGCTGGCTCGTTTAAAGGAGGAGCAGAACCGGATGACGGCAGATAGAGATCAATTCTTAAGGCAAAGTTCCATTTTGGAGGAACAAATCTTTGGTTCTGAAGCAAAAATAAAAATCCTTGAAGATGCCAAAGACAAAATGATATCTGCCTTTGCCGAACTCTCTCACCTCTGCACTGCGGAAGCCCGAAGATCTATAGCATACACAACTGTAGTGGGCTCTCGTGAAAAACGTCTGGCAGAGTTGCAGAAGATGATTGAAGATCTGTCTGCTCCACCTTAGGAATTTTTTTGTAATCAATAAAGAATTTTTTTATCTTCTGTCATTTCTTTCATTTTACTGATGTACTATTTCCAATCATGAAATAAATGAAATATATTTAAAATATGTGTGAGATAGAAAACAATTATCAGAGGTAATATGGACATAATAAGTCTTCCAAACTCAACGAAGTAGATTATATCTATCCAGAGGTAATGTGAACATGATAGATAATAAATCTTGTTTTCTTTTTAGAGTATACAATACTATTAGAGGTAATATGAACATAATAGATCGTAATGACTCAAAGAAAATAGATTAATATCTATTCAGAGGTAATATGGACATGATAGAAAATAATGAAAAGAAGTAGATTTAATATTTATTCAGAGGTAATGAGAACATGATAAATAAATAAAAAATTTCTTTTTGAAATCAGCTGGTAAGACAGAAAATCAAAAATTCTCTTTTAGGAGAATAAATAATCAGCTTAACTAAACCTTGGTAGCTGGAGAATAAAGAAGAAATTCAAACGTAGTATTTTTTCAAGAATTTACCGTTAATTGGTATTATGAGCAAATCTCCATTAGGTTTAGATAACCTATAAGCACCATTGGAGAATACGGTTTCGACTACATAAGGACCCTCCCATTTAGCTTGGAACTTGCCTTTACTTTTATGAGTCATAACCATAGGTCTTTGGACAGCTAGAACTAGCTCTCCTACTTCAAACACCCTTTCTTTAACTTTGCGATTGAAAGCTCGAGATATGCGGACTTGATACAGCTCAATGTGTTGTGTGCTTGAAAACGCTTCTCATCCAAACCTTCAAGTTCTTAGAGTCTTAAGCGGTCATTATTATCTGTAGTTAGCTCATTAGCAATGGCTATTCTAAGAGATGGTATCTGGATCTCCAGTGGAAGAACAGCTTCACATCCGTAAACCAATGAAAATGGTGTAAAACCAGTTGGAGTTCGGACTGTTATTCGATAAGCCCATAAACATTCTCCAAGTTTCTCGTTCCAATCACGTTTATTAGAGGAGACAAACTTTTTGAGAAGTTTAATAATTGTTTTGTTGAAAGCTTTTGCTAAACCATTAGCAGCTGGATTGTAAGCTGTAGAAGCTAAGTTCTGGATCCGATTCTTGTCACAAAATCGATAAAACGTCTGACTGGCAAATTGAGGCCCGTTATCATGGATTATCCTTCGGGAAATCCCAAAACGATAAATGACATGATGTTTGATGAAGTTAATCACATTAGACGTTTTTACTTCAACAAGAGGAATTGTTTCTGCCCATTTAGAAAAATAATCGGTTATAGCCAGAATAAATCGATGTCCTTTGACAGAAGGAGGATTTATCGGACCAATAATATCCATACCCCAAGCTTTGAAAGGCCAAGAAGCTGCTGTAGGATGTAAAAATTCAGAAGGTTGGTGAATAAAATCAGCATGAATCTGGCATGCTTTACATCGTCTGGCATAATCCACAGCGTCTGCTATCATAGAAGGTCAATAATAACCCATTCTTCGAATACGGTCTTGTAATTTTGGACCTGGTTGATGCGCACCACAAAGTCTATCATGAGTTTCACGAAGTGTTTGCTTGGCTTCACTTTTCGAAAGACAACGCAATAAAAGTCCGTCATAAGAACGACGATACAACATATGCATTGACGAATCATAATAGAATCGAAATGGTCGTCTTTTGATTGATGCAGCTTCTTTTGGATCTTCAGGTAAAATCCCATAAACCGCATAATCAATAAATGGACTTCTCCAATCCCTTTGCTGAGAATTTGATTCGGTAGCATAACTTTGTTCAATATGCAAATTATTCTTGACACAGAATAGATCTCTATCCAACAAAGTGATGGTATTTTGTCTTCTGATTGGAACTGCTAAGTCTGCAGCTAGACTAGCGAGAGCGTCGGCTTCCAAATTTTGAGAACGTGGTACGAATTCAATGAAGAACCCTTTGAATGAAAGAGCCAATTCGATTACCACTTGATGATAGAGAATGAGATCAGGATTTCTGACTTCATATGTCCCTCTGACCTGATTGACAATCAATTGAGAGTCTCCATAAGCTTCCAAAAATTCAATGTCCAATTGTTTTGCTACTTGAAAACCAATTAGCAGAGCATTATATTCTGCCACATTATTGGAATATGGTTCATTGAGAGAATAAGCACGGTATATGACCATTTTATCAGGAGAAATCAAGACAATACCTACTCCAGAGACAATATTGCCTTTAGGCCCAACTCGTGATGCTCCATCAAAGTATATTTGCCAAATGTCATCCCTCAAAGTCATGTTGCAATCTATGACTTCATCTGGAATGTCATCATATAGCTTGGAATTTTCAGGTATAGGGTGAGCTGCTAAGAAGTCAGCTAATGCTTGACCATTTACTGATTTTTGAGGTATGTAGACCATATCATAAGGGGTAAGTAACATTGCCCAGGTAGCTAACCGGGAGTTAAGAATACTCGGCTTTTTCATCAATACCCGAATAGGATTTATTCTGGATATGACATGAATAGTCTGTCTCGATACATAATGTCGCATCTTTTGAATGGCAAAAACCAAGGCTAAACATTCTTTTTCCACAGGAGTATACCTGTGTTCAGCCCCAACCATCATTCGGCTAAGATAATAAATTGCCTGTTCATGACCCTCATCACTTTTCTGTGCAAGAAGAGCACCAAGAGAATGATTTAATGCTCGAACATACAACAAAAATGGTCTTCCCACTACTGGGGGTACTAAAACAGGTGGATTTGTAAGGTATTGCTTGATGTCATTAAATGTTTTTTGACATGCTTCATCCCAAACAAATGACACACCTTTCTTTAGCAAACGAGAGAAAGGTTGACATCTCCCAGAAAGATTTGATATAAATCTCCTGCTATAGGCAATGCGACCTTGAAAGCCACGAAGTTTTTTCAGATTACATGGGGGACGCATTTCAAGAATTGCTTTGACCTTATCAGGATCAACATGAATACCTTGAGAAGTAATGACAAATCCCAAAAACTTGCCACTGGAAATCCCTAAGAAAGACTTAGTGGGATTTATCTTTAATTGATGTCGACGCATCAACTCAAATACTGTCTTTATATCTTGAATGTGATCATCCTTTAATCGACTTTTGACAGCGATATCATCCACATAACATTCAACTATTTTTCGTAGATGTTCTTGAAAGATATTGCTCATGGCCCTTTGATATGTAGCACCGGCATTTTTTAAACCAAAAGGCATAACTGTGTAACAATAAACTCCAAGAGGTGTACGGAAAGCAGTATGCTTTTTATCTCCTGGATGCATCTTAATTTGGTTATATCCTGAAAATTCGTCCATGAAAGACATGCGTTCAAAACCACATGTATTGTCTATCGTGACATCAGTGATCGGAAGTGGAAATTCATCTTTTGGACAAGCTGCATTGAGATCTCGAAAATCTATGCAAACTCGAACTTTTCCATTCTTCTTCATGACAGGAACAATATTGGCAACCCAATCTCGGTGTTGTTCTTCACGGACAAAACCACATGTGATCAGCTTTTTAACTTCTGCTTCAATTGCATCCTTCATATCCGGTCGAAAATGCCGCTGATGTTGTTTTACAGGTTTGGCATTAGGAAGGATATTGAGCTTATGGGTAGCTATTTTAGGATCCAAACCTGGCATATCCTCATAGCTCCATGCAAAGATATCGATATATTCTTTTGTCAGCTTTATTAACTCTTCTTTTTCATCTTCGTAGAGATTTTTGCTGATAAATATGGGTTTTGATGTGGTTTCATCTCCAACTTTAATCTGGACGATTTCATCTTCTGTGGGTGGCTGTCGCTGTTCAAACCGAAGCTCCCACTGAGTGTCCATTTGTTGTGCCCATGAGTCATTTTCAAATAGTTCAGACTCATCATCGGTTTGAACCATATTAACTGAAAAGACGTGCTCAGATTCAACATACTGGACTCCTTCAGAATCTGAGGATTATAAAGAACTGGAAGAAAAATTTTCTTCCATATCTTCATTAAACATGTAGGATGTATCATATCCCAAACCGTGGCGAGTTCGTTGATAAAACGGATCACCACATAATGGTAATCGTCTACCTTTGCCCTAATTGAGACCCAACATGGTTTTTAAGTCATATCCCATATTTTGGATAATCTTAAGAGATTGTTGACTATATCTGTCAATTCTGATTTTTCCTTTATCCTTCTCTTCGAAGCTATCTGTCTGTGTAACAGGAACATTTCTAGCCAAACCAAACACAATTTGACGCTTGTTTTTCTTAGTAGACGGAATCACAAAATAAGATTCTTCATGACGTCTATAAGTTACACAAGCTTGTGATGATGAGGCAACATGTAGTAAATAAGGAGTAAATGTTAGGAACCTCTGAGCATAGGGTCCAACATCGACATGAGGAGGAAAAGAATTCTCTTTATGGTTAATATATAAAGTTTTCTCTGTATTTATGTCAGTTTTATGTTGATGACTTTGATTATCAACAGATAAAGTCATTCTTTCAATAAATTTGACAGCCATATACTCCAAAAGGAAATCTTCATTAAAATGAGAATACAGATTGATCAATATTTACATCATTGACAGACTGACTACTACGCTTTGGATTAATCATTAACGGACCATCATCCGTCTTCTGCGTAGACTTGTCCAGGTTGATAACTAGTGGCTCTGGATCAGTTATACGAGAAGTACGTCCTTTAACCTTGATCATGAGAGGCCGATCACTAGTGTTGGCTTGAACTCGACCTTTGATCGGAATCTTCACAGATTCATCTGACGTAGCTTGAGTTTTCCCTTTGACTTTAATCATCAAAGGTTCATTATTGACAGGTTGGGGTTGAATTCGACATTTAACCTTAATCATCAAAGGTTGATCTTCTGAAGGCAATTGATCTTCTGAAATCGATTGATCTTCTGCCGGCGATCGATCTTCAGCCATATCAGATATTTCCTTCACATGCTCCTGTGTATAAAGTATTGAATCCGAGAAATAAGCTCCAACACCTTTAAAAGGATTGAGATCTGCAAATTCAGGATTCACAACTCCCTGAGAATCCACATACTTGAAGTATTGGTGGAGAGTCGAAGGAACAATGTTATGCCCTTAAAAAGGCTTTTGAAAGAAAACGAGAAAAAGTAAAAAAGTACAAGTAGATTCTGGAAAGTATTGCTATGGAAGTCTGATCTGAGAGTGATCACGTTGTTCCTTGGACCACACGATGATGATGAAAAGAACTGTTTGAAGAAGAACAACCGGAAGAACTAAGTCACCAGAAAGGTATCGACACAATTGGCACTGATGGCACAGTCGAATGCTTTCCTGCTTTGCTTCACTCTGTTCTTGAGAAAAAGTTGAAGAGAAACACTCTGGAAAATCACTTTGCTCTGAAAGTCTCTGGGCTCCAAAATCTTGTACCTCTTTCTTAAAAAAGAAGTCTTTATATAGGCTTGTCTTCTGTGCGTAAAAAATATCAATATTGAGTCTCTACGCAAGCTATTAGAATAATTGTCACCCACGTACAGAAACTAGCCTCTACGCATGCTGACACGTGTCCCATTACTTCAACAAAATAAGAAAAACACGTTCCCACATCCTCGAAAAATGTGGCATGAAAGTCACGTATACAAGCCACGTTCACACATAATCAGGAAAAGCCGAGCGTAAAATAGCTCAAAGTAAGCTTCCTGCGTAAAGTGGCTAAGAAATAGCCTTGAGCGTATAGTTAGTTCAAATAAACTCTACGCACAAAAAAAAAAAGTAGCTAAGATAGCCTTGAGCGTAAAAAGCTCAAATAACTTTCATGCGTAAAGAAAGTTGTTTCTCGAGCGTAAAGTAGCCCGTTTACACAAATAATCCTGGGTTAGTGTGAAACAGTCTTCTTGGCTTCTGTGCAAATCTCTGTCAGAAAATCAATCTGTCAGAGCATTTAATGCGATGTAGACAGCCTGTCTTCTGCGTAAAGTCTGAGGATGACTCTTGCGTAGAGTCTGAGGATGGCTCTTGCGTAGAATTTGAATTAGATTCTATTTGACCTCTGCGTAGAGCTTGAGTTTGACTCTTGCGTAGAATTTGAACTTCTTTGACTTGGTCTTTTTATAAAATGTGATAAAAATATATCATAATTTATTTTTGCTTCTACAATATTTATTACTTTTAACTACATAAGACTGAAAATTGTTCGAGCATCATTGTTTGCAATCAGAAACAAAAAACTACTTATTGTTGACTTTGAGAACTTACAGACAAGTTTTGATGAAAATAATGTGTTTAATATTGGACCTGTCTACTTGTTAGTTTAGTTGTACTTTCCTGGAAGGTAAATGCAAATCTTCTTGTGTAAGAGCAATTGCTAATAGTATTATATGCTTGGAAGCATAGTGACATCATTTTTACAATTTTGCAGGAGGGCCTACAGCTGAGACACGTGGAATTCTGGATCTTAATGTTCAATATTGGACTAGTAGGGGCTGGGCTTTTGTCGATGTCAACTATGGAGGAAGCACTGGTCAGATCTCAAATGCTTGCTTAGATGCACTTTTATAGTCTAGTTATTTGCTAAAGACTTTTATTGATGGAATACCTATTTTCCACTCTTAGATTTTAAGTGGATTCAATCGACTCCTATTGAGTGTTTTTGTTAGTTTTATAGAGGATATGGCCCTTAACAGAGCTGAATGGAAGAAAATGATTCAAACAGCAAACCCAATAATTTGTGATTTTAAGCTTAATAAACTCCCATTGAGTAGCTTGACACCCTAATTTTGACATGCTTCTCTGGAGTAAAATGATGGAGCAGTTCTATAGCTTTTATTAGTAACAGAATTTACTATTTAGATTTATTACTTATAATTAAGATAAACAATTAAGTGAAACATGGCACTGACCTGAGCATATCTTTTTGAAGGTTATGGGAGAGACTATAGGGAACGACTTCTAGGAAAATGGGGTATTGTTGATGTTAACGACTGTTGCAGCTGTGCTAAATTTCTGGTATCTATTTGTGGCACTCTTGCTCTTTTCTTCCTTTGGGGTGTCTAAATGCAAGTATTTATGCATAGTTATGATTATATTATGCAACTAACTGGTAGATTTAATTTCTGAGGCTGAAAGTGGGAAGGTGGACGGCGAACGACTTTGTATAACAGGGAGATCAGCTGGTGGATACACCACATTAGCCTGCCTTGCCTTCAGAGACACATTTAAAGCTGGTGCTTCCTTGTATGGTGTAAGTTCTTAATCTTGTAAGGTTGAATACCACAAAGTTGACATTTGCCGTTGCTTGGATGCCTTTGTATCTATATAAAATTTTTGATGTATCTTTATAATTTTTTTGAATTTGTGTGACATTTTCCCTTAGTTTCATGATCCTTCATGCCTTTGCCCATCAGAATGGGGTCAACTATGGAGCATGAGAATGCTCCATAAAAGAATTGACCAAGTCTCTTAACCAGATGTCAACATGACGTCAAACCTCAATGCTGGTGCCAAATTCCTAGCCTAGTTAACTATGAGCAAGCAAGAAACTTGTCATATAACCTGGACGGCTAGTAGGTTGCAAGGTTTGAAGTATTGTAATCAGTTTCGGACCTTTCCGAAACCAAGAACTCCAAAACTGCAGAAACTGAGGCCCTTTGTCATCTATGTTGCAAGGACATGGATGTAACATGACACCTATCTTGGTGTGTCCTAATGTATTTTAGAGTGTCTGATACATGTCCGATACGGCACGACCACATTTTTTGAGTGCCCGTGCTTCCTAGCTTGTCGTATAATGGCTAGTTGGTGACCTGGTGCGTAGGTGGAAAATGGACCTAACTTTTTGATCATGTAAGTTCACCAGTTCATGCAACCGAGGAGCAGCCTTAAGTTCTCTAGACTAGAAAAGATTTTAGACAAAGAGATAAGATGATACAGTTTGCTACCCGCTTTATCCAAAGAGCAAACATGAAAAGAATTTTATGAGATGTTCCCGTAGTTTCTAGTGCTAACTATGTGTTATGTGATTCTATGGATGGTGAAGGTGTTGGATCTTTTGGAACACATTGTGCAAAAGGACTCGATTATTATAAAGGCTAATTTTCACTTAAATATTTTGAACTATCA
Source organism: Iris pallida (assembly GCA_029216955.1). NCBI lineage: Eukaryota > Viridiplantae > Streptophyta > Magnoliopsida > Asparagales > Iridaceae > Iris > Iris pallida. The sequence continues at coordinate 3,151,665 of JANAVB010028398.1, forward strand.
CAATTTCCAAGTTGATACTCAAAAACTATTTTTTTATCAAGTTGATACTTGATACCCTAAACTTTATTTTCTTAAGTACCTTGAAGTGTCTCTTTTTCAAGTTGACCAAAATACGCCCATTAAAAAATTAAATATTGGCATGCTCTCACTCCCCTGCACACCGTTGGCGGCACAATGACTGCAACTGCTGTCGAAAATGCCAGTAGCTGCAGTAACGACTGTATCGCTAATGTACGAGAGAGGGGGGGGGGGGGGGTATGTAAAGTTAGGTTGTCGGTAGGTTGGGGCTGGAGGGTTAGTGTGAGATGTTTTTATAATTTGATTTTCTATTTCCTGTTTTTGACATTTTAGTGGTTAAAAAAGTCCTAGACAATCGAGTCATGACAGTCGAGTCATGTGCACTATTAAGAGGGACGGTTGACTAACGAAGGGTTTAACTTGAAAAAAACTAGTTCAAGGCATTTTCTCGATAAAAAATAGTTCAGGATATTAAAGTGAAAAAATGTGATAGTTCAAGGTATTTAAATGAAACTTAGTGTATTGTAAGCACTCACGCCTAGGCGCTAGGCAGTCATGGGGTGCCTAGACCTAGTCGGCGCCTAGACGGAATTTGGTGGCGTCTAGGCGCCCGGTGCCCGCCCGACTACCGTCTAGTGACTTTTACAACCTTGACTATAAGGGATGTTGCATGGACACACATGCGACATGATATAAACACGATGACATGAAGACTACCGATTTTGTGTATCCTAGTGGTTTTGGAGTTTCTCTGCTTTCTAGCTACATGCTGTCGGATTCAAATGTATTTTGTTAGATTCAAATGTATTATCTGTATTTGATATATTTTTGGTACAAAATCCTTTGGGAATGATAATTGTCGAGCTTCAGATGGAATCGGAATAGGAGATGAAGGGAACGACTGGCAGCTAACATAATTTGGAGAAATAAATTTTAGGGGAAAACTGGCATGCTCTCCACAGGAGAGTTTCTTATTATTTAATTTATTTATATGAACTCAATAATATATAGGATAAACTATACAAAGATAAAACTCAATGCAGAAAGAGTCTATTAACTCGAGAATAGAAAGATAGACTTGATATAGAAAGACCCTTGACTCTATATCAGTCTATCTACAAGGAAAGTATGAATCTGATGAAACACATCTGCAAAATTAATTAAAGCTACAAATAAATAACTTGTGCTATTGATATACTCAAATATGTTTGTGAAAATGATTGTCGACATTTGTACAGTTGTTCTGTCCTTTTATCCTATCAAAGTTTGTTTGCCACTCTCGTACCAGGTCTCCTTTAAACATGCAAAGTAGTATTGAATATACAATTTATACTTCTCACCATAAGGCATTTAACAAAATCATCCTGGCTTCTGCGTTTTTTTTATTCATATATTTCAGACAAATGATCTCTTTTTGTGTATGACAGTACGACTTTATGTGAATGTTTAGGAAAAAAGGAATCACTTCAACTTGTGTATTTCTGACATATTGATAATATATTTCATGTTGTTTCACAGGTAGCTGACTTGTCTCTGTTGAAGGCGGAAACTCATAAATTTGAGTCTTGTTATATGGATAATCTTGTTGGTAGGTGTTTTAAACATGTTAACCTTTATGTACTAGTGAAATTGCTAATAACTTCTGGCTAGATTTTTTTTTCTTCTTATGAAATACGAAGAATTCTTGTTTTTAAGGGGATGAGAAAGCTTTTTATGAGAGGGCGCCTATCAACTTTGTTGATAAGTTTACTTGTCCAGTGATTCTGTTTCAAGGATTAGATGACAAGGTATGGGCATATTCAACTTTGATCTTTCACATGAAAGCTTTCTTAAGTTAATTTATATTGCTCAATCGAATAAATACTGCCAATATGTTCTCTATATAAGACTTACGATAAATTAGCTAAATAGTTTGCATCACCTATGCTCCAAATCAGTGAGTGAATCTGAACTAATTCCTATCCTAGATGTTTAACTTGGTTTCAAGATCACCACTTTTTACTATCCAGGTCTCTGTTAGAATCAGTCTTAATTGGACCATGCATCTAACTTGATAAATTAGGCAATTAGAATTAGCTAATTGTGTAATCTGATAAGTGATGGGATAAGCATTGAATAATATTTAAGGTCACAGTGAAGGAATTTCACTAGAAAACTATATTTTTATTGAAGATTTAGCAGCAGGCTGCTTATGCAATATGCACACATGTATGATATCATGTGCATCACAACGTATACCACAGTTATTATGCAGTTATGCAAGAGACCTCATCGAAGTTATACCCTTAATCACTTCACTCTTTAAGGATATGTAACACCAAGCTGAATTAAGAGAGAACCTTAAGTTTGATAGGATTTACGAAGCAATTAGAAACAGGCAAATGGCTCAACTTCTTGCTGAAAGTAGAGGATTATTCTCTTCTCAACATCCTGTAAGAATGGTATCTAAATGATTTCTGTCATGATCTTTGGCTTAAATTTCTAAGACCTTCATTCAGCAAGTAATGATGGTATTGGTAGTTCCCTTTTTAGTCTCATGTGATTTGCAATTCATAATTACCTGAAGTAGCCATGAACCAGAACGTGTTAATCGTAAAAGCCTTGATTCTGAGTGTGAAACTCTCTAACATCTGTATTTTTCTTCACTGGAAATGATAGATTGTAATTATAAATAGGGGATATAGAGTCACATTGTTTTTTTAATGAACCCTTATGATGAGTTGATGAGTCCTCCCTCCAGTTAGATACATTACGTAGACCTCACAACTATCCCGTGAAGACACCACAAACTGAGCCTCAAGTTAGCTAAGACTAGTTATCCATTATGTTCCTCTGTGTCAGTAGGTTTTTCTCAGTTCAAAATTTTAAAAACAGTTCTACACTATGAATCTATGTTGCTATGAGTCAAAAGTTGGAAAAGACCTTGGGATTCCGAATTTTATGTAGATCCTTTTGGATCATAGTGTTGCGAACTGAGAACTAGAGATGGGAGAAAAGTCTTGCTTCTCTTGTTTCCTATTATGCCTTGTTGCTTGGCCCGATTGTTGACATTAATTACTGTTTGACGTAGCACAAGACCGTTAGGAACCTATTTGTATGGACTCCAATTGCTATTAAGATGCAAATACAGCTTGCATAAACCTTAATCTTTGTGAAAAAATAATATTCTATTAAATTCGTCACAAAGAAATAATAGAATTGTAAGATTAACAGTGGAGTTCTCTCGGAAGAAATTACCAAACTGTTCCTCTGGAATACAACTTTGTTGGGGTTAGTCCGTAGATGACTCGGTTCCACTATTCCGCTATGGACAAACCTCATGTGTGTTATGGCTCAAGTAGCTACTATGGGGTCTTTTGTTGGGGGGGGGGGGGGGGGGGGGGGGTGTGGGGCGCGGAGGGGTAATGTGGTTGGGTTCTAATGGGCTGTTCGAATCCCACAATCAACATTTCAACATTTGATTTGTCACCATTTCTTGGAGGAATCTCTTTGGAGCTAGGCCCTCGGGCATGGGCGAAGGCGCTTGATGGCGCACTTTGCACATTTACATCGGGTGTAAAGTAGGCATGTTCTTGCCCGTTGTTAGGGCTACGTAAGGCGCGGTGCAGCAAGGCTGTGGGTAGCGGTGCAACAGGGTTGTGCATGGTAGCGCCACTGTGCTGATGCCTAGCTTCCGGCTGGCTGCTCAATTACAAACTGTCGTGGAGTTCCTCTCATTTTTTTCGCCTACGTCTTTAGGGGGCTGTTCAATTTGTAACTGAACAAGGCATTGCTCCCATTTATAAGGAGCTCCTCATGTTATGCATATGGATTCAGAACATAGAAAGATAGACTGGAATAGCTCAGATAGAAGAAGAGAAAAGAAGAGAGATCCCTTTCTAGCAACCCGAGTTTTGCAAGTCCGAGTTGTCCGTCAGGGAGGTAACAAGGAGAGCGTTTTAGAAGTTCTTCATAACTTGTTGGTTCTTGGGAGCGAATCGACGGAGGCGGTCGAATCTTTCGCATTGAGCAACGATGGATCCGACCACTCCAGTAGACTTGTGTGCTTGCTTGATTAGCACATAATTATAACATTTTTCACTTCTTCTTCGACAACAGTCGTTCTCTTTTACATTTATATCACATATTCTTTCTACTTGGTGGTTTTAATCGAGTGTCATTTCCATTAGCAAGTTTATCTTTCTGTCAGGAGTTGGGTCTTGCAGAATTTTCCAAAATATCAACAACAAACTCTAGATAGCTGGCCAGTGGAGGGAGATTCTCGATTGGTTCGATGGAGTTCTTGCGCAAACTCTACATCACAAATATATGGACATATTGAGAAGAAGAGTTTGAGAAATACATTAGGATTTTCTTTTTCCTCATAAAATTCGAACCTTTATTTTGTCAAAATCAATACCTTGGTAAAGGATAGCAGTGCATGCATGTAAATTTATAGGAAACACAAACCCTAATCTAACTAGGATTCAAGAAACCCTAACCTAACTAGGACCCAAGATTAGACCCACAACCTTAATAGCTAAAATTATGAATTAATACATAATGGCAATAAAAATACGTAAAGGAACATAATTAAATCGAGGAGTCTTTAAATGGTCATTTCAATTTCTCCTTAGGTTCACCGGATATGGAAAGGCAGACTCATGTCTATTGAGCAGAAAGATCTAACTTGTTCTGCGTTCGCATCTGTCAAGGGATTTTAACGAAAATAAATAAGCGCACCAGTTCAGGCTCATTATGCAACTATGAATTTTACTGTATTTCCACTTTATGATTTTTTTTTGCTTTTGATGTTTTGCAGGTTGTGCCACCAGAACAAGCACGAAAAATATACGCAGCTTTGAAGGAAAAAGGGTTGCCCGTTGCTCTAGTCGAGTACGAAGGGGAGCAACATGGGTTCCGAAAGGTGCTTGCTGACACAGTGTCCTTTGTGTTTCCGAGCTTCAATTCTAATCTTGTATCTCCGATTGACACAAGTTTTCTGTTCCATTCAGGCCGAGAACATCAAGTTCACCCTGGAGCAGCAGATGGTGTTCTTCGCGAGATTGGTGGGTCACTTTCAGGTTGCTGATGAGATTGTACCCATCAAAATTGACAATCTCGATTGAGCTCGTCTTGCAACCTGGACGTATCCAATTGAAAAGTTCGGATTCTGAATTTTTATTTGATATAAAATACACGATTTAAACGCTAATTAATTAGAAAATAGAAAATAGAAAAAATAGAGACGAGCCACACAAGGATAAGTGGATGGAGGACTTGAAAAGTTTCTCATATTAACTATTGATTCATAAGAATGAAACACGAAACACACTCTTTAACAGTCTGTGATTTCCCCTCCATATCACTTGGAGATGCAACAACACATAAACTGCGAAAATCCCGGGGCACGCTGGCAGTACACAGCATCCAAGTTGCTGAACAGTTTCTTGCACGGCTCAATGCAGTCCTCAATGGTCGTGCAGGGGGCCGTGGTCAGTGGACAGGCATTGCCATCTACAAGAGTCAGAATGGAACGACAACAACAAGAGTCATAGATGCGCTTGAAACAAAACCTTCTTGTATTAAAACTCTGAATAGAAACATAGTAGTCACTTTAGAGCTACTTCAATGCAAAATTCATCAAAATGGGACATTGATGTCTACTAGAGTACTTTGATGCCCCCATTTGATATACTCCAATCCAAGCAACCAAATGAGTAACCAACCAAAAGACAATGGAAAACGATATATGGCATGTGGACTGTGACCGTGGGCCACGTGTTGTGATCCCGTTTGCCCCCCAACCCCAACCTATTTGTTTGGGCTCGTCTTTGAAATCTCAGCCAATGGGACGTTGACACGTTGTTCATGGTCAGAGTCCGCGGACAATGTGGCAGTCGGAGAATAGAGCACTTTGGGCAAAAAAAGAGCCGTTGGAGTAGGGAAATCAGGTGGAGAGAGGCCATAAATTTGCATGCATGAGGGAAGAGAACCATATTTGATGTCTCATTTGGTCCGGGGCGGATCCAAGGTTGACTTGAGGTGGGCTGGAGCCCATCCCAAAAAAAAATTACATTTTTTTCCATATAAATTTTTTTTAATATTTTTTACATGGATTTATCTATTTTCAGCCCACCCAAATTTTTGGTAACCCACCTCAGCGCTATAGCTTCTGGATCCGCCCGTGCATTTGGTGCTTGCGTTGGAGCACAAGATTTTGAGTTTGGAACTGTCAAAATAGCATAGTTTGCAGTGTCATCCGATATCAATATATTTGGTACAGTCGATATTGATATGGTTTGGCATGTCCCGATCCGATACCGACCGCCATCTAATACTGACCGATATTGACATTAGTGCTCTCTTTTCTGATCAATTCGGCAAGGAAAATAGAACGAAAAACCAATCATCAAAGATGTAAAAACATAGTAAGGTTGTAAAAGCATGTAAAAGAAAAAAAAATTAATATATCGCATGTAAACAAATCGGTAATGGAGACTACTATATCATCCAATTTCAAAACTACTAAGAAATAACACTGAAAATACTTTAAATTATATCTAAATGTATAAAATATAATTTCAAAAATGTTAATAATTTATTAATAATTATTTGTTTTTCGATACTAAAAAAAATCTGATACTCCGATTTAAAATTGCCGATACCATCGATCCCGATATTCATGGAGATGGTCTGATACTGATTTCGATACCGCTAATGTAAACCTCGCAAAATAGCAGTTATGCCATTTGATGCCTGCGTTGGAGCTGCTCTTAGAGACATAACTATTATGTGACTATTTTCTCTCATATCCTGATTTTTTTTTTTTTTTTTAATTTTGGCCATAAATCCATCACTGATGAATGGCACATAGAGTTGTCAACATTTATGTCACATATATGAATGGCAAGCACTACTTATATTAGTACATCAATGGTGATTGATCATCTTACCATAACCGGCTTCCGCTAGAGCTGATGCCACAAAAAGAAAGAGGAGGAAGAGACAGACAACGTTCATCATCGAGCTTCTCGATACCATCTTCGATCGATCTCCTGTGGAGAAAAATGAAGAAATTTAAGTTATCGACACCCAGAGATCACATCAGCAATATTTAAGTACAAAACAACTGGCTATTTTGCCCGCAGTTTTGTGATCGCCGCTGGCCTGCCCGTCACGTGGCACCGACCTCCTATTGGCTCCCTGGCTTGGATATTTAGGAGATGAGGTCCGGTGCTAGCAGGGGGCCAATAGGTGATTGTCACGTAGGCCAATTGGCGGTCACTCATAAACCAGGGGCAAAAAATCATTTTTCTAAGAACCATGCAGTGTGCATGCATGTTGAAACCAATGTTTTAAAAAACAGACCGATGATTGAACCGACATTTTTTAGTATACGTCCGACCATGGTTTAAATAGACTTGGTTTTGGTTTGGTTTTGTTCAAATAGGTAAGATTCTATATTTACTTCTTGGTTTGGTTTGGTTCTTAGTACGTTTGGTTTGGTTTGGTTTGATTTTACAACTATAAGGCCTATCAAAATCAAACAAAGAACCAAATGGTCCAAATCTCACGTAATAAACTTTTTTGAGTTTTATTTTAAATCAAAACTGGCAGGTTCAATTGTGAATCGGTTTGACCGTTCACTGCGGTTCTAAAAAAACGACGGTTCTTTAAAAAAATCCAGTTCAAGTCAGATCGGACCCATTTTTTGGCAAAAATCTGTCAGATTCGGTCCAACCATTGGTCTGGTCTAGTTATGGCAACACTGGTTGAAACTGTAGATTTATGATGTATCGATGATTTTGTCAAACATGATTCATATAGCATCACAAAGAGGAGGCTTTTGACTAAGATTTTTTTTTCTCTCCTTCTTTCACAGTAAGGCCTCGTTTGGTTCGCGGAATGGAAGGGAAAGAAAATCAATTTCTTGACATTTCCTTTCCTTTGGGAAATTAAGATTTCTATTGATTTTCCTTTCCGGTGTTTGGAAATGCCAAGGAATTTGGAAAGGAAAGTGAATACTTGAATGTGGGAAAGTGATTCCTTGCTTGGATGGATGGAATCACTTTTTCTCCTAATTTTCCTTCCATTGGGAATCGCTTTCCTTTCCTCCTCAATTTCTTTGACACCCAAACATAAAAAAGTAATCACTTTTCTTTCCCACCATGAAGATTCCGCGAACCAAACGAGGCCTAACTTCCTTGGTGCCAGTCATGAACTCCATCTAGCATTGATCAAATTTTCTTGTTCATTAATATATGTGGCTGTTGTGACAGAAATCCGCATGCATGGTAAGTGGGTTACTCATTTCCTATGGAGATGCCATAAAGGCTTTTGACTAAGATTTATGAGAAGTTAAGATCTTAAGCAATGTTTTAAAAACCGGACCGGACCGGCCGGTTTAACCGGTTCACCCGTGAACCGGTCGTTTTTTCGGTCCGGTTCAGTATTGATCCGGTTTTGTTTAAAAGCTAGTATTTTTGTAAAAAATTAATGGCCATAAGGGATTAATTTAGACCACTTAAGTTAACTCAGTAGTTGAACCAATTTGATTCGATCCAGTGCCTTGGCCGGGTCAACCACCGGTCCGATTTTTAAAACATTGATCTTAAGTGTAACAAAACCTTCTGTAGAGTGTAGTCATCTATCATCATCAAAGCCTTCTATTGTCAGCATGGGATCAGCTATGGAGAGAAGACATTTCTATAAGAAATTTGTAAAACTTTTACGACCAGATGTGACATCAACCGTAGTGTTGATACCAAATTCCGAGCCAAGTAAGGTATGAGCATGAGAGGATCATTGTACCATAAATTTTGAGTGAACCAATTAGCATCCTAGCAAGTAGGTAAACCTACATTTTGAATATGTTGTTAAAGCTCCTGTAATCAAATAACACACTCCTAAGTTCCCCTAACTAAGCTAAAGAGTCTAAAGGAAGGGGTAAACATAATATAATTTGCTATAGGGATACACTTATCTCTATGACATATTTAGCCAAAGAAAGTAGGACAAATGACAAAAAAAATCCTTCCTAGATTGACCATTTTCGTGAAAGAAAACTCCATGCTCTTAAATTCTCCACTATTTATTTTGTGTTGCAAAAAATCCCCAAATAACAATTTTACCTCTCCCCCCTCCTTCCTCGACCGTTGGGGGAGGGACGGGTGGCCGACGATGTCACGGGGAGGGCTGCGTGGGGCCGAGGCGAGGGCGGGGGAGGACCGCGGGGGGCCGCGAGTGCGGGGGAGGGCCGTGCGGGGCCGACGAGGTCGGGGGGGAGGCTCGCGGGGGACGGACGGGGCTGGGGGCTCGCCGCCTGAGGGAGGGCCGCCGGGGGGTCGGGCGGGAGGAGGGCGGGGGGGGGGGGGGGGGGGGGGGGCAGGGCCGGCGGGGGAGAGGGCAGGGGGGTCGGGCGGGGCTGGGGGCTCGCCGCCGGGGGGAGGGCAGGGGGGTCGGGCGGGGCTGGGGGGTCGCCGCCGTCACCGGGGGAAAGAGGGGGGCAGGAACATTTTCGGGATTAAATTTTTTAATTTTGACTGGAGGGGCCTTATTGAGCGGATTTGTAATCTAAGGAGGGACGAATTGCTAAAAATGACTGATAGGTCTTAATTTGCAAAAGTCGAATATCTAACGAGAAATTTTTTGTCATTTACCCAAGAAAAAGTATAACAAATTCATTACTGTGTGATTCTTTTTGTCTTCTATATTAAAACATACCTTAAAAGAAGGGTAATGTTAACCCGCTATTTAGATCAAGGGATAAAATGGTATGTTGGACGAGGGTCGAGGATACCCAAAGAGTCGGCCCAAGGGCAAGCCAAACAAATCCACTAGGGCAACCTGCTCTTCTTAGGGCAATTCCCTCCGGTCCACCCTCTTAGGCCCAACATTTTCTGACTCCAACAAAACCCCAATACTTTCCAACAAAACTCGGATGTTGCCTCTGTTCGCAAACAAAACCCCTCTCCAACAAAAGAGTCTCCATCTTTTCTTCTATGAGATGAATTTGGTCTATAAGAATATTTAATTTTGGACTGAATTGCAACTTGATACCCTCAACTATTTTAATTTTTCAACTTGATGCCATAATTTTTTTTACTCGACAATTTGACCATCAACTATTGAATATTTTTAACTTGATATCCAAAAAAAAGGACGAAACTATCCCCCTTTTCCACCCAACACCCTATCCCCTATCACGGCTGCCCAAGTTAGTCCCGGGTATAGAGTCTCCTCGCCTGCTTACACTTTGGTACTTTGTTTGTTTCTTATATTCAAAGTGGGTTCGCTTGAATTGAAGTAGCGTCCTTTGAATATGATGAGTGGGGCTCCTAGGTGGCGAGTTCGTGGAGCCAAACCGAAAGAACGGCAAAAGGGGATTGTTTCTACATATTTGTAATCCTGCTAGCAAGGCTTGTGTTTCTGCTTCTATGTTTGATCCTGGACCAAAGTTGGAGCGAGGGTAATTTTGTCATTTTTTATTTAGGATATCAAGTTGATGCATATCAAAGTTTAGGTCAAGGTGTGCGGTGGGCCGGGCTGGGGCAGTCGGACCCAGTTTTGATCGGGTTTGACCTGGCCTTGGCTGGACTTAGTCTAGATGGAAGAGCAGGCCGGTCCAGGTCGGCCCGGGGTTTAAAAATTCGAACCCAGCCCGGTCTTGGGTGGGCGGAGCTGAACCGGGTCTGGGCCGTGCCGATTCAGGGTTAGGCTGGGCCAACCCAATTTTTTTTGAGAAAAAAGAAAAAAGAAATATAAATGTTATAAAATTTAAATTTTTAAAAATTGCAACACGCAAAATTTAAAGTCCAAGATTATTTGTATAATTTGAAAGTTAATAACACGCAATTAGTGGCTCATACTTGATTACTAGATATCCATACAAATTTTCAGATATCTGCGTACCTTTTCTATACTATAGCTATGATCTCATTTGATTCATTTTCTATAATACAAACATTGAACAAAAACGTTAGTTTAGTATCTTGTTTCTGTATCGCCACGTTCGCATTTATTGTAAACTCTGCTGAAATGATGCCAAATGTTCGATTCTAATTCAAACTCTTGTTGTGGTGTGTGTTGAGGTTGCGGTACGGATTGCGGTTGCTGATCTTGTGATTGTCGTGTTAGTTGATCATTATCCATAATATTAAATAGCCTCTTCACACTAGGTTGTTTGTAAATATTGTAAGAGAAAAATAAATTCGTGTGATTATTTTTGAAGATTTATGGTCTATTTATAGAAATTTTTGGGTGAAAAAATATCCCTAGTACTCTCAAAATATAGTTGTTATAAGGGTATTTTGGTCATTTTCAGCAAACTGACCAAAAAACTCTATAAATGTTAAAAGAATAGCCTTCAAAATAAGGGCATATTGATCTTTTTCGAACCGAAGGATAAATATAAAAAACAAAAAAAGATAATAAAAAAATCGATCGGACCGGGCCTAGACCAGACCTGAACCGGGTAGGTCCTGTCCGACCGGGTTAAGTGGTTTTGACTGGCCCGGTCTGGGCTAGCGGGTTGGAAACTGGAACCCAGTCTGGACCCGCGGGGAAGGAATCAGGCTGGTCCAGGTCGTTGACCGGGCTCGGGCAGGCCTAGACCGAATTTGATTGGGTCGGGCCCAAGCCGAAAATTGGGCCGTCCGGCCCATATAACAAATTGAAGTTTAGGGTATTGAAATAGTTGGAGGTACCAAGTTAAAATTAAGACTTAATTTAGGCAAATTCTATAGGCACTCCACATTCACTCTAGGACACCCCATTACTTCAGGACAGTCCAGCTTGGCACAATTTTTACTCAGGACAGCCGCAAGTTTTCTTTGGGGTTGTCCAACCCCAGTATAATTTAGGACTGTCAGCAAAACTGACAGTCCTAACCTCTTATAGGACTGTCACTCTTTTGACAGTCCTACTGCCCGTCCCACTCCACCGCACGCCCCCACCTGCCCCCCATGCGACCCGAGTGGCGCACGGCCGACTTGGTCGAGGCCACCTGAGTGGCCCGCTGGTGGTCATGGTGTGGGGAGGCTGGTGGTGGTGGTAGTAGTGGTGGAGTTTGTGACAGGGGGGTGGGACAGTGGGAATGGTTGTGGTGGCGGCGTCAGCTAGCCGGGGATTAGGGTGCGGGTGGGTGGATGTGGCGATGACAAGTGGAGAGCTCGGTGGAAGGGATGGGCGGAGGAGACAAGCGGAGTTGGTAGTGGCGGTGGTGATTGGCAGTTGGTCGGGGGATACGAGTGGTCGGGTGGCCGGAGGAGGGAGGAAAGTATGGTGGTCAGATGGGGTCGGTGCCGGAGTTGGTCGGGCACGACGAGGACATGGGTCAAGTGTTTGTGCGCGATTGAAAAATTTTAGGGTGAGATTTCATGTAGAGTAGGACTGCCAACAAACTTGACAGTTCTAACCTAAAGTATGACTGCCCACAAAGTTGACAGTCATACTTTATGTTAGAACTGCCAACTTTGTTGACAATCCAAATCCAAACTCTCTGTTTGGACATAGGATTGTCAACAAAGTTGGCAGTCCTAACATAAAGTATGACTGTCAACATTATTGTAGTCCTACTTTATGTAAGGGCTTTGGCAGTCCAAATCCAAATATATAGGCTGCCCTTAAATAAAAATTTAGAGTGACAAATTTCCAAATAATTTTTTTTTTAAAAAGGTGCCAATAGAATTTACCTTAATTTATTGGGCACGGCTATACGCACCCTATGACTTACTTAGCACACCCCATGTGCTAATTGCACCACATTTTAATTGAATAAAATTAGCATAAATACTAATTATACCCCCCAAATGACCAAAATAATATTTTATATTCTAACACAAAGCCTATCTATAATTCATAAGCACACCCCAAATCATTCTAAACTCTCCTCTCTCCTCTCTCTCCAAACGGCTGGCCCCCTCTTTCTCCAAATCCGAAGTCTTCTTCGATCCCCTTCTTCTTCGTTCGACCCACGATAGTCGCCCAGTCACCGAGGAGCTTTCGGATTGTTCGGCCACCACAATGAGAGACAATCCCAAGACCAATCCCAAGATCAATTTGGTGAGTATTTCAAATCGAACATCCTCATTACTTCGAAATGAGTATTATTTTTGTTTAGGATCACTACTAGGGTTTCGAATCCCTTCAATTCTTGTTAGAACAAAATAAGTTTCGAAAAAAAATTGGGTATTCACGGTTCTGTTCGAGCCTATTCGGTCGAGCATATATGTGCACGTTCGACCAGCGACAGTCGAACATGTTTATGATTGTTCGAACAGTATTTATCGAGCACCAAAGTGGTCTGTTCGACATGTCTTGGTCGAGCTTTAGAGTGGTCTGTTCGACCTGTATTGGTCGAACAATACGAATATGTTCGACTACGAGTGGTCGAGCTGTTCATTTTAAAGTCCAAATTGTTTAATTGTTGATATTTTGAATCAATATAGCAGGAAGGACATATATGAGGAGACGACCTATAGCTTCTCAGAGGAGGCGTCGGTTAGAAGAGTTGGTAGCTGCACATAGCAGTCGTTAAGAAGCAGTAAACGTTACTCCGATTCAAGAAGCAGTAATGACCTCATCTAAGAGATCACAAACTCTGGTTCTGACATGATTAATGTTTGAACTTGTACTGTTCGAATTGTGATTATGAATTGTGATTATGTATTGTGATTATGAAATGTGATTATGTACTGCTCAGGTTATGAATTGTGATTATGTACTGCTCAGGTTCTCTATAGTCTTCGTACGAAGAAACACTGGTTCTGACATGATTAATGTTTGAACTTGTACTGTTCGACCAGAAAAGGTCGAACAAAACTCTTCTGTTCGACTATTACAGGTCGTACAGTCGAACATAAGTTCGACTTCTATTGATCGAACATGGTTTGTATTGTTCAAACTGTAATGGTCGAACATTAGAGTTTTGTTCGATAAGTGATGGTCGAACAGTACAATTTCAAGCAAATATTGCATAATATGTCGAATTACAATCACTTTGCATGTACGCTTTCATAATACAATGAACTTTTCATAATACCAACACAATTTCATAAAACAATTTTATAATTAACAAACGAGTCTTTCGAGTCTTTCACAATTTCATAATTAACAAACGAGTCTTTCACAAATCACATTGCATGTAGTCTTTTGAGTCTTTCACAATTTCATAATACAATTATAATAGGACAAATCGTCCAAACTAATCGGATCACCATCAACAAATGAGCTTGTGGTGGGAACAGTTTTACGATACTTTTCAATCCGTTGTTTATAAATTTTGTCCCAACCAGTAGCACATGGAAGACGCAAAATAGACTATCTGTCGATAATGGGTGGTAGCGGTGCGTCTTCGACCAAATTTACCTGCATACAAATAATAACATGTCAATATAATTGTCGTGATCGTAATACAACCTAAAGCTTACATTAGGAAATAAAACTTACCATGATGAGGTGATTTGTATCAACAAATGTCATGCATACAAGTCGAGGGTTGGTTGAAACTTCTGTCCTCATAGGCAGAAACATAACGTTAATTTGATCGTGCATGTAGACGATGGCAATGTTTTAGGCCGACGCTGCCAAGTAGTACATATCGAAAAATGACCACCAGTACTTGCAGTCATAAACCGGTGCTACGAAGCAATTCAAAGATTCAAGTACTTTTTTCGGAGACTGTTTAATCAAGTTACATCTACCGTACAAATCTTCCAAGTTTATGATCTCTTGGATGAGGTCTTTACGAACTTTTGGCCAAGATTCCTCCCCCAACCCTAGTGCATGGGCTATGCATCGAAAACCACAATGTCCATCCCCAAGTACATTTTTCGTACTCAACACATACGGATGATGTTGAGGTAGAACTTGTTCTATATATGCAAGATCGATGGCGCGTGATGACTGACGTCGAATATTTTGCTTTTTTCCTTCGGATGGAAGTGAACATTGGTTTTGCCGAAGGGGGTCCATCGAGCATTATAGTTTCCTCCAACGGTGAACAACTATCGTTAGCGGACTAAACAATTTCAAATTTGCTTGGTTCACGTTTCATCGAATTTGAAGTGCGGATTTTCGTTTTACTTGGCCTACCACGAGGTCGTCTATAGCCCACCGGTTCAAGCAACGAAGATGTCGAAGGAACTGATATCTTCCGAAGTCTTTTCAACATCAACAACCTTTGTGAATCGGTAGCCGCATCGAACATATGATTAATATTACACATGGTCTCCACCCAACAGCTTCGGACATCTGCATCAGCTACATTGTCTGTTTTGGAGGGTTCATAATCCAACTTCGTCCAAAATCTGTCAACCATATCTAACTGGATAACCTGACCATCTCGTTTAAACTCTGCAAGTTCATGTGCACAAGGTAACCCGCAAGTCCTCCTCAACACACAACTACAAAGGAGGGGATCTACACCGATATTATCTATACCCTTCATCTCCTTGAAAATCCTACCAAGAGCATAATGAGACACCAATCCTCGGATAGTCTTGAATAGAGGAGAACTATAACGATGTGGTGCCACATTAAGGCTCATCTCAAATGAGGCCTTAATTTGGTTGTGTTGTGCGATCAGTAAATCATGTATCCTATTCCATGAGATCTCAAAAGTTGATTGACTAGTGCCCAACTGTTTTTTCAATTTTGCGTATGCACTCTCCACCCTGTGAGTATGAAATTCATAGAGTCAAGATCATACATTTAACGTAATTAACATTTATAAATGCAAAATATTGTTCAAAGACACGTACCTGTTACTTGTCGTGTTCTCAAAATGCATCACATTGTTAGTCCAATACGAAACAAATCTTTCTTTATACGGCTCTATCTAATTCTTAATGGCATAATTAACTGCTTTTGGATAGTCGCAGATGTAGGTCCTAAAAATCAAGTTGCACCCATCAACAAAGTCATGAAAATCAAGAAATGCATCTTTTAAATGAACTGCGCAGAAGTCAGATTGCGCACCATCCCGATTGCGCAGACTGGACTGCGCGCACTCTCAAGTACGCAAGCTGACGTGGCAAATGTCATCATTATCTGACAGAATCAGATCTTCTGACAACTGACAGCACGGAGAACGAGGAGACTGTTCGTTTATTGTGCAGCACGGCGCTCGAGGACAGCTGTACATGCAGCGCAATTGGCCAGGCTTTCTGCTGCGCAGTCTATTCCTGCACAATCTGAAGTCAGCGTAATTCATGTGGCACACTTCATCATGACAACTGACAAATGTACACGTGGCATTCATGCCATCAATAGCTCACTACGTGGTAACCGTCTGTACACGATCATGCGCATTTCAATCAAATGATGCCATGTGTCCAAGACAGTTGGCCCACGATCAAGCAACTGCCAGCGCAGTCTGATGCTGCACAATCCAGTCCATGCGCAATTCAACTTGCGCCATTCAGAATAACTAAAAGTTAGTTATTTCCAGAACTCTATAAATAGAGTTTCAAGTCTTTATTCAAGGGGATCAGACATAAAGTTCAGAAATATCAGAGAGTTCAGGAGTTCTTGCCCAAGTGCTGCTGCATTCTTCCGAGGCTTTTGCCTTCAACTTCAGAGGCTATCGTCTTCAAAGTTCACATCGTCCAAGGGATAAAGCAATCGTCATCTAGATTGGATTCCTACAGTTGTACTTTCCCAGAATTCTTGTAATCTCTTTACAAAGTTTGTTGAAATAAAGTTCATACTTTTGTTTTTGCAAACAAAATGGCGACTCTGCTGGGGATGACTTTCTCCTCCGACGAGGAAGTGACAACTCAATGTGACGTTGCGTCTATCGGAAAGACGCAGAAGACGCTGGTTGTGAAGGTCAACCAGACAGCTTACGAAGCCATGATCAACTCCAGAACCACCCCTCGCACTGCAACCACTTCTGCCACGAGCAAAGTGCGCCCAGTGTGGGTTCCCAGGACTGCTGCGCAGTCTGCTGTTGCACAGTCTGCTTCCAAGAGCCATCTGCTGATTCTGCCACCAAGACTGCTGCACAGTCTAAAGTCTCTGCTGTTGCACAATCTGCCTCTATTACGCATGCGCAATCTGTTGTTGCCAGTGCACAAGCTACTTCCTATGCTGCCCTGTCAAAGTGCAAGACTCCTCTGTCCCTGGCGCAGTTGGCTGCAACTTTACCTGCGCAGTCGACTACTCCAGCAACCAGAGTGCATCCCAAACACTCTGTGGCCAGAACTCCTGATGCGCAAACCACAGTGTCTGTGGCCAGAACCAAAAAGCCATCTGTCAGAACTCCTGCGCAATCAGCCAGTACACAAACTGTGCCTGCGCAATCCAAGAGAGACAGCCCTTTGGCTAATCTTTCTTCTTCTCATAGCAAGAGGAAAAGCTCTGCTCCTCCTCTTCAACACCCTGTTGCTCTTGCACAATCCACTGGGGGTAGTCTTTTGGCTATTCCTCCTCCTCCCCAGAGCAAAGGAAAAGGCCCGTTGGTCTTTTCTCAAACTTCCTCGTCCCATGACTTGGAAGACAACAGAGGGAAACGCTCTTTATTTAACCCTTCTTTCCAAAATAAAGGAAAAGACCCTTTGGTCTTTTTTCAGTCTTTCTCGGTTTTTACCGTTGAAGATCAATCTGAACGTGCTCCGGCACCAGTCAGTACAAGAACCCTTTCTCACAAAGATTCTTCTTCTCTCCTTGACAAAGGGAAGTGTACTGATCAGAGAGGTATTCTGCCAACTCCGGTAGCAGAGTTCCAAGATCTCCCAACTCTCAAGATTTTCCGTTCAAGACGGGGAAAATTGTTGGTGTCTCAGACAGAAACCCCTGGGGGTGAGTTTGCTGATCTAAGAACTTATCTCAACAGGCCAACTTCGGTGAAGTGCAAACAGCCAATACCAAAGACCAACCAGCATCAGAAGCAAACTTCCAGGCTCAAAAATCCAGACACCTATGCTAATGAAATGAGCACTTCCCTATACACTCAGGGAACAAAACATTTGAAGAACCGGAATCATGTTCCAAATGTTATCAAAGAACACATCCCTCGAACTTCTGCTCGTCCCATTGCTGTTCCCGATCTTTGAGAACACCTCAAGAAAAAATGGGACAACATCCCAACATCCCCAGTGCAACCACTTGGACACCATTGTAATTATAAAGTGGTCATCAAGTGTTGTTGTCAGACAACAAGACGATCTGTCTTCGATCGTCTAAACTTTTCAAACTCTGAACCTATGTCGGAAGATGAAGACGAGGTTTTGTACGCTTCGGTCAACATGACTTCCAGAGACACTGGGGGTAGGAAGTGCTCCAAGCACGGGAAGTCTCGCAAGCCAAGTCAGCGGTATTTGGATTTACTCCAAGAATCCTCTGAAGGAGTATTCCAACATACCCGATCCCGAAGCCGAGACACAATCGGTCAAAGGAATCTTCAAGATCCTTCCGAACGTCTCCTTCCTTCTCACTCAGGAGATGATTCTTTCTCCGACTACGATACATACAGTGAAAGCTCGGAGCAGACAGTATCCTCCACTGTACCTAGAGAGGTGACAGCTTATGTTGTCAATGAAGACCCAGATGCTTCCAGTTCAGCTAGTCAAGAACAAAGAATAGCTGCGCTAGAAGATAAGTTGAAGACCATGGCTGAGATGGTCGCAAGTATGTATTCCATCATTGTGGCCCAGCATACAGTCCCACCGACCGTACCTCCTAAAAATCCTGAAATCATAGCATCGTCGGTGCCTGTCAATACAGGACTGGGGGTAGCAGCTCCTCAAGTACCTCATGTACAAGTTCAACCTACACCCAGTCAGTCAGGTGCTGGGGGTAGTACTTATCATGTTGTTCCTCTTCCTAACACTGTGATCCACCCTGCTCCTTTTATATCAGTGGAAGATGCCAATAAGGCTGTCAAGCTCCTACGCACTCAGTTCGAGGCCTTTAAGGAGAAAGACAACTTGCAAAGATTGGGGATCAAGCAACCCTACCCAGTTGAATGGAAGGAAGTCCCATTTCCTCCTAAATACCAAATCCCAACAATTTCGCTGTTTGATGGCAGCACTTCTCCCAGTCAGTTCATTAACTACTTCGAGGTTATGACTGTCCAACTTCAACCAAATGACGCTCTTCTTACCAGAGTATTCATTGGCTGTTTAGCTGGCGTAGCATACGATTGGTATAGAAGCTTGCCCGATGGTTGTATCACCTCTTTCTCAGGCCTCAAACAAATCTTCTTAGAATGATTTTATGAAGGGATCAATGACATGACCATGTCAGCCCTTAATAAAATCAAGCAAAAACATAATAAAACTGCTGAAAGTTTTATTGAAAGGTTCCGTCGAGAAGCTTTGAAAATGCCTCCTAGAACTCCGGCTGCTGTCACTGTAGTGCCCCGTCCCTACATCGTGCCCCATTCTTCATCCACGGGGTGCGCGAGAAAGGAACATTGTCGCTATCGACTCGGTCGGGACTGATAGGTCGGGATCGATCGAATCGATCGAACGGGAACGATTGAATTAAGATCCATTCCACGTTATGGAATGGCTTCTTCGAAACCAAGTCCCATATTCAGCGGGTAGCGCCTCGAGGATTGACTCTGTGGCTGAGTCGGAAGAGACCTCCCGTTGCTCTGTTTTTCACGCCGCTTGCGTTGGTTTTGGCTTTGGTTTTCTGAATACGTTTTCGTGAATATTTTCGATGGTTTTCATGGCTTACATTTCGAACTCGTATTTTCTATCAAATTTCTTGCCTAATATAGTGTTCTAATCGATTGCTTGTGCGATTTCAGGTGATCGCGTAGGCGACGTCTAGCACGGCCAACCAGTCTCTCGCCTCAAGTAAAAACTCAAGGTGAGTGGCTGACCTCCTTCATTTCGACCCTCTATTTCAAAGAATGAGAACTTGGGTAATGGTAATGAAATTGAATGATTCGCTTGAAAAACACAAGTCCTATGTTTGAGAAGAGAAAAGATAAGTTGTCTAGAAAAGAGATAGAATTCTTTAGGCCTGTAAAACAACCAAGTAAATGAATCGATTACATAACAAGCCCCAACGGTACCCCAAATATACCATGTTAACCTATCAAGGTCATGGACAACTTGTCGACAAAGGCGATGGTTTCTTCGAGCGGCAACCCGGGGCCACGGGACCGACTCGGCCTAGGAAGAAACAGGTTATAGCCGAGCTGGGTATGAAGCAACCGGTAAGACGGAGACTTGCATCGGAGCTCGCTACTTACGTTACAAGGGTCCCGTATTACCAGGCTATGTCCAGGATGGCTAGTTAATGCTAGTGACCTCCACATCAAATATTTGATATAAATTGTTATTCAACTAACAGGGAAGGAGATGGTAAGTTTTATGTTGCACGGCGCGCTCTGCCGAGGGAAATTCTGGTGTAACTTACTTGGGTTATGCTTCGTATGAAATTACCTAGGATGGTTAGAAAGATCACGAAAAGCAAGTCGTGTAAATGTTTATATAAATTCTTGAACTGTCACTCCCTGATTCCGGAATACGTAATTTTAGTACGTATACTGCTTATTTGTATTTACGTATATTTATACGATATTTATTTTGTTGTATTTCTTCATGTATATCCCAAATTATTTGACAAAATAATATTTCGTAATTTATTTTCTGTGATTTTAGTTTACAGTTTTGGCTCTAATTGGGTGACATGTTCTCGGTTCACTTGAACCCGTTGGGTCATCATGAACCAACTTGGTTTAGGCTTTTATATAAAACCCTATTCCTTTTCTCTTCCCTCATTCATTCCTCATAACTCCTCTCATTTACTTCCTTCACCCAACCAAAGGCAAGTATCAACTTGCACAAGGGAGAGATCCATCATTTTCGTTTTTCCTTCAAAATTTTTACCAAAACTTGTTCTTCTCCTCATTCTCTACTAGATTAGAACTTAGAATTTTCTGATTGGAAGCTTTAATTTTTGTAGATCTAAGTTTTAAACATTTTCAGTTTTCCTTGGTTTTGATCTACTAAACTCCATCATTTTTAAGTTTTAATGGTTCCATGTTGTAGAGAATTGAATTTTACTCAAGATTGAACTTTGAAAATCGAAATTTGGTTAAGAATTGACTTAGTTATGATTTTTGGAGTTTTTAGGGTTCATGGTTCTTCCCTCTCGGTTGAGGGGAAGAAGATGAACAGTGTCCTGTGTCCGCGCCCTCCGCGCGCGCGCGTCCCGCGCCGCGCTGATGGGAGGTCCGCGCCTCTGTGTCCCGCGCCCTCAGCGCGCGCGCGTCCCGCGCCGCGCTGATGGGAGGACGCGCCCCCGCGCCCGCGTGGTGCCCGCGCCGCGTGGTCTCCCGCGCCGCGTGGTTCCAGCACCAGGCCGCCCCCGCGTGTTCGCGCCCCTGTGTGGACGTCACGCGCCCGGCCTTCCGCGCCCTCGCGTGTCCGCGCCATGCGTGGTTCGCGCCCTTGCGTGGCCCGCGCCCTTGCGTGGCCCGCGCCCTCGCGTGTCCGCGCCCCGCGTGTCCGCGCCCCCGCGTGTTCGCGCCCCTGTGTGGACGTCACGCGCCCGACCGTTTTCCCCGCGCCTGCGTGGCCGCCCGCGCCCGGCGCTTCCCGCGCCCGTGTGGCCGTCCGCGCTCGTGACCGCGCCCTCGCCCGCCATGCGCCCGCGCCATGGATGTGACGCGCCCGCGTTGGTTGGCCGACCTTGCCTTAGTACCTAGTCAGCCTGTCCCTGGTTTTCCATTTTTCATGCTACCTTGGCTTATATACGTGTATATGTATTGGTTTGTGTATGCGATATATCCTTACGCCTTTTGTCCTGAGCATGAATCTGACCCTGGAGAACAAAGTGTTCCTACTCGCTACATGTGCCTGAATGTCCCGGTTCTCGTTCATGCTTGACAAATGACTCGTAATCCCACGTGGCGCATTTGCAATGTTGTATTACACTAAGGAGGGTAGAACGTGTCGACCTACTGATCGACATGGATCCTCACTTGGGGTACTCGTACTACGGTACGACATTCTAGGAGGATGATTATGCAGGCCACAGCATGAGGATCCAAGATTTCACATAGGGTTTAAATTAGGCAACTAAATCTATTAGATGCATGGAGAGGACAGAATCCCGAGATCGTGTTACACCAGCCGCCTTGAGGGATTGCCTCGACGCGCCAGCTGGTCACCACGGATACTGTGCCATCTGCAATGAGTGGATGCCGATATTCGATTATTTCCTGATATATTATAAGTTTTGGCAAGGTAGTCCTACGGGGACTCGTGCCTGCAAGGTAGCCTTATGAGGGACCTGTGCTTAATAATACTTGACTACGCGAACCTCTGGGTTGGCTAGCCTTGCTGGAAAGATACGATCTGAGGACTCTGATAATTTAATGCGAGGATAACCTCGCCATACTAGAAACTCGTAGACTTGACTGGCCGTGAAAATGACTTGCTTGTATTTTTCTTTTACCTTCCGCGAGTAACTGAGGAAAGCGGACTGTTATGGTGCGTGATCCAACCTATGTTCTTGTTTGATTGTTGGATTGGTTATCGTACTATGACAGGATGCGGACCGAAGTTACGAACGGAAGCCTTAATTTGATTGTGATGTGTTACTCCTGTGAATGACTAAGGAACATGGCCCACCGCGGTACGTGATCCAACCCATGTTCTTGTTTGATTGTTGGGTTGGTTATCGTGCTGCGATGGTCTGTCGACCGAAGTCACGACCAGGAGATCTTCTTACTTATATCTGTAAACTTATGTAAAGGTCATAGAGTGCGACGCGTCCCGGCTCCATGTGGCACCTTTTGTCCTTGTTTGGTTGTAAGGGTGCCAGATGGGTCCGACGATGTAGCGCTACCCTATAGCCGCAGCATAAGCTTTATTCTTATCATTATAACTGGGTTTTATCTTAACTCTTATGCCCTTTGGCGGTACTTGCTATTCGGGGCTGACCCCGCTGGTTTTGTTTGGCCAGATCTCGTAGCAGAGCCAGAGGACGCGATCCTTCTTCCTGACATCCATGGTGCATACTAGGAGCATGGCTGGTCGGGGACTCGAGTGGGTTTCTTCTCCACCACTCTTGCTTATACTTTTGTGCGGCGTTCAGCCACCGGCACCTGTTAGCCGGATTACTTGATATTTTGTGTCAGTACATAATTGTAACTAAACAGACTGCAGCTGTGTATAATTTTGTGCTCATGACTCTCTGAGATAGCTATGTTATAAAGCTAGTCTCTCATGACCATTTTGATGAAGCGTCGGGGACGCCTTACTGCTTTACCTTTAACGTTCATTTAATTGCTGATATTGTGTTGATTAATTGAGACATAGAACTCTGTGGGACCATAGGAGACTTGATTGTAGCATGTACCCCCTAGTCTCTTGACAGCCACGATCGCCGTATGACGTCACGTACCTCATATGGTGTAGCTGGCCTCGTCCGTCTCCGTATTTCAGTACTGGGGCGTGACAAGGTTTTAGTGGTGGCCCATGCAGGTCTGATTTTCAGACTTGTGGGGTATTGCGAATTATTAGGAGTCTCAATCAAAACTTGTTCCCCTTGAAATTCTGTTTCGAATTTTCTGTCCTTGCTTTGATCTCTAACCTGACTTGCATCCTCGAAATCTTTCTCGTCCGGACTTGATAATCTTATATTCTTCTCTATAGGGGTGCTTCATTCTCAGTAACGGGTGAGGCCCATGAGGAAGAGCAGCAAGAGCATGGCTCGACTGGGCAGCAATAGGGGAGAGAACCTTCTCCAGTGCAGGCACGAACAGAAATGGAACCAGAGGCAGTGCAGCCGCAGGTTAATGAAACTCCTGCAGCACCAGTAGCGACGGCAGTACCAGACGCCGTAGCACTCCTGGAGATCATCCGGGGGTTTCTTGTCACTAACCAACAGCAACAGACTCGGCAGCAGGAGCAGAACGTGTTGCTGAACCAAAGGATTCAGTTAGCTCTAGAGAGGAGTGTCGGGGTTGACTCGGGAGCCTCAGGAAGGTTCCGTCGCTTGAACCCGAGGTATTTTGATGGCATGGAGGATGCCATCACTGCGGATGCATGGATTCAAGACATCGAAGTCCTTCTTGTGGCAGCCAAGGTTCCAGACGATGAGAAGGTTGATCAGGTCAAACTGGTACTTCAGGATCTTGCCCGCGACTGGTGGGCATCAGAAGAAGTGGGTACAAGACGCCCTGTTCGTTGGACCACCTTCAGTGACAGATTCAAGGCCAAGTATTTTGGCGTAGTAGCTCGATATGAGCTCCAGCAGAAGTTCATCAATCTCAAGCAAGCAGGCAAGACCGTAGATGGGTATGCAGCAGAGTTCTGCAGATTGTGCCGTTTCGCACCATCAATGGTGGCAACGGAGCCAGAGAAAGCTATAAGGTTCCAGCAGGGACTTCATTTGGAATTATTGTAGCTTGTGGAAGGACACGACTACCAGACGTTTGATGCTGTCTTGACGGCAGCCCGGAGGCACGAGCTTACCCAGCAGAGGTTGGCATCGAGGGCAGGAGGT
Source organism: Iris pallida (assembly GCA_029216955.1). Classification (NCBI taxonomy): domain Eukaryota; kingdom Viridiplantae; phylum Streptophyta; class Magnoliopsida; order Asparagales; family Iridaceae; genus Iris; species Iris pallida. The sequence continues at coordinate 3,176,142 of JANAVB010028398.1, forward strand.
CAGAAGAGATCTCATTCCCAGGTTGGAGGAGGAGCAATGCAGCGAACATCGGCACCAGCACCCGGTGTACGTATTCATGATGCGGGGGCGCCGCGGAGGACGGCCGTATCAACTAATACAGCGCCAGTTCGGCATCAGCAGCCGAGGAACCAGCAACAGCGTCAGGGAGCACCCCCGGGCTATATATTCTGTGGGAAGGCAGGGCACACGAGGGAGGTGTGCCGGTCAGCGAATGGCTTATGCTTGAGGTGTGGTAGTTCAGACTACCGTATTTCTACTTGTCCTATGATGCAGAGGCCAGGAGGGCCAGCTCAGCGATTTCCAGCATTGCCAGCTCCAGTGGCAACCCCGAGTGGAGGGCCAGTATTAGCAGTAAGGCCCCTAGCCCAGCGTCTACCAACGCAGGCTCAGATGTTCCGCCAGGCACAGGAAGTCGAAGGCCCTCAGAGGCAGCAACAGCATGGTCGAGGAAGGCCGCAACAAGGGGCTCCGCGGGGCCAGGCTCTCATATTAACCTTGGGAGAGGCTCTAGCGTCCAGTGACGTGGTGGCAGGTAAAATTCTCGTCACCTCATTTCCCGCTGTAGCATTATTTGATTCAGGCGCTACTCATTCATTCATCTCTGCACAATATGCTACACGGATTGGACTAGTGTTTGAGGCATTGCCGAAGATGATGGATATACTCACCGGCAATGGGCTCGTAGAAGTGAGCAGAGTGCGCTTTTCATGTCTGGTAGAGGTGTGTGGGCATTTATTGCCCGCATCATTGATTGAATTCCCTATGGGGAATTTTGATGTTGTTCTTGGCATGGACTGGTTGAGAGACAGTCATGCGACCATTGATTGTAGAGGAGGTAGGGTCATATTCAGCATTCCTGGGATGGAGCAGTTCATCTTTACTCGAACCTTGAAGAATCAGGCCGGAGGCGTCATCTCAGCAGCAGTGTCAGAGCCAGGACAGATTCCGAGAGTGGTCGAAGATTTTCTCGACGTCTTCCCTGATGAGCTCCCAGGGATACCCCCAGTCAGAGAGGTAGAATATAGCATTGAGTTGAATCCTGGAACGAGGCCTATTGCAGACAGAGTTTACAGAATATCGCCGTCAGAACAGGATAAGTTGTATCAACATGAAGAAGAGTTGAAGTCTAAGGGATTCATCCGAGACAGTAAATCGCCCTGGGCCGCGCCAGTGATTCTAGTTCCCAAGAAGGATGGGTCGACGAGGATGTGCATCGACTACCGCAAGCTGAATGCAGTAACAGTGAAGAATAAGTACCCGCTACCAAGGATTGAAGACCTGTTTGATCAATTGAGCAAGGCCCACATCTTTTCCAAGATCGATCTTCGTTCGGGATACTATCAGGTGAGAGTCCGAGAGCAAGATATTCAGAAGACGGCATTCAGATCAAGATACGGGCATTATGAGTTTTTAGTAATGCCCTTTGGACTAACCAATGCCCCTGCAGTATTTATGGATTTGATGAACCGCATCTTTCTTCCATATTTGGATAAATTTGTGGTAGTGTTCATAGATGACATTCTTGTCTATTCTAGCAGTGAAGAGGAGCATGAGAAACATCTTAGGACTGTCTTGCAGACATTGAGGGAGCATCAACTTTATGCGAAGCTCGACAAGTGTGAATTCTGGTTAGATCACATTTCGTTCCTGGGGCATGTAATTTCTGGGGCAGGAGTGTCAGTGGATCCGAAGAAGATTGAGGCCGTAGAGCATTGGCCAGTCCCGAGAACGGTTGCAGAAGTACGAAGTTTCTTGGGATTAGCTGGTTACTACAGAAGGTTCATGGCGGACTTTGCCAAGATCTCTGCGCCCTTAACGCGTTTGACGCACAAGGACGTGGAGTTTGTTTGGTCAGCTAGTTGTCAGGCATCATTTGAAGAATTGAAGAAGAGATTAATCTCGGCCCCGATCTTGACGCTTCCAGTAGGATCGGGAGGCTTTACAGTGTATTGTGACGCATCTGGGAAGGGTCTTGGATGTGTATTGATGCAGCATGGAAAGGTGATAGCATATGCGTCTCGGCAGCTTCGAGACCATGAGAAGAATTACCCGACTCACGATTTGGAGTTAGCAGCTGTGGTGTTTTCACTCAAGTTGTGGAGGCATTATTTGTACGGGGATCGGGTAGAGATCTATACTGATCATAAGAGTTTGAAATACGTGTTCACGCAGCGAGATTTGAACATGAGGCAAAGAAGATGGTTAGAACTGCTGAAGGATTTTGATTTAGATCTTCAGTATCATCCAGGCAAGGCGAATATCGTTGCAGATGCACTGAGTAGGAGAAACGGTGCCTTTATCTTGACCTCGCAGAAGCATATTTTAGAAGACCTCCAGAGTATAGGAATCGAAGTAGTTTTGCTAGGGGATATAGGAAGAATGACCAGTATGCAGATTCAGTCAACCTTAGTAGAGAGGATAAGGACAGCACAAGCAGGAGATCCACAGATTCAGAAGTTGCGGTCGGAGTGTGAATCAGGCCGTAGGAAGGAGTTAGTAATTCATGAGGATGGTACGCTCAGGTTTGGAAATAGACTCTGTGTACCGAGTGGAGACCTTCGACAGGAAGTTATGTCCGAAGCTCATAGTTCTATTTACTCCATTCATCCAGGAGGAACGAAGATGTATCGAGATATCAGGCAGTATTTTTGGTGGAATGGCATGAAAAGAGAGATAGCGAGATTTGTATCCAAGTGTCTGGTATGTCAGCAGGTGAAAGCCGAGCAGCAGAGACCAGCAGGATTGCTCCAGCCGCTTCCTATCCCAAAATGGAAATGGGAGCACATCACGATGGATTTTGTGACCGGTTTACCTAGATCCCCGGCTGGCAAGAATGCAATCTGGGTAATAGTAGATCGACTCACGAAGGTCGCTCATTTCCTTCCTTTCAGAGTTGGGCAGACTACTGAGCAGTTGGCAGAAATGTGCATGAAGCGGATAGTGAAGCAGCATGGTGTTCCAGTTAGTATAGTATCAGATCGGGATACTCGGTTCACTTCCCATTTCTGGCGGAGCTTGCACCAGAGTTTGGGGACCAAGTTAAGATTCAGTACTGCATATCATCCGCAAACTGACGGGCAGTCAGAAAGAACCATTCAGACGTTAGAAGATATGCTACGGGCATGTACCTTGGACTTTGGCGGATCTTGGGAGGATCACCTTCATCTTGTGGAGTTCTCCTATAACAACAGCTATCAGGCTAGCATTCAGATGGCTCCGTTCGAAGCATTGTACGGAAGGAAGTGCAGGTCCCCTTTAGCATGGGACGACGTCGGAGAACGAAAGTTGTTGGGACCAGAGATGATCACGCAAACTGTGGAGATAGTTAAGTTGGTCAGAGAGCGCCTTCGAGTTGCACATGACCGACATCGTCATTGGGCAGATCAGCATCGTAGGCCTCTAGAGTTCAGAGTTGGCGACCAAGTGTTTTTACGGATTTCGCCAACTCAGGGTATCATTAGATTTGGAACCCGAGGAAAGCTTAGTCCAAGATACGTTGGTCCTTTCAAGATTCTCGCTCGGGTAGGCGATGTGGCTTATCGACTTGCCCTTCCGCCTTCGTTAACTGGCATACATGATGTGTTTCATGTGTCCCAGTTACGTGGGTATGTCCCGGATCCGAGTCATGTCCTCGATCATTCGGAGTTAGTCGTTGGTACCGACTTAACTTACGAGGAACAACCCGTATTTATTTTAGACCGACGAGAGAAGGTACTCAAGAATCGGACGATCAGCCTTGTCCGTGTTTCTTGGAACCATCACCCTCCGGGAGAATCAACTTGGGAGCGCGAGGACGAGATCCGATCTCGGTATCCGCATTTGTTTGATTTGTGAGGTATATCTTTATGCCATAATGACACGATTCCACATTCACTGCACCTGCTTGTATTGTACTTTTGTGATGTAGATAATAACTGCTTGTTAGTTAACTTGCATGTGATTGTGCCTTGCTTGTCCTGACCTTTCAATCCTGTCTTGGCTGGAAATTCCGAGGACGGAATTTTTCTAAGAAGGGTAGAGATGTCACTCCCTGATTCCGGAATACGTAATTTTAGTACGTATACTGCTTATTTGTATTTACGTATATTTATACGATATTTATTTTGTTGTATTTCTTCATGTATATTCCAAATTATTTGACAAAATAATATTTCGTAATTTATTTTCTGTGATTTTAGTTTACAGTTTTGGCTCTAATTGGGTGACATGTTCTCGGTTCACTTGAACCCGTTGGGTCATCATGAACCAACTTGGTTTAGGCTTTTATATAAAACCCCATTCCTTTTCTCTCCCCTCATTCATTCCTCATAACTCCTCTCATTTACTTCCTTCACCCAACCAAAGGCAAGTATCACCTTGCACAAGGGAGAGATCCATCATTTTCATTTTTCCTTCAAAATTTTTACCAAAACTTGTTCTTCTCCTCATTCTCTACTAGATTAGAACTTGGAATTTTCTGATTGGAAGCTTTAATTTTTGTAGATCTAAGTTTTAAACATTTTCGGTTTTCCTTGGTTTTGATCTACTAAACTCCATCATTTTCAAGTTTTAATGGTTCCATGTTGTAGAGAATTGAATTTTACTCAAGATTGAACTTTGAAAATTGAAATTTGGTTAAGAATTGACTTAGTTATGATTTTTGGAGTTTTTAGGGTTCATGGTTCTTCCCTCTCGGTTGAGGGGAAGAAGATGAACAGTGTCCTGTGTCCGCGCCCTCCGCGCGCGCGCGTCCCGCGCCGCACTGATGGGAGGTCCGCGCCCCTGTGTCCCGCGCCCTCCGCGCGCGCGCATCCCGCGCCGCGCTGATGGGAGGACGTGCCCCCGCGCCCGCGTGGTGCCCGCGTCGCGTGGTCTCCCGCGCCGCGTGGTTCCAGCACCAGGCCGCCCCCGCGTGTTCGCACCCCTGTGTGGACGTCACGCGCCCGGCCTTCCGCGCCCTCGCGTGTCCGCGCCTTGCGTGGTCCGCGCCCTTGCGTGGCCCGCGCCCTTGCGTGGCCCGCGCCCTCGCGTGTCCGCGCCCCGCGTGTCCGCGCCCCCGCGTGTTCGCGCCCCTGTGTGGACGTCACGCGCCCGACCGTTTTCCCCGCGCCTGCGTGGCCGCCCGCGCCCGGCGCTTCCCGCGCCCGTGTGGCCGTTCGCGCTCATGACCGCGCCCTCGCCCGCCATGCGCCCGCGCCATGGATGTGACGCGCCCGCGTTGGTTGGCCGACCTTGCCTTAGTACCTAGTCTGCCTGTCCCTGGTTTTCCATTTTTCATGCTACCTTGGCTTATATACGTGTATATGTATTGGTTTGTGTATGCGATATATCCTTACGCCTTTTGTCCTGAGCATGAATCTGACCCTGGAGAACAAAGTGTTCCTACTCGCTACATGTGCCTGAATGTCCCGGTTCTCGTTTATGCTTGACAAATGACTCGTAATCCCACGTGGCGCATTTGCAATATTGTATTACACTAAGGAGGGTAGAACGTGTCGACCTACTGATCGACATGGATCCTCACTTGGGGTACTCGTACTACGGTACGACATTCTTGGAGGATGATCATGCAGGCCACAGCATGAGGATCCAAGATTTCACATAGGGTTTAAATTAGGCAACTAAATCTATTAGATGCATGGAGAGGGCAGAATCCCGAGATCGTGTTACACCAGCCGCCTTGAGGGATTGCCTCGACGCGCCAGCTGGTCACCACGGATACTGTGCCATCTGCAATGAGTGGATGCCGGTATCCGATTATTTCCTAATATATTATAAGTTTTGGCAAGGTAGCCCTACGGGGACTCGTGCCTGCAAGGTAGCCTTATGAGGGACCTGTGCTTAATAATACTTGACTACGCGGACCCCTGGGTTGGCTAGCCTTGCTGGAAAGATACGATCTGAGGACTCTGATAATTTAATGCGAGGATAACCTCGCCATACTAGAAACTCGTAGACTTGACTGGCCGTGAAAATGACTTGCTTGTATTTTTCTTTTACCTTCCGCGAGTAACTGAGAAAAGCGGACTGTTATGGTGCGTGATCCAACCCATGTTCTTGTTTGATTGTTGGGTTGGTTATCGTACTATGACAGGCTGCGGACCAAAGTTACGAATGGAAGCCTTAATTTGATTGTGATGTGTTACTCCTGTGAATGACTAAGGAACATGGCCCACCGCGGTACGTGATCCAACCCATGTTCTTGTTTGATTGTTGGGTTGGTTATCGTGCTGCGATGGTCTGTCGACCGAAGTCACGACCAGGAGATCTTCTTACTTATATCTGTAAACTTATGTAAAGGTCATAGAGTGCGACGCGTCCCGGCTCCATGTGGCACCTTTTGTCATTGTTTGGTTGTAAGGGTGCCAGATGGGTCCGACGATGTAGCGCTACCCTATAGCCGCAGCATAAGCTTTATTCTTATCATTATAACTGGATTTTATCTTAACTCTTGTGCCCTTTGGCGGTACTTGCTATTCGGGGCTGACCCCGCTGGTTTTGTTTGGCCAGATCTTGTACCAGAGCCAGAGGATGCGATCCTTCTTCCTGACATCCATGGTGCATACTAGGAGCATGGCTGGTCGGGGACTCGAGTGGGTTTCTTCTCCACCACTCTTGCTTATACTTTTGTGCGGCGTTCAGCCACCGGCACCTGTTAGCCGGATTACTTGATATTTTGTGTCAGTACATAATTGTAACTAAACAGACTGCAGCTGTGTATAATTTTGTGCTCATGACTCTCTGAGATAGCTATGTTATAAAGCTAGTCTCTCATGACCATTTTGATGAAGCGTCGGGGACGCCTTACTGCTTTACCTTTAACGTTCATTTAATTGCTGATGTTGTGTTGATTGATTGAGACATAGAACTCTGTGGGACCATAGGAGACTTGATTGTAGCATGTACCCCCTAGTCTCTTGACAGCCACGATCGCCGTATGACGTCACGTACCTCATATGGTGTAGCTGGCCTCGTCCGTCTCCGTATTTCGGTACTGGGGCGTGACATGAACCAAATGAGAGCCTGGAAATTAATTAGCCACTCGCCAGTACATGTTGATTGTACTGATCCTCGCTCTCTCTACAGGTGCGATAAATTAGGAGGAGCGTGCCGCGTGAAGGGAGGCTACGCTCGTGTGTTTTGAAGCTTCGTCCTTGCAGTCGAAGTTTGGATCCAATCTCTTTTGAAGACTCCGCCGTCGAAGGCCAAGAAGACAGATGGAGCGACTTCCCGTCATCCCAGGTGGTTTTGTAATGCTGGTTGTAATCAAGGGATGAAATGTATGGAATGGCTATCTCATCGACGTTCACTTTGTAATAGAGTCAGTTTGTAAAAAAGCCCGTACGGCGTCTTTGTATCGAGTCTGTAAAATGATGTTCATTATCAATAAAGCTTAAGTTTCCTTTTCCATAATGTGTGTTCAATTTACTCTGCGCATTCTTTTGTCATTGTGTTTCGGATAACCTTATGACTATGCCTTGTGCGAGCGCAAATTAGGTTCGCACGGCATCACGCCCGGGGGACGACTATCGACTTTGCGGAATCGGGGCGTGACATATTGGTATCAGAGCACGGCTTTACGTCCTTGGCCTCTAGTGTCGAGCTTCCAGTTTCAAATCGTTGGTCTCGTGTCAAATGTCGTTCCATACGAGGGAGTCCGTAATAAGTTTTATGACTAATGTATTTTTACCTTCAAAATCCCAGAAGGTGCGGCGGTGAATGTGGCAGTGAACGAATAAAGTGCTTCGAGCGGCTCGAGTAGCTCGAGGCCCGGACCCTCTAACGATGCCATGGAACGGATGTTGCGCATGCTGGAAGCGCAACAACAACAAGCTCAGGAGAATCAACGTCTGAATGAGCAACATCGACGGGAGACATAGGCACATCGACGGGAAGTAGAGGCACGCCAGACCCAGTTCGAGGCCCGATTCGATGCACAATTCAAGTTGCAGCAGAAGCAGCTTGATACTCTTCAGCAGATTGTTCAGACAGTGGTGGCCAACAACAACAACTCCGCGACAACTCCTGCCGTGACCGAGCCTACGGCCAGACAAAGTAAAGTCGAACCGGAGGTACCTGAGCTTATGCCTGCGGCACCGAGAAGTTTCAACTTCGACGTGTCAAAATTCACAAAGAGCTTCCGTACTTCCTTTTGCGGTACTGAAGACCCTTCTTTGGCGATCGATTGGCTGGAGGAGTTAGAAGACCGGTTCGAGCTTCTGGGTGTCGATGAGTCCAAGAAAGTCGCATGCGCTCAACTTCTACTCCGATTGAACGCGCACGACTGGTGGGCCGTACAAAAGCGAGCAATCAGACGCAACAACGAGACAGCGGCAATATCTTGGGCCACCTTCCGAGAGGCATTCGAGATCGAGTACCTTCCCGAAGCCATTCGACAAGAGAAGGAGAATGAATTTATGGAGCTAAGGCAAGGGAATATGACGGTGCGGCAGTACGCAGCAGAGTTCAACAAGTTAGCCAAGTTTGCTGGAGAATTCCTACCCTCCCTGGCGAGTCGTGCTCGACGGTTCGAAGTGGGCCTATGGCCATCTATTTACGCCCATGTGTCTGTTCCAAAATACCAAACGATGGAGGAGTCTCTCAACCACGCCCTCCGCCTTGAAAGCCAATACCCTCCAGGTGCTGTCGGCGCTGTGCATACATACAATCACAAACGCCCTAGCCACGTAGGAGGAAACAATGTGACCAAGCGTCCAAACAATAGGCAACAAGGCGGGTATCAAGGGCGTAATCCATGGCCTTACTGCATCCGTTATCGCCGGTCCGGTCACACTATCATCGATTGCCGGATACCAGAGGAAGGATGCTGGAACTGTGGCAAGAAGGGCCACAATCGTGCTGAACTTCCGACCAGGCCGAACCCAACGGCGCCCCAACAGCACCATCTAATGGCGCCCCAACAGCACCATCCAGGGAATCAAGTTCCAGCGCCTCGAGCCCATCAACCCGCACCGCAAATGTAATGCCCCGCTCCGCACGGTGCATTATGCTGAGTCGTTGACTCGAAGAATTGCGTTGACCCAATTAAGTATCGATGCGAATCGATACGAGAGTTACGTTGTCCCGAGCAATGCATCGAACTAAGTCGATGCGAAGAGTTGCCTTGTCCCGAAAGAATGCATCGAGTGAATCGATGCGAAGCACCGCGTTGTCCCGAAGGATGAGTGCGTTGAATCGGCTCGAAGATTCTAAGATATCGAATCGACCAAGGCACAAGTTCGAATCGATGCAAGTATTGATTTTAGTTGGTTTCGTGTGCAGGTTATACTTTGACGCGAAAATATTAGAGGTCGATCTTCGGCAATATTTAGTAAGGGGTCCGCGGAACCAAATCGACGCCTTGCGACGGATTGAGACTTAGGCACGCTAAGGCAAATCGGACGTATAATTCAACAAGCACGAAGTGCTCGAATGGCTAAGTCAGGAGAGTGGCCGTGCAACAAAGTTAGGGAATCGAGCCGCATCGGCTCGGCGAAACGGCAAAGGCATATCGACTCAAGGTGGGAGGATTGACTTCCTTTTACTCCTTCATTTGATAAGTCAAATATATCATTGTATGCTAAAAGTTAACCTATCGACGCCACGGGCGTGGTCCGATCAGAAGTAAATCATAATGTGTGTCGAACACTAAGTTAGTACAATTGAAATGAAACGTGCATCAAATGCACAAGTCGCTACGGAACATTGGATATCGCTAAGGCGAGCGCCTCGGTGCGCAAGCCGCAATAACATGGGATAACTGTACTCGACGAGTGCCTTAGTGCACGAACCATACCGTGCCTTCGTGCACGAGTTAGAACGGCTAGAACATTGAAAGACAATAGGCGAGCGCCCTAGCGCGCAAGCCACGGACATTGAATGCTAAGTCATAGAACATCGGAATACGGTCGGAACGTGCCTACGTGCACGGGATAATAAAAGATGGCTTCGTTGCGAAAGAATACAGTTGTGGCACGGATATAGCATAACTGTCGACGCGGCATGGTGCCCTTCGAAATGTTCATGGCCTTAGGGCGTTCGTTGAGGACATTGGGGCGTTGTGCCAATTGAAATAGCGATAAACGAACTTGCTTGGTTGTATGAAATATAAGATTCGTTGCATGGTTAAATGGTCAAATGGACTTAAAGAATATAAAAGCCCGTGCATGGGCATCCCTCGAACGCGGCGCGCCAGGACGCTGGGACCGTTCGGCCTAGGAGGGATTTCGTTTTCGGCATTGTTGGTGCACTTCATTTAGACGGGTAGCGACCTTCTAGTGAATGTGATAAGCCACTTGCGCGCGATTATTTCGGTGGCCTCTGATTGTTGGTTAGCAACCGCACAGAGTTACCATCGTCTTATGTTTTCGATTCGATGAGTATAAGTCCATTCTAGCTGTGACAAGCTAGTGACCTTCATATAGTTAAGGGCGATGGGTTTGGAAGTGCAAGGTATGCGTATATCGGTATGCGTATATCGGTATGCGTATATCCTGCATGGATGGATCCGAATAGAGGGCACTTATAACATGACAGGGAAAACAGATAGGCGTATTCACCTTACGTCGGTTGCAAGGGCGGGTGCGTCGATAAGCTAAGTTGCGCCACAAATCAAACACGAGAATGCTTGCTTGCCTATTCAATTCGATAACATGCTTGCTATGATAACATGATTTACGCTTTCAAAGATGCCATGAAATTGACCCTAAGGAGAACATAGCAAGATCATAAGCTAAGATGCATGATTCAACATAAATATTACAATGTCGGTTTGGAAAGAAGATCTTTGCTTCAGTACATGCGAGGACGAACGTACTGATCCCCCACCAGCTTCATGCAGGGTGCAGGGAATGGAAGGCTCGCGGCGAAGCGTTGCTTGAACGCGTTGAGGCTTGGAATGCCAAAGCGTATTGAAGTATGCGATCGCTTGACGCTCGAACTCGCGACAGGATTGATGCGGCCGAGATGTAGAAGGCATGATGTATGGAACGGTGAAATCCTTTGTGGGCAAGAGAGAACCTGAGTGTTGTAGCCAATCTGGCAAATTCCGTTTGGGCTATCGAAAGCCTTTGTAATCTGATTTCGAATATCAATAAAGAGATTTGTTTCGTATACTCTGTTTTCCTTTCGTTGTGAATATCAACTTAAAAGATAACCATTTGAGAACTTATCATCTTGCCTTGCACGAGCACAAATCCAGGCTCGTGTGGCATCACGCCCCCTGCGAGGACGATGATTCGGGTGATTCCGGGTCGGGACGTGACAGCAAAATGGCCAAGACCATCGCCCCAATGCCCAGGACCGCGTCTACGCCATGACTCGAGATGAAGTGCATGCATCAGATACGGTCGTGACAGGTATACTAAATTTCAATAATGTGTCTGCTCGTGTACTATTTGATTCAGGCTCTTCGCATAGTTTTATATTGGCAGACTTTGCCGCCGAGCACAAATTTCCTGTAATATCATTAGATCTCGACCTTAGCGTAAGCACACCTTCTGGCACACCAATACTCACAAATTTAGCCTGCGCCGACGGGATTATCTGTATCGGCGGTCAAAAGATCGGTCTTGACGTGATAGTTCTAGATATGAAGGACTTTGACATCATTCTGGGAATGGATTGGCTCGGGCCGTGCAACGCAACCATAGACTGCGCCGAAAAGACGGTCACCTTCCGTATGCCAGGAGTGCCTGAATTCTGCTTTTTGTATGGTGAGGCATCGTCGACCTGCATGCTGATCTCGGCGATTTCTGCTCGGAGGATGCTGCATTCTGGGTGCGAAGGCTATTTGGCGTCCGTTCGAGACATGCGACAGGATGGTGCAAACGCGGGTTAGACCGACGTTATGGCAGAATTTCCCGATGTGTTCTCGGACGAGCTACCCGGCATACCCCCCGACCGAGAAATCGAGTTCAGCATCGATACATTCCCCGATACCAGACCAATTTCCAAGGCCCCGTACAGAATGGCCCCCGCCGAGCTGAAGGAACTCAAGGTCCAGTTACAAGAGTTACTCGACAGAGGATTTATTCGGCCTAGTGTTTCACCGTAGGAAGCGCCCGTGTTGTTCGTGAAGAAGAAGGATGGGTCCATGCGTCTGTGCGTTGATTACCGAGAGCTGAACAAGGCCACCATCCGGAACAAGTACCCATTGCCCCCGCATAGATGACTTATTCGATCAACTACAAGGCGCCTCGGTATTTTTGAAGATTGATCTCCGCTCGGGCTATCATCAACTCAAGATCAAGTCGGACGACGTACAAAAGTCTGCCTTTCGCACTCGGTACGGCCACTACGAGTTCCTGGTGATGCCATTCGGCCTGACGAACGCCCCTGCTGCCTTCATGGATCTAATAAATCGGGTGTTTCGACCCTTTCTTGATAAATTTGTGGTAGTCTTTATTGATGATATTCTCGTCTACTCAAAGGACAGGGCGCAGCATGCAGAACATCTACGGGCCGTGCTCCAGACACTTCGAGAGAATGAGTTATATGCAAAGCGGAGTAAGTACGAATTTTGGCTAAGCAGCGTATCCTTTCTCAGTCACATCATTTCGTCCGAAGGCATTACAGTCGATCCGAAGAAAGTGGAAGCTGTTGCTGATTGGAAGCGGCCTGCGTCTGCTAGTGAGATTCGAAGCTTTCTTGGTTTGGCGGGATACTATCGACGCTTCGTGAAAGACTTCGCGAAGATTGCATCGCCATTGACTCGCCTCACTCAAAAGGGCGTCGTGTATGAGTGGTCGGATGACTGTGAAGCTTCATTCAAGGAGCTAAAACAGCGACTAATTTCGGTACCTATACTCGTACTTCCGGATGGGCCAAAGGGTTTTCAGATATTCAGCGATGCTTCAGGCCAGGGCTTGGGATGTGTGCTCATGCAGCGAAACAATGTGATATCCTTCGCCTCTAGACAGTTGAAGCCGCACGAGAACAACTATCCTACGCATGACTTGGAGTTAGCGGCGATTGTGTTCGCGTTAAAATTGTGGCGTCACTACCTATATGGCGTGGCGTGCGCAATCTATACCGACCAAAAGAGCCTCAAGTATCTCTTCACCCAAAAGGAATTAAACTTGCGACAGAGACGCTGGCTCGAACTAATCAAAGACTATGACTTGACGATTGACTACACTCCGGTTAAGGAAAATGTGGTGGCGGACGCTCTGAGTCGAAAATATCTTGCCTCGCTATCCATCAACTGCAGACTACTAAAAGATCTAGAAGAAATGGGCATCGATCTCCGGGTTCGATTCAGGGATGTACGGTTAGCGCAGCTACAGTTAGAGCCGAGTTTGCTGGAAAAGATCATGGCCGCTCAGAAGGATGATCCGTACCTAAAGAAAATGCGTGAGCGAATTTCGACAGGTAGTACGACCGACTTTGCGGAAGACAAGACCGGCGTGCTGAGATTGAATGGCCGACTATGTGTTCCGGATGATTCAGAACTGCGAAAGGAGATAATGTCAGAGGCGCATTATGCGAAATATACCTTGCATCCAGGCAGTACCAAGATGTATAAGGACCTCCGTACGACCTTCTGGTGGCACGAGATGAAGAGAGTTGTGGCGCTCTTCGTGTCGCAATGCATGGCCTGTCAGCAGGTGAAAGCTGAGCATCAGCGACCGGGCGGGGAGATGTAGAACCTCGCTATTCCTGAGTGGAAGTGGGATCACGTCACTATGGATTTTATTGTTGGCCTGCCGAAGACACCACGGGAGAACGATGCCATCTGGGTCATCGTCGATTGATTAACCAAGTCAGCGCACTTTATCGCCATCAAAGTTACTTGGAGCGTTGATCGCCTGGCGCAGATTTATCTTGACGAGATAGTACGGCTGCACGGAGTTCCAGTACCCATCATCTCTGATCGGGATTCACGGTTCATATCGCGATTCTGGAGTAGCCTTCAGTCGGCGCTGGGTACCAAGTTGCAGTTCAGCTCAGCTTACCATCCTCAGACCGACGGCCAAACGGAGCACATTAATCAGATTCTCGAAAACATGCTACGGCTCTGCGCAATTGACTTCAAATCAAGCTGGGACGTCCACCTACCGCTGGCAGAATTTGCATACAACAATAGCTACCAATCCAGCATCCAAATGGCGCCGTATGAAGCTTTGTACGACCGGAAGTGCAGATCGCCCATTTGCTGGGATGAAGTCGGGGAACGGCAGATACTCGGCCCGGAGCTGGTGGAACAGACTGTAGAAAAGGTCAAGCTAATTCGGAAAAGACTGAAGATTGCACAGAGTCGGCAAAAGAGCTACATCGACACCCATCGAAGACCGCTTGAGTTCCAGGTGGGCGATCATGTGTTCTTGAAGGTGTCGCCCATGCGAGGAGTTACTCGGTTCGACACGAAGGGGAAGCTGAGTCCGAGATTCGTTGGGCCGTTCGAAATACTCGAGCGGGTTGCCCCAGTAGCCTATAGAACTGCCCTACCGCCGGCGCTCGAAGGTGTGCACAATGTCTTCCACGTCTCTCAGCTGCGGAAGTATGTGCACGACCCTAGCCACGTGGTGGACTTTGGCCAGCTGGAGCTAAAGTCCGACTTATCCTACGTTGAAGAGCCAGTTCAAATCTTAGAATGTAAGGATAAGATGCTTCGAAGTCGAGTGATCCCTCTTGTTCGCGTACGCTGGAGGAACCATGCGGCGGAAGAGTCGACATGGGAACTCGAGTCAGAGATGAAAAAAAAATTTCCTTCATTATTTTCATAGAGGTAGGTTCTGTTCTTAAGTTTCGAGGACGAAACTTTTTCTTTGTTGGTTATGGTGTAGTGCCCCGTCCCTACATCGTGCCCCGTTCTCCGTCCACGGGGTGCGCGAGAAAGGAACATTATTGCTATCGACTCGGTCGGGACTGATAGGTCGGGATCGATCGAATCGATCGAACGGAAACGGTTGAATTAAGATCCATTCTACGTTATGGAATGTCTTCTTCGGAACCAAGTCCCATATTCAGCGGGTAGCGCCTCGAGGATTGACTCTGCGGCTGAGCCGGGAGAGACCTCCCGTTGCTCTGTTTTTCACGCCGCTTGCGTTGGTTTTGGCTTTGGTTTTCTGAATGCGTTTTCGTGAATGTTTTCGATGGTTTTCATGGCTTATATTTCAAACTCGCATTTCCTATCAAATTTCTTGCCTAATACAGTGTTCTAATCGGTTGCTTGTGCGATTTCAGGTGATCGCGTAGGCGACGTCTAGCGCGGCCAACCAGTCTCTCGTCTCAAGTAAAAATTCAAGGTGAGTGGCTGACCTCCTTCATCTCGACCCTCTATTTCAAAGAATGAGAACTTGGGTAATGGTAATGAAATTGAATGATTCGCTTGAAAGACACAAGTCCTATGTTTGAGAAGAGAAAAGATGAGTTGTCTAGAAAAGAGAGAGAATTCTTTAGGCCTGCAAAATAATCAAGTAAATAAATCGATTACATAACAAGCCCCAACGGTACCCCAAATATACCATGTTAACCTATCAAGGTCATGTACAACTTGTCGACAAGGGCGATGGTTTCTTCGAGCGGCAACCCGGGGCCACGGGACCGACTCGGCCTAGGAAGAAATAGGTTATAGCCGAGCTGGGTATGAAGCAACCGGTAAGACGGAGACTTGCATCGGAGCTCGCTACTTGCGTTGCAAGGGTCCCGTATTACCAGACTATGTCCAGGATGGCTAGTTAATGCCAGTGACCTCCACATCAAATACTTGATATAAATTGTTATTCAACTAACAGGGAAGGTGATGGTATGTTTTATGTTGCACGGCGCGCTCTGTCGAGGGAAATTCTGGTGTAACTTACTTGGGTTATGCTTCGTATGAAATTACCTAGGATGGTTAGAAAGATCTCGAAAAGCAAGTCGTGTAAATGTTTATATAAATTCTTGAACCAAATGAGAGCCTGGAAATTAATTAGCCACTCGCCAGTACATGTTGATTGTACTGATCCTCGCTCTCTCTACAGGTGCGATAAATTAGGAGGAGCGTGCCGCGTGAAGGGAGGCTACGCTCGTGTGTTTTGAAGCTTCGTCCTTGCGGTCGAAGTTTGGATCCAATCTCTTTTGAAGACTCCGCCGTCGAAGGCCAAGAAGACAGATGGAGCGACTTCCCGTCATCCCAGGTGGTTTTGTAATGTTGGTTGTAATCAAGGGATGAAATGTATGGAATGGCTATCTCATCGACGTTCACTTTGTAATGGAGTCAGTTTGTAAAAAAGCCCGCGCGGCGTCCTTGTATCGAGTCTGTAAAATGATGTTCATTATCAATAAAGCTTAAGTTTCCTTTTCCATAATGTGTATTCAATTTAATCTGCGCATTCTTTTGTCATTGTGTTTTGGATAACCTTATGACTATGCCTTGTGCGAGCGCAAATTAGGTTCGCACGGCATCACGCCCGGGGGACAACTATCGACTTTGCAGAATCGGGGCGTGACAGTCACTATAGACACTTGTAAGGCAAATCTTTTGCCTATTATCAGCATGTGGACGGGGTCAACTCAGTTCCAAGATTGGCCATCCTTTATTGTCAACGCTAAAGCAGCTGAAGTTAGCGCCGACAAATTCAAGCAGCTGGGGGTACAAATGTCAAACCCCGATCGGGATAAACACCAGACATAAGGTGGTGGCAATCGTCAGAACAACGGCAAGGGAAAAGAAACGTTGAATATCAACTTGACGAATAAGAACAAAGAATCTCTGGCGGTCAACGTAGCTCCACCTACGTCCACTTCAACTCCTTCAGCACCTCCACCAAGGGAACCTCGTCCTAAAGTAGAGTACTCCTTTGACGAGAATGACACTGCTAGCATCTTTGATTGTTTAATCAAAAGCAACAAGATTCAGCTCCCAGACCCAAAGAAACCTGATGAAGTCGGTAAGACTGATCATCCTAAGTACTGTGTTTTTCACAGGTTCATCGGGCATCCCACTCGAGCATGTTATGTGCTCAAAGGCAAAATTCAAGAGCTGGTCAATGCTGGTGTTGTCACTCTGCAACAAGACAAGAAGACTGTGACTGCAAATATGGTTTCAGTTCAATTTAGTGACTTTTCTCCCCAGATGGTGCAGCATGGCGTCATTCATATTCCCAAAGCTACTCTTGAGATTGAGAATCTCCCTCCTCCATGAAGTGAAGGTCTCATCTCCTTGTCTCTTGACAATGGCGAGATTATGTGGATTCATCCGGATCTTGCTTCAGAGTTCGAACTTCCCTCTTCCTCCAAGAAGAAAGACCGCTCCAAGGGCAAGACAAAGACTTGTAACATGGTGTCTTTTGACCCCATAGTTGATGAGAAAATTCTGTTGGGTACTAGATCAGGGAAAGCTTATCTAAAGGATTACCCCGAAGCTCAAGAGAATCCTGCCTCTTCTTCTGAGCCTGCTCCAGTGCAGCATGTTTCCACTGAGGATATTCCTACTGCATCCTCACCAGTTGTAGTACCCATTCCTCCCAAGCCGACGGTTGCTGACAAAGGTAAACAGCAAGTCCGCTTCGACAAACCTTTGAAGAAGTCATCTCCTTTCGGACTTGAAAAGTCTTACAACTTTGATATCCTGGCTCAATTAGCTAATACACCGGCCAGGCTATCCATCTTCGAGCTCTTGCGTCTTTCCAAAGAGACTCGAAAAACTCTAAGTGAGGCTCTCATGCAAGCTGAAACTTGTCTAGCCCTTTTGAAGAAGCCGAAAGCAGAGCCAGTTTCTTGCCTTCATTGTCATAGTGTGTTGGAGTTAATTCCAAACATAACTTTCACACAAGATGACATGCTGATGGAAGACAACAGGCACGACCGTCCTCTCTACTATACAGGATATGTCGACTCGATGAAAGTCGATCGTATTCTTATAGACCCAGGGTCTGCTCTCAGCATCATGCCGAAGACAATATTGGATGCGCTGAAGATCCCAGTGCATAGTCTTTCCAGTACAATCACCACCATTCTCGGGTTCAACCAAGGAAGGAGTGAACCTTTGGGCAAGATTCGCCTAAAACTCCAAATAGGCAATCTTCGCACAAAGGTGACCTTCTATATCATTGACAATCATGGTTGTTCTTACAATGCTTTGTTGGGGAGACCATTTCTGCATGAGCACAACATTGTTCCTTTGACTCTCCATCAATATTTCAAATATGTTGATAACAATGGAGAGGTGCAAAAGGAGGTTGCTGATCTCTATCCTTTCAAAGGCGTCGAAGCATACTGCAACGATGCTCGTATGTATAAGGATGAATTCATGAAGGTGGTCCTATCTCTGGACACTGAAGAAGAGCAAGAAGCAGTGTCTAATGACACCCTCATCATTCATGTTAAAGGGCGTGTATCTCGTCCTCAATCCTCCAAGCCACTGGCTATTCACTTGCCAGTCCAGAAGCAACCAATTGATGATGATAAAAGGGAGCTCACCTCTTCTGAGCCACTTGTTATCGACTTACGTCGTAACAAGGATAAAAAGCAACTCACTTCTTCTGAGCCACTTGTTATAGATTTAACTCATAACAAGGACAAAAGGGAGCTCACTGTAATGCCCCGCTCCGCACGAGGCATTTGGTTGGCTTGTTGGATGGGATCAGAATGTTGGACCATGACTTATGTTGAGAACCAAGAGAGTTGAGACTGATGCAGTCTCTCTGAGCTGGCTGGACGGATTAAGTGTTGGAACGTGGCTCGCTGGTGGAGCTACGCTTAGGGGGAGTGTGTGCAACCAGAATAAGAAGAACCTTTTATGCAGGTAAGTGGAACTGTCCTCCTTCCTCCTTATTCATGCATGCTTAATAAATAGAATAACGTGATGCGATGCTTTAGTTGCTAAATCGATAGAGATGCCTATGCTGGAAATCATTGAATGAATAATATATGAACTTTGGATTGCTAAATGAATCACACTCGAACCACTAATGTAACATGATGCCTGCGATTGAATCGATAATGTCCCTGATACTTAAGATTGATGAAATGAATGAATCTCTTAAATAATGAGATGCTGCGTGAATGATACATGAGAAAAGAATTGAATATGCTATTGTCCTTATGAAATGAATGAAATGCTGCAGGTCCCTTTGAAATGAATGAATGCTGTTGTTCCTCTTTAGAAGGAACATAATGAGAAATGTTGTAATGAAGCAATGAATGAGAATTGATGAGGCTTGGGATCATTGAGATCACCAAATGAAATGATGGTAATGTTGGGAATGAATAAGTCATTGAACATGACTTGAATGAGAGGAATGATGATGCACTGTTGTCTTTACTTCAATATTTCACCATGCATTTTATGTTCACGATTGAGTCGGACACGCATTCGCATGGTCATAGGACAACTTATGCATAAGTGATGGGGATATGTTTTCTCGAACGGTACCCCGGGACGTTAGGGCGACCGATCCGGCCTAGGAGAAAACATTGGCGTGCCAGTAGGGGCACGGGTTTTACGAGGCATCCTTTGGGGCTAGCTACCTTCTCTGGAGTCATCGTATTACCAATGAAGACCTATATGGCAACGTCCGTATGGTTAAACACCGGTGACCATGTAGTCAGGATGCATGCTAATGAATGTCTTATGCAGGCAGAGTAAGTATATCTGCTAACCTGTATTTGATGCAGGTATGAGGGAGTCGGCTATCGGTAAGAAATCACTTAAATGTGATAATTCAATATATGTGTTGGTTTAACTTGCATGCTTACGTTCCAAATAAGTAAATGATGCTGTATGTAGCCTTTCAGTATGAGATCCTGCTTAACATGTTAAGTTCAGTATGCTAAGAAAGATGCCTTGCTATAAAATATTGCTCAACCATAACATACATGCTAAGTAATGCTTGAAGTGAGTACTGTCATAATGTTTAAGATGTTAATGTTAATGATGCCTCAATGATGCCTTTTCATGATAACACCTAGTATGCCTCAATGATGCCTTTGCATGATAACACCAAGAATGCTAAAAAGATATGTCCACATGAATGCTACTAAAAATACGTTTACATGCTTCACTCTGATTATTACCCATGAACTGTAAACTGATGCTAGGTCCCAAGTAGAAAGATCATACTAATAAATGCTTGCTTAAATGATCACTTTAATGTTGGTTTATGAGAGTGGGTTGGATTCTGCTCGCCAGTACATAGATGATGTGCTGACCCACGTTTCATGGGCAGGTGCTCGTGCTTGGGATATTCTACACACGAAGATTGGCTTGATTGGTCCCACGGCATCGAAGATTTATTGGGCATACAGAAGCTCTCCTTGCACAAGATGATGTCTTCTGGTTATAAAGGGCATAATGTATGGAACATTGTAATCAGTTGTACCAGTGAGATTGTAAGCCAAGTCGGTATATCGAGTTGTAATCCAAATGTATTCAAATATCAAATGTAAGCTGTATAGCATTGTTCAGTTGGCTTTCAATGTAAAGTGAGATGTGCTGTAAACGTTTTACTTCAATACAAGTCTTGTACTCTTCTTTAATTATCAATAAAGCGAATATAGTTCTATATATCTCTGTGTGACTTCAAGTTACCCTTTTATCTCTGTTGCCATAAAGAAGTGATGTACTTCTATTCAATGAGAAAGATTGTCCTCACTAACTTCAATTTGTCTGCTTCTTCCGCTGCAATGTGTTCCTATTTGAAGAATTATCACCTATGTACCATCTCTGCCTTGTACAAGTGCAATACCAGACTTGTACGGCATCACGCCCAAGCGAGGACGATCGATTCCAAGAGATAAAATATGTCAATAAATGACTCTACGAATCGGGGCGTGACAAATTGGTATCAGAGCACGGCTTTACGTCCTTGGTCTCTTCTTTGATTCATTTCAAATCAAAGTTGCATCAGTGATTAACCAAAGTTGCTTCCGCGATCACTCAACGTTGCTTCCGAGATTAAATCAAAGATTGCTTCTGCGATTATGCTATCGTCATTCTGCAATCATCCTATGTTGCTTGCGTCTGAAAATTCGTTGACCCTCTTGGCTGCTCACTGGATGTTCCATACAATAAGTCTATATACATTGTGATGCCCCTGAATGAATGATTGTTGTTGGTTTGGACACAAATAACCCAACAATGACTCGATGCCATAGTATGCTATAGTGTGAATGATGTTTGGAATTGTGGGAATAAAGAAAGGTGGCTATGTATGCTACGACAAGATGAGAATTGCATGTGATGTTGGAAAAGAATTGTGAATGAAATAATTGATGGATGAGTTTGACAGAACTGGTGAATTGACTCATATGTGCTAGCTACTGCTTTGAAACCGTAAGAATGTTGGCTTGTGATATTGAGATCCGAGATGTTGGTTAAGTATTGTGATCATTGTAGATCACGAATGTCCGGAATAGAATTGGGTTGGTATTGTTTAAGGATGGCTTCGTTTCTGAGTGGTATATTGTCTCTACCACCTCAGAACGAGATGTATGTTGACCCTTTCCATAGGATAGCAATGAGACTATCTGCGAGTACTGGGTAGTGCCAAGACTTAGCTGGGAGTCATGTATTGTGGCTAGATGACTCGAATGTCCCTTGACGGTGATGTTATGTTGGATAGCGAGATTGTCGAAAATTGTAATCGGTGGCATGGTTAGAAATTGTTTAGTCGAGTGCTGACTCAGACTAGTAAGACCATTAGTAAGCTATGAGTAAATGGATTTGGCTAGAGAATGTTATGGCTTAGAACATCTGAATGTTGATTTCGAATGGTTAGAAGCAAATCATATGTGGCTAATACAATATTGGTTGCTAAGCTGGAAGTTTTGAAAATATTGTAGGTGAACCAAAGGAATACTAGAGATATGTGCCTTGACCCTATAGTGTAATAGATGTCAATCCATCTTGATCACTAAAGGATAGTTATTGCATATGTGCATGTATGCTGAGGAATTGAATTATACTAGAAAAGTAACAAGTAGCAACCCTGAATATTTGTGTTGCATAGAGAATGGTTAATTGATACATGAATTTTCGGATCGAATGGAATGAACTACTCGACCCTTGAGGTAGGGAATTTTAAGAATGTCCGTATGTGATTTTGAAGGCTAGGAAAGGAACGAGATTTAAGAATGCCCGTAAGATAGTTTGATAATTGAGAAATGAATAGGATTGAGGAATTGAAAATGTGTTGGATAATGTCGGTATATGTGATTGTCAAATGGGATATAGATTGTTGGCTTATAACTTAGTAGTGTGACTCTGTCATACAGATAGAATAGTACGATTCTATAGTTATGTTAAAACTATCGGAATCGATGACCCTTGAATAGTTAACCTTGGTTATGGGTTTATGTGGGTACGAAGGAATTGGACCAGAAATTGAATCATTGGAAATTTACTTGATGGATTATTAGAACGATGAAGATCGTATGTCGGATTGGGAATTGACCGTAATGTTGATAGATCGATCTTAGTCGATTGTTGGGTAAGTCTAGAATAAGCCTCTGTGGGAATTATTTCCTTGAGGAAGACCCTGGATAGATAGACTTGACCCTAGCGACCAGTTGATGAATTACCAATTGCTGGCTTAGTCCAATTGGCGATTCATTATTCAGACTGACTTGATACCCATAGGTTTGGGTAGAGTTTCTTAGAACTGTCGGTTGCTTGTTGGCCCTAAGAAGAAACTAGTATAACCCTAGTAGCCGTCCACTCTAGGGAAGTCACCTGAATGATTAGGTATAGCTGTCGGTATAGCTAACCATTGAGACTGGACCGAATAATAGATGGTCGTTGGCGAACCATAGAATGACCTTGTGGCATTTGAACGAGAGATAGTGATGAGTACGACCTAAGAATGATATGTTGTATGTATATGCTTCAATATGAACCTTAGAGATGTTTGACCCTTGAGGATTATGTGTCGGCCTATAGCGGGACTAGAATTGTGGGATAAGACTTGAGTTTTATGTATCGGATAGTAAATTATTATATGAGATAGAATTGGCTGCTCATGATGAAAATGTTGGATCGGTATCGATAGTTGGTGATGTCGGATTGTATCTTTTAGAAAAGACGATTGCCTCGGTGAAAAATATTGTTGGATTTGGGAAGGAATATGATTGTTGTTGTGAAACCTTGATATGATTGGCTCTAAGTTAGACCCTTGATCGAATGTTAGAAATGTTATGCTTGGGTAGAGAGCTTAACCAAGTTGTCCCTGATATTAAGTATTATGGCCTGGAAGATAGTGATTGTGGCAAAGTGAATAAAGCAATAAGTCAATTGAAAGGATGCTAAGACGGATTTGGAAAAGTGAGTTATATTGTGGCTGATCGAATCGCACTAACATGGAAGTTGGCTGAAGTACATATGTTTTGGGGATGCCTAAAATATGTGTATGGATTCAGCCGAAGTGATAGGCTGCGACTGAGATAATATTGTGGGAAGAATTTATCGCACTAGTACAGACTTTGGCTAAAATGCATATGTTTTGGGGACGCCTGAAATATGTGTATGGATCCAAATGAAGTGATGTGTTGCGACCAAGATAGAATGCAAGAAAAA
The DNA here is from genome assembly GCA_029216955.1 of Iris pallida. Classification (NCBI taxonomy): domain Eukaryota; kingdom Viridiplantae; phylum Streptophyta; class Magnoliopsida; order Asparagales; family Iridaceae; genus Iris; species Iris pallida. The sequence continues at coordinate 3,199,639 of JANAVB010028398.1, forward strand.
TGTTGGTGAATCAATGAGAAGTTGCAAGTATTTGGAAAAAGAGAAAGATGGATTGAGTCGTTGATGGATTAAAATGATACAGTTGGATAGCTATTTTGAAATGACCGAGTGGGCTGAAATGAATATTGAATTGAAGCTGAATGAGTAACTCATTGTGATTAAGTGAATCTAGTAGATGAGTTGTTTTCTTAAGTTTCGAGGACGAAACTTTTTCTGAGTGGTATATTATGTAATGCCCCGCTCCGTACGAGGCATTTGGTTGGCTTGTTGGATGGGATCAGAATGTTGGACCATGACTTATGTTGAGAACCAAGAGAGTTGAGACTGATGCAGTCTCTCTGAGCTGGCTGGACGGATTAAGTGTTGAAACGTGGCTCGCTGGTGGAGCTACGCTTAGGGGGAGTGTGCGCAACCAGAATAAGAAGAACCTTTTATGCAGGCAAGTGGAACTGTCCTCCTTCCTCCTTATTCATGCATGCTTAATAAATAGAATAACGTGATGCGATGCTTTAGTTGCTAAATCGATAGAGATGCCTATGCTGGAAATCATTGAATGAATAATACATGAACTTTGGATTGCTAAATGAATCACACTCGAACCACTAATGTAACATGATGCCTGCGATTGAATCGATAATGTCCCTGATACTTAAGATTGATGAAATGAATGAATCTCTTGAATAATGAGATGCTGCGTGAATGATACATGAGAAAAGAATTGAATATGCTATTGTCCTTGTGAAATGAATGAAATGCTGCAGGTTCCTTTGAAATGAATGAATGCTGTTGTTCCTCTTTAGAAGGAACATAATGAGAAATGTTGTAATGAAGCAATGAATGAGAATTGATGAGGCTTGGGATCATTGAGATCACCAAATGAAATGATGGTAATATTGGGAATGAATAAGTCATTGAACATGACTTGAATGAGAGGAATGATGATGCACTGTTGTCTTTACTTCAATATTTCACCATGCATTTTATGTTCACGATTGAGTCGGACACGCATTCGCATGGTCATAGGACAACTTATGCATAAGTGATGGGGATATGTTTTCTCGGACGGTACCCCGGGACGTTAGGGCGACCGATCCGGCCTAGGAGAAAACATTGGCGTACCAGTAGGGGCACGGGTTTTGCGAGGCATCCTTTGGGGCTAGCTACCTTCTCTGGAGTCATCGTATTACCAATGAAGACCTATATGGCAACGTCCGTATGGTTAAACATCGGTGACCATGTAGTCAGGATGCATGCTAATGAATGTCTTATGCAGACAGAGTAAGTATATCTGCTAACCTGTATTTGATGCAGGTATGAGGGAGTCGGCTATCGATAAGAAATCACTTAAATGTGATAATTCAATGTATGTGTTGGTTTAACTTGCATGCTTACGTTCCAAATAAGTAAATGATGCTGTATGTAGCCTTTCAGTATGAGATCCTGCTTAACATGTTAAGTTCAGTATGCTAAGAAAGATGCCTTGCTATAAAATATTGCTCAACCATAACATACATGCTAAGTAATGCTTGAAGTGAGTACTGTCATAATGTTTAAGATGTTAATGTTAATGATGCCTCAATGATGCCTTTTCATGATAACACCTAGTATGCCTCAATGATGCCTTTGCATGATAACACCAAGAATGCTAAAAAGATATGTCCACATGAATGCTACTAAGAATACGTTTACATGCTTCACTCTGATTATTACCCATGAACTGTAAACTGATGCTAGGCCCCAAGTAGAAAGATCATACTAATAAATGCTTGCTTAAATGGTCACTTTAATGTTGGTTTATGAGAATGGGTTGGATTCTGCTCGCCAGTACATAGATGATGTGCTGACCCACGTTTCGTGGACAGGTGCTCGTGCTTGGGATATTCTACACACGAAGATTGGCTTGATTGGTCCCGCGGCATCGAAGATTTGTTGGGCATACAGAAGCTCTCCTTGCACAAGATGATGTCTTCTGGTTATAAAGGGCATAATGTATGGAACATTGTAATCAGTTGTACCAGTGAGATTGTAAGCCAAGTCGGTATATCGAGTTGTAATCCAAATATATTCAAATATCAAATGTAAGCTGTATAGCGCATTGTTCAGTTGGCTTTCAATGTAAAGTGAGATGTGCTGTAAACGTTGTACTTCAATACAAGTCTTGTACTCTTCTTCAATTATCAATAAAGCGAATATAGTTCTATATATCTCTGTATGACTTCAAGTTACCCTTTTATCTCTGTTGCCATAAAGAAGTGATGTACTTCTATTCAATGAGAAAGATTGTCCTCACTAACTTCAATTTGTCTGCTTCTGCCGCTGCAATGTGTTCCTATTTGAAGAATTATCACCTATGTACCATCTCTGCCTTGTACAAGTGCAATACCAGACTTGTACGGCATCACGCCCAAGCGAGGACGATCGATTCCAAGAGATAAAATATGTCAATAAATGACTCTACGAATCGGGGCGTGACACTCACCTCCTCTGAGCCGCTTGTTATCGACCTCCGTCGTAACAAGGCCAATCCACCTCCACGTTCTTCTTCTCCCCCTCTTGTAATCAATCTGACCAAGCCTGCTAAGGCTAAAGGTCCTGCTGTAAATACAAATGTACAGATCAATGAAAAATCATCTACTTTCCAGTATACTGATGTCATTTATCATACTAAATGCTATTTGGATATGTTAGATAGCTATCAGTCATTTACAATGGGAGTTGTGCAGTCTCTTCAAACAGAAGTCTCACTCGAACATCCAAAAGATTCATATCGTATTGTTCCCGCTCGTAAGAAAGGCGAGAGTCCAATACTTTTTAGTAAAGGACCAGAACAACAATTCAGCTATACGGATGATAGCAAAAGTAATGATACGGGGCACCTTCAACTTCGTCGTTACAGTCAGCAATCAAAAGACATCATCCGAAAGATGGGTTATGACTTCAAAAATGGCCTCAATTACGGTAAAGGAAGAAGAACTCCTATTCGTACTACTGTTCCGGAAGGAAAGTCAGAAATGTATTACAGCAGGACCAAAAGAGGTCTCGGATATGCTTCTCCTCCAGTGTTATCCCCAACAGTCTCTGAATCCGATAGTGAGGAGCGCTCTAACTCTTCCGATTCCAGATCATGGGATTCTGACACCAGCATCGATCAAGTTCATCGATTGACTGTCTCTTCTAATATGGTCTCCGTCGAACTTCCAGAAGACTATGACGAGGATGTTGAAGAAAGTCCTGAAACAGATCCTTGGGCTCAACGAATGGATACCCAATGGGAACTCCGATTCGAACAAAGGGAACCTCCTACTGAAGATCATTTAGTTCAAATTGATGTAGAAGAGAGTGGGTCACCTCGTCCAATATTCATCAACAAGAATCTTCCAAAGAGACAGATAAGCAAGAATTAATTCTTCTTATTAAAGAATACATTGATGTCTTTGCCTGGAGTTATGAAGACATGCCAGGCCTAGATCCCAAAGTTGCTACTCACAAATTGAATATTCTGCCGAATGCAAAATCGGTCAAACAGCAACAACGATATTTCAAGCCAGAAATGATGAATGCAATTGACGATGAAGTCAAAAATCTCATCGCTTGTGGCTTTATCCGAGAAGAACAATATCCTGACTGGGTAGCCAATGTCGTCCCAGTTCTAAAGAAAACTGGCAAAGTTCGAGTCTGCATCGACTTTCGGAATCTTAATGAAGCATGTCCAAAAGATGAATTTCTTCTTCCTATCACGGACATCATGATTGACAACACCTGTGGGTTCGAGCGAATATCCTTCATGGACGAATTCTCTGGATACAATCAGATTCGGATGAATCCTGAAGATGAAAAACACACTTCTTTCTGTACTCCTCGCGGAGTTTACTGCTATACTGTGATGCCATTTGGTCTCAAGAATGCTGGTGCAACTTATCAACGAGCCATGAGTACCATCTTTCGAGATCATCTACGCAAAACTGTCGAATGCTATGTTGACGATATTGCTGTCAAGAGTCGTCTGAAGGAAGATCACATCCAAGATTTGAGAACAATCTTCAATCTTATGCGCCAACATCAACTCAAAATGAATCCCACCAAGTCATTCTTGGGTGTCTCTAGTGGCAAATTTCTCGGCTTCGTCATTACCTCTAAGGGTATACACGTGGATCTCGAGAAGATCAAAGCCATTCAAGAGATGCGTCCTCCACGCAACCTAAAAGAGCTACGAGGATTCCAAGGTCGACTTGCGTACATCAGGAGATTCATTTCGAATCTGTCTGGACGCTGCAGACCATTCACTCAGCTAATGAAGAAGGGTGTATCTTTCATTTGGACTGAAAAATGTCAACGAGCATTTGATGACATAAAGCGATATCTCATGAATCCACCAGTCCTGGTGCCACCAATCTCTGGCATACCATTCTTAATGTATGTTCGTGCTATGGAACATTCACTGGGTGCTTTACTTGCCCAAAAGAACAAAGAAGGTCATGAACAGGCCATCTACTATCTTAGCCGTACTATGATTGGTACTGAACATCGTTATAGTCCAGTCGAAAAAGAATGATTAGCGCTTATGTTCGCTGTTCAAAAGACTCGGTATTACATCATTGGCCAAACTATTCATGTCATATCCCGAGTCAATCCTCTTCGGGTACTGATGAAGAAGCCTAGCACACTCAATTCTCGGCTGGCTACATGGGCCATTCTGCTAGCTCAATATGACATTGTATATGTTCCACAAAAGTCTGTTAAAGGTCAAGCACTGGCGGATTTCTTAGCGGCTCATCCTGTACCAGAAACATCCAAACTCTATAATAAAATTTCAGACGAGACATTAGAATCAAATATGATCTCCGAAGAATTTCCTACTTGGCGTCTATTCTTTGACGGTGCATCCAGAATCGGACCTAATGGTGCCATTGTAGCAGGAGTTGGAGTTGTTCTCGTTTCTCCAGACGGATCAACTATCCAAAGAGCATACTCCTTAGATGAGCCTTGCTTCAATAATGTAGCAGAGTACAATGCTCTACTCATCGGCCTTCAGCTAGCTAAACAACTGGCTGTCAAATATCTTGAAGTCTACGGCGACTCTAAATTGGTGGTTAATCAGGTTAGAGGGATCTATGAAGTTCGCCATCAAGATCTATTGCCCTATTATGAAGTGGCAATCAATATGGTTATATCATTCAAAGTATTCTTCATCGAATATGTACGCCGAGCTTGCAATACTGAAGCAGATGCCTTGGCCAATCTTGCAGCAGTCTTAGCCATCCCTATCAAAAGACAGCAAGTGGTGGTTATCTCTAATCGAGAATTGTTTTGTATCGAAAACAATCATAATATTGAGTTCAGTAATCTTACTGAAGCCAATATTATCGATGAAGATTGGAGAGCTCATTTCATCGACTTTGTAGTTCACAACATACTCCCTGAAGATCCTAAGGAGGCTACGAGTATTCGTCGACGATCTCTCCGGTTCTATTACAATCAAATCACCAAGACTCTCTATCGGCGAACTTATGACGGCTTACTCTTGCGCTGTCTCGCTGGTGATGAAGCAAAGCAAGTGTTGCGTGAAGCTCACAACGGTATCTGCGGAGCACATCAACCTGGTCCTAAGCTACAGGATCGCATCCGACGAATGGGTTACTACTGGCCCTCTATGGTATCAGATGCCATTGAATATGCAAGAAAATGTCGAGCTTGTCAAACCCATGCCGATTTCATCCACCAACCATCAGAATTCCTGCATCTGACTGCTGCCTCATGGCCTTTCGAAGCTTGGGACATGGACATCATCGGTCCCATCAATCCTCCTTCTTTTAGAGGACATCGGTTCATACTAGCAATAACCAACTACTTCTCCAAATGGGCCGAAGCTATACCTCTGGTTGAAGTCAAGACTAGCAGTGTCATCAACTTCGTCAAACACCATGTTATCTATAGATTTGGTGTACCTCGAAGGATCATCCATGACAACGGACCACAATTCATCAGTCAAAAATTCACAAGATTCTGTGATGATCATCGGATTGATAATGTTGCTTCTACAGCCTACAATCCTGCTGCTAATGGATTAGCTGAAGCTTTCAACAAGACTATCATCAAGCTCCTCAAGAAGTTTGTATCCACTAATAAACGAAACTGGAGTAAAAAGCTTGGTGAATGTCGTTGGGCCTACCGTACTACGGTCCGCAACCCCACAGGCTTTACACCCTTCTCTTTGGTATACGGTTGTGAAGCAGTTCTTCCCCTGGAACTTCAAATCCCATCCTTAAGGATTGCCATTGCTAACGAGCTCACTACAGAGAACAACGATCTTCTTCGACTTCAAGAATTAGAAGCGCTCGATGAGAAGCGGCTATTGGCTCAACAGCATATTGAGTTATATCAAGCTCGCATCTCGAAGACTTTCAACCGCAAAGTTAAAGTCAGAGCCTTTCAGCAAGGAGAACTCGTTCTAACAGTCAGACGTCCTATGACTATGACTCATTCAAGCAAAGGCAAGTTCGACGCGAAGTGGGAAGGGCCTTACATTGTCAGCAAAGTCTTTTCAAATAAAGCTTATCAACTTTCAGAGTTAGACGGTCGAGTTGCAATGATGCCTATCAATGGCAAATTCCTCAAGAAATACTATGTATAAATGTAACAGGGATTTTATGTAAATATGATCAGACAGTTCATAAATAAAGTTTGATTTTTATTTTATCATAGACGATGTTACATAATATCAAGGAAGGTTACTATCATCCTTCTCGACATTGAGACGTGGGCCACTGCCGTCCTTATCAAAGACATAATCAGCAAAGGAGCCGAGAACATCCTTGCTCGAACCCACCAGGAACTTACAAGCAGCCATCCTTATGGCCTCTTCTTCTTTCGTCGTCCCGAGTTCAAGTACGAAGTCCAGGATGTCTCTTGGTGGCCTGGGTGCAGATGAACCTTCGCCCGCTTCTATCGGCTTCGGCTGATTGGGGTCGGTTGGGCGTTCTTCCAGGAATTCTTTAACCTTCAAGGCGATTTCAGTCTTCTTGGATGCATCTCCAGACGACATCTTTATGTTGAAAAGGGAAAATGATCATTCCTTCCAGATTTCTGTTCTATTTATAGGCGGAGATTCTCAAAACAACGAAGCGACACATTCATCCGACGGTTCACCCGTTCATTACATCATCTGACGGTTCACCCGTTCATTACATCATCCGACGGTTCACCCGTTCATTACATCATCTGACGGTTCACCCGTTCATTACATCATCCGACGGTTCACCCGTTCATCATCATCCGACGGTTCACCCGTTCATTCTACTCATTTGACGGTTCATCCTGACGATTCACTTCGTTCATATATTTTGACGATTCATTTCATTCGTTTATCCACATCAGCAACTTATCATCCTCGATTGAGTTGTCTATTGAAATAATAATATTCGACAAGTTATATTCTGCCACGTCCACATTACCTCTGAGCAGATATAATAAATATAATTATTTTCTAATCAAGAAATATATCATGTCCTGTACCTCTGAATATATTTTCTATCGCTATTATTTATATCTGAATAAGATATGCAATAAATAATAGAACCACAAAAAGTTGTCTTTTATTGATCAAAAAGACGAAAGACATTACATATCATAAAAAAATAAGAAGATACAAGATATATTTCTACTCAGTCGGTGGCATCATCAAATTAGTCATTTGCTGCTTCAAATTTTGTAGCCGCTCTTCACGAGATTCCATCACTCGTTTCCTGGCTTCTTCCATACCAGATTTTTCATTGAAGGTTGGCAGAGTTACCATTCGGCGAGTGATTTCAGCATTATGAGCCGCAGCATATTCATCCCTTTCTTGAGTTAAAACATTAAGTTGTTGAATTGCAGTTTGATGTTGGATAACCTCATCTTCCAGTTCTTCCTGAAGACGGGCAATCTCCGCTTTCAATTCAGCAATTCTCTTTTCTTTTCTTTCAGCAACAGATGTCACCGTTTCCACCTTGGCATTGTACTCAGCAGACTTGGCAGTAAAAGTATCCAAGAGAATTTGGAAGTTAACTTTCTCAACCGCAGCCTCTTGAGACATCCGTTCAAATTCGGCTTGCACTAAAAGTTCTACCTCTCCTTTGTTTAGTTCTTTGTAGCTATTTACTGAGGTCTCCAGCTCATTTAATATGTAATCAAGAAAAATGGCCTGAGCCTCATCACCTTGATCACGGATGGCATTTACCAAGTAAGAGGTTGGACCTCGAACCGTGGAGAAATCAGCCTCTTCCTTCTCCATCACTCTATTTATTAAAGGTCCCAATGAATCAAAGAAGAACTTGGTAAATGACTTAATGACAAACTGATTGGTAGCCAGAGCACCAGGAGTAGCAGCTACTCCTGTTGATGATGAAGCGGCAGGACGTTCAGTCTCTTGTATTTGGACGGAGGGCTCTTTGAATAAGGGAACTAAAGTAGAGCTGGTTGCTCCTACCGGTTGTTCCTCTGCAAAATTAAAATTTCGTCATTTTGCCTGTCATTGGCTACTGTCAAAGTGGATCAAAAGTGAAAGCAAATCTTACCATGGTTTGGTTCAGCAATAATTCTGTCATCTGTTGGAACAGATTCCAGCATAGCAGAAGTAGCCTTAGACATCACTGCCTGGCTACTGCCTGCCTCAGAGCCACATGACAAATGACGACTGCTGCTAGCTATCGTCGTTGCAAGCACTATATCCATGCATACTGGAGGAGCTGAAGAAGATCTGAGTTCTGTATGGATAAGAATAAAGATGTTAGTTATCAATCTATCAAAAGAAGATTGCTAATTTTATTCTATACCTTTGGGATCAATAGCGGGAGTTTCCTCCAGGGCCGTTTCTTCATCTGCTATCTTTTCTGGAGATGCCTGCACCTCAACATCCTTTTCAGGATTCAAGGTGTCATCAGCAACTTTGGGAGATACCTGTACCTCAACATCCTTTTCAGGATCTAAGGTGTCATCAACAGCTTTGGGAGACACATGCACTTCATCATCCCCTTCAGGATTTTGTGTATCATCAATATACTCTGATGATGTACTCTTCTCATTTTCATCTTCCTCCGGTGCTTCCCCACTGGCAGTTGCAGCGGCCTGATCAATATAATCTTGCAGACCGAAGTCGCAATCATTTAATGTGTCAATCATTAGACGATCTTCCTCCTCGCGGGTTGTTCCCGGTGTAACAGAAAGATGAGTAGTCTCCACTGCCGCTGGTGAAGGAGATCGTAAAGCTTCCTCTTCTCTGGGCTCTGCAGCCTCTTCTCTCTGCTCAGCATCTTCCATAGGCTCTGCAGCCTCATCTCTTTGTTCAGCATCTTCCATAGGCTGTGCAGCCTCCTCTCTCTGTTCTGTCTCCTCTTTCCGCTCCGGACTAGGCTCAGAGGCAGGAGTAGGAGATGACATAGTAATCCCAGCAGCAGCATTCACCACCACTGAAGACGGGATCACCTTCTTTCTCTTTTTAATAGCCTGCTTCTTTCTATGAAGAGGCCTTTCTGGGCTCTCTACATTTACTACCTCGACCTGTTTCTGAATAGAGGTCGGCGTAGCTGCTTCTTCTCGGGTTGAGTCAGCCAATTGTCGGGATTGTGATCTAGTAGTGACCTTTTCTGATGATGGTTCCAAGATCAACTTCTTCTTCACAACTGGAGAAGAAGGTTCTTCTCTCCTTCTCTTCTTCTCTTTGGCCGGAGACTTAACCACTTTTAGAGAAATTCTCAACGATTGGTTAACTTCCTCAGGGAAATTTGCTTCCCTGGAAGCTTCCAATGGATCATCTATTGGTTCATGTTGTTCATCATTTGCTGGAGCTAGTGTAGCAGTGGCTCCTTTCTTCAGACGTGTCGCTGTTGCGAAGCTATCCACCAGACTGAAATTCTCAGCGAAAGTATTGGCAGCTGTGTAGAACAGCGAATATGTGTATAGCATTCTAGGGCCATTATCATTCTTGTTTGGCATCGAGAACACAGTCCTAGTGTCTCGAGCATTGTAGTAGGCCCATGCTCTGGCACCGTCAATCAGGTACCCCTTTCCTTGTAGGCAAGTTATTGTGTTGCCCACATGGAATTGGTCATAACCAAATTGACGAGCGAAGCGACTCGGCAGATATGGTTCCAGATAGCACTCCTCCTCAAATCTGTATACCAAATGCGATGGTCTGATCGCCTTCAGCCATTCAAAAGCTGCTCGACCCAGTGGCTGCCTCCCCAGATCAACCAAATTTGTTGCCATGAATTCGTAACCAGCTGGAGGAGCGAAGCTATAAAAATTCCATCCCTTGCCAAGGTTCAGGGCACGTCTGCAATCCCTCAGACTAACGTACACCCACTTACTTCGGGAGAATCTACGCAGAAAGCTGCCGCTAACTGCCCCCATGTCGGGGTTCATCAAAGATGGATGATACAAAAGCAACCGCCCGAATAGATAGGTGTAGGGCAACTCCAGTCTAGGGAAGTTCCCCTTCTCATCCCTCCATTTGATCATGGAATTGACATACAGACGAAGACCTGTATTTATTCTACAGGTCATCGCTGATAGTAAATCCATCTGGTAGCCGAAGACTAACCGGACAGCAACGAAAAGTACGCCGCGGTGGAAGCGGTCCACGGCGCTTGCTCCGGGTACAACAAACCGACGGAGCCAGTATGTCAAAAATCCTGCCAGCTGGGCTTCTTTAGACATGGACCTGTAGCCCATTCTTATAAAGCTCTCAACAAAATCTCCAGGCTTGAGCGGAGGGTATTGGTGTTCATCAGTAACTCTGATATCCATTCTCTTATTCTCTTCCATCAGTTTTATTGCTTCGCTGTGGCTAAGAGATTGAAAGAAAGTTGGGTTGCAGGAGTCATGATCCTTGATCTTTTTCTCAACGATATGATTAAGAAAAAGATAAGGTAACCATTTTGAGGAATAACATGTGCTGGAAGAGCCGCTCTTGTAGTACAGAGAGCATATATTATAATGGCACAGTAGTTCGTCGAAAACTTCTACCATCTCTGCATTTTCCCGACGTAGTCTCTCTAACTCGTCGTTTGTGGGAACATACTCCTCATAAGGGCAGTCTCCCGTTGGTAGGCATGAGATATACTTCATCTCATGGAGGGCCAATCCCATCTCCCCGCAGGGCGTCATGAACGTCCCTGTCCTATAGTTATACCTCTCTGCCAGGGCCAAAAAAAGATGAGGGTTTGGGTGGAAACCATATACAGTAGCATATACCGCATTATAAAGATCGATCTCTTTAAGTTGATCTTCAAATTGAGCCAATGCCCAGTTGGCTATGCAGTTCCACCTCCTGTTCTCCGGGTTCACTAAACCAGTCAGCCGGATATCCTGATCCGGATATCTACCTTCCGCCTTTGCATACTCATTAGCGAAGATTGGTGTTCTCACAGGCAGCAACAAAGACGAGTTTTCTGTAGGGATACAGCCTGGCTTCAACCCTCTGAGTAAAGTGCTACGTCGCTCAGAAGAGCTATAGAACATGTCCCTATTGTTCGGGCCTTTCTTGACACAGATTTTTCCTGTCCGTGCATGTTTAAGGGGAGTAATGTCCCAGTCCATCCTCCTGGGATGGCTTGCATGAGCATATCGTGCTAGAGGGAGGCATCTAGCTATGTCTGGTAACTGGATCAGTTTCTCCTTCCTTTGGAAAGTTCTCGACTCAACACAGGGTCTAGGTTGAGAACTCTTGTCGATGGCTTCACCAAATAGGAACATGGGTTTCTTGTGGGTGATGGCGTCAGCAGACTGCAAGGGCTGCCCATTCATCAAACATAACAAAGTCTCATTGTCTTGTGCTATCAAAATAGCTTGGCGGGAGGACGGCAGAGCATATTGTGGGAAGAGAACATGGGATAAGTCTTCTTTGAATTCCGGCTTAGCTAAAGTTCCTGTGAAGACTTCGTAATCAGGGTCCTCTCTGATATCAACTGCATCAAACAGAAAAAAATCAAAATTCAGTACAAGTCAAATCATAGATTCTGTCATCAGATTGCGCAAACATTATAGTGCACAAGCATCAGATTGCGCAAGCATCAGATTGCGCAACAAATAGCTTCTATGCGCAAACCATCAGATTGTTCTGACAAAGCTTGCGTAAGACAACAGTTTGCGCTGACGATCTTGCGCAAATCAGCCGATTGTACTGACTTTTGTCAGCGCAATTCAACCGATTGCGCGAGAAGATACTCTTCATAAAAATGAAGAATATTGGGTTCGTGCAACCTAAACCCTAAAAAGGGGTGGCGCAGTATGACGAAATCTCTAAAAAGAGATAGGGTTCAAGATTCAGCAATGTCGAAAAAACCCTAAAAAGGATTTTCGATTGTTTATCTACCTTGAAGAGCGGGGTGCGCAGCTTCATATCGAGAAGGGTGCGGCGCAACCCGAGCCGAAGACTCGGCAGGGGTCTTGCCCTTGTCGGCGGCGGAGCGCTTTGGTGCCATCTGAAGTCAACGGGGAAGAAAAGATTGAAGTCGGAGTAGGCTCGGGGATTTCTCTCTCTCAAGCACAATGAAAACAAGTAAAGAATAATATGAAGAACGAAGGGAACTATTTATAGTTTTTCAAGAGCAACGGCCGCCTCAGATTGTGCCGAATAAATAGGAGTAATCCCTCCGATTGCGCAGACAGCATCATCACGTGCGCAACTTGATTGAAAATTCAAAATTCAAAGTATTTCGAAACTTTGAATAAATTCAACTTTCGAAAACTTTGAAGGGGGTCTTGTAGGTCCTAAAAATCAAGTTGCACCCATCAACAAAGTCATGAAAATCAAGAAATGCATCTTTCAAATGAACTGCGCAGAAGTCAGATTGCGCACCATCCCGATTGCGTAGACTGGACTGCGCGCACTCTCAAGTGCGCAAGCTGACGTGGCAAATGTCATCATTATCTGACAGAATCAGATCTTCTGACAACTGACAGCACGGAGAACGAGGAGACTGTTCGTTTATTGTGCAGCACGGCGCTCGAGGACAGCTATACATACAGCACAATCGGCCAGGCTTTCTGCTGTGCAGTCTATTCCTGCGCAATCTGAAGTCAGCGCAATTCATGTGGTGCACTTTATCATGACAACTGACAAATGTACACGTGGCATTCATGCCATCAATAGCTCACTACGTGACAACCGTCTGTACACGATCATGCGCATTTCAATCAAATGATGCCATGTGTCCAAGATAGTTGGCCCACGATCAAGCAACTGCCAGCGCAGTCTGATGCTGCGCAATCCAGTCCATGCGCAATTCAACTTGCGCCATTCAGAATAACTAAAAGTTAGTTATTTCCAGAACTCTATAAATAGAGTTTCAAGTCTTCATTCAAGGGGATCAGACATAAAGTTCAGAAATATCAGAGAGTTCAGGAGTTCTTGCCCAAGTGCTGCTGCATTCTTCCGAGGCTTTTGCCTTCAACTTCAGAGGCTATCGTCTTCAAAGTTCACATCGTCCAAGGGATAAAGCAATCGTCATCTAGATTGGATTCCTACAGTTGTACTTTCCCAGAATTCTTGTAATCTCTTTACAAAGTTTGTTGAAATAAAGTTCATACTTTTGTTATCATGCTCCAATCTTCTAAGTAACTAATTGAGTCTCAGTTGATCTTCAACAAGAACCAACGAATTCTATGAGTTATTAAAACAATTCCACTTCTCCTTGGTACGAAATAACTTCTTGTAGTTGGCCAAGATATTCTTGTTAATATGCCACCGACATAGCAAGTGTGTGGAGCTGGGGAACATAACGCTTATAGCATTCATAAGTGCTATCTCACGATCAGTCACAATCACATTTGGTAAACATAATTGATCCACTAATCCTTTAAGCGTACTAAGCGCCCATATATAATTGTCCTCCCGCTCGGCCTCCATATAAACACATGCCACAGAAAATGTAATATTTGTGGATGTGACCCCTACCACTTCCAAAAGTAGCATCCTATACTTGTTAGTCTTGTAGGTACAATCCATCAATAAAACATCGAAAAAAGCACGCAACAAATTCACACTAGTCGGGTGAGCATAAAAAAGATCATTTACCTTATCGGTTTGCTCACATCTCCTATCCAGATAGTAGTACTTTTTTGAGTCCAACTTTCCCAACAAGTATTGCATTTGAGATAGGCCTCCATGTTCGACAACTCTATGCTTTTGTCGAGTATTGTAAATTGTCTTCAATGTCGACTCATTCTTACTAAAAGATTACTTCAACATGCTCAATATATCTTTTGGCCTTGTATTGTTCTTCGACAAGTCTTTGACAAGTTGATCTTCAACGGGTGTTAGTCGACCAACATATGAGTGTCCAACCAAATTTCGTCCCATTGGGTAATTATGTGAGCCGCATATAACCATCAATGACCATTGTCCTAGGTCATTGGATTGTACTCCTTTCAATTGAAACGAACAGTCACATTTCTTCGTGCCCCTAAGCTTTTCTTGTCTTGGCTTCTTGTCAATGTTCGCCAAATTTGCTTGAGCAACTTTTGTCTTAGGAGGCCGATATTTACCACCGCGCTCACAACCCAAAATTATCCGAGCTCGCCTTCCACCATCCCCGCTATCCGATCATTTAACCAAAATGACCATATTATGACGTCTTCCTACCGTATGTGCCCAACTCACCAACGATTCACGATTATGAAATATCTCATCCGTCCAAAATTCTTCTGAGAAATTAACTTGTTCATACATGGGATAGTTAACAATGCTCATTTCATTGTTCATTTCAGTGTCATTTGAGTGTTTTCCTGTAAAAAAAAGAAGAAGAAGAAGAAGATCTACACCTTAATAAGTTGAACAAAAAATGAAATGAAAAAAATACAATGTTCGACCACAACTAGTCGGACAAAGCTCTTCTGTTTGACCATTACAGGTCGAACGGTTCTATACATGTTCAACTTTCATCAATCGAGCATGTTTTGTTCTGTTCGAACACTGACAGTCAAACATAACATGAAACGTTCGGCCAACACAGGTCGAACAGACAGTAGTGCGTTCGACCTGTGTTGATCGTGCTTATCGCAATTTTTTTTTTTTGGTTGAACGGTTCTCATACAGTGCTTCAAAACGAAAAAGAAGGTGGAGAGAGAACGTACATTGTGTCTTTCGGATGGACTTCCTTCCTCCGTGATGCCTTCTTCACAATTTCAACATAGGGTTTTTCTAGGATTTTTGGGTTGAGTTGGAGAAGAATATGAAAATGAAAGAAGGAGGAGAATGGTGGAATGTGATAGGAATGTCATGTGGGTATATGGGTCTATGGGGAGGCCGATGAGGTGCGCTAGGAAGGTCTTGTGGGTATATGGGTCTTGTAACATTAATCTAATTTTCAACTTAAGTAATATGTGATGTGTTTAGAAAGTCATGGGCGTATAGTCGTGCCCTAATTTATTATGTGCTCCATCTTCCTCGTCTTCTCGGAATATCATTCACTCACTCCCAAACCCTAATAAAATCTCTCCACTCCATTCTCCATCTCCCTCTTCTCTCTTCATTTTCTTTCCCTAAACTCGCCAAAGCAAGCAAAGGCTAGCTCTCGAACTTGCTTCTTCGTTCGAATCCGGAGTCTCCATTCACTGGAATCGACTGAGGTCCGTCTTCTTTCATCAGTTCTTCTTAGTCTTCCGGAACTGATTTCTAGTGCTACAGGACTGTCAATAGAATCAAAATGCCTTCTTTTTCTTGTACAACGTCAATTTTTTGGGTTTATTGAGTTGATCGATGGCGCTTTTTGCGGTTTTTTTAATTTTTAATGTAGCATTGTCGGTGGTGATCGCTACAGAATCTAATCTGAACTTTTAGGGTTCTGAGGATTCGGTTTGCTGCAGTTGATGGTCGCTGCAGACTCTAGTCCGACTGAGTTGGATTTCTCTCATTTATTGATTTTTCTTCTTTTTCTTTCTTATGGAAAAAGGACGGGAACTACCGACCGATTGATTAATCAGTACTTTTTTTTTAAAGAGAAAGTTGGAATTTGACCTACTGTTGAATTGATTTCATGGGTTGATGATTTGGTATTAAGTTTGAATCGTTGATTTTGTAGGAACTTGGCATCGAATGCACTAGACATTGTTAGCTCTTGTGGAATCTGAATTATTTTTCTTTGATTGGTTTCGTTTGATGGCAAAATTTGGCCTTAGTGAATTGATTTGGATAGTGGAACCATATTTATTTGTCGAATCATGGATATATCACATATGACATTGTGATCATGGATATATCATAAATTGGTAGAAAGGAAATAGATTAGAAAGAAATTTTGAGAAAATAATTGAAATAGAAGAGTTAGGGCATCACCCAGAAAGAAATTGGGGGAATGAATTATATGAAAGGCTTAAGTGGGTTATTATTATAAGTTATCAATGGTAATTTGGTATAAAAAAAAGGGACTAATTAGCGTTTAGACCCTGGAATGTAAATGAGTGTTTCCTAATCCATAAATCAAATTTGAGTGTTTCCTAATCCATAAATCAATGTAAATGAGTGTTTCCTAATCCATAAATCAAATTGTTGAGATTTAGAAATCTTGCTAAACATGTTTAAGCCCTGACATGTCCAATTGGAGATTTTTGACCTTGGATATTTATTTTTTTTCTTTTTTTCCCATTATACCCTCCCTAACATATATAGGAAAGTTTCATTATGAGGCATGAGAGGGAGGGTACAATGGGAAAAAAAAGAAACAAAAAATAAAATTTAGGGTCAACTTTCCAATTGGACATGTCATGTCTTAAACTCTAAACTGGTATAAAACCTAGGGTCTAAACACTAATTTGCCCTAAAAAATCCATTTTTTTATTGAGACGAAAAAAGTAATTGCTGACTAACGGAGTATCAACTTGAAACTCCTTAATAGTTGAGGGTAGTAGTATCAACTTGAAACTCCTTAGTAGTTGAGGGTATTTGGATTGTTGAGGGTATTTAGTTGCAATTAAGCCTAAAATATACTATATTTGTGTAGTTTTGTTCAACATAAAAGTTTGTATCATGATCGGGGTCATATGGATATAATCGATATGGAGATTACTTGTTTTGAGGACTGGAACCGACTAATCCAAATTTGAATCAACATTCATAGTTGTTTTGAGAAACAGACCCTACTCACCCAAAGTCGAATTCATATTTTGAGGACTAAATCTACACAATTTTTAGACCGATTCGTGTTTCGATTCAATCCATTGAGATACTTATAAGTCACATCAGGATTATAGAAATACATAAATTTATTTATTATATATGTGAATTCGCTTATATTCAATTTTTTTTATTAGATATAGAGGTGTTTCTTTTTCCTATTTTGAGTGGAGTAGGAAATTTAGGTTGTCTAGATTAACCTAAAAAATTGACAATAAGAATAAGTAGAAGCAGCTATCGCAGTATGACACAGCAGTTGAGAGTCAGACTAGTGTGAATTATAAAAAAATAGAAGGATATATTAATCATCATGATAGTTTTTTTTTGGTTTATTTATTTGGTTGTGGTGCGAAGGGTTGGCGGCGAGATTTGGAGGACCGCACACCGAAACCAGAATCTCGTGATATTTCATTGTCGAGACCGATATATCCAGAATCTCCTGATATTTCCTTGTCGAGTCGAGACCGATATATCACTTCTCCAAAGCGGATACAAGTATTTCTAGCCCTTTCATTTTCTCCCCCTCCATAAACCCCTTTTGGAAACAAAAAGAAGGGTTCCACTTTTTTATTCTTCCTCCCTTCCATAAAACCAAAGGTTAGATTTTTATTTCAATTTCCCACTTTTTAATATGTTATTGATTATGTTTAGAGTGTATTATGTTTCAAGTTTCCAATTGTTCCTTTTTCTTTATTGCATTGGAGGTGTTTGAATTTTGAAAGCATGAGTAACTGAAAATTTTCTACAAAGCATAACAAAATTCCAACCTTTTACTCCTTCAAGCAGCAAAAATTCAAACTTTTCTACATTGAACTGAAAATTAATGAAAACCCACATCATAAACAACCTATAGAAGACCATAAGGACTTGCAGCCAATAAAAGGAGCAAACTTTTCCCAATGAAGATGAGCTCCGAAAGTTAGAAACTTCCAATATTTTCTTGGTTGCTCGAGAGTGGACGGTGAAAGTGGATTTGAACTTTCCACATTGAAAGTCTTTGGAGTTTCGTACAAGTGGTAATGCAAAATAGTGTCCAGTTGGCATTGAAAGTGGCCATTGAGAGTCTAATGTGACTTTTCTTGTTTGGTAAATTTGTTGAAGTAGTGTGTTGTAACAATTTTTTGTAACATTCATTTGTAAAAAAAAAATGTTTGGGTAAAAGTGGACACCTACATCCGTTTCTCAAATCTAGATGTGGAGAAGGGGAAAGAAACTCAAAATGGTGATTCATGAAACTCCAAAATCGGAGTTTTCACTCCCAACCAAACTCAAGCCCACTTTCACCAAAATTGACTTCTGGTTCCCAGTTTTACCCAACCAAACAGCCCCTAAGAGAAAGCAGGAAAAGTATGAGAAAGCGGGAAAAGTATGAGAAAGAGTATTTGTCTTATAGGATTGGATAAAATATTCTTTTTTGTTTTTACTGTAACAAGCCATGCTGATCGTAGCTTCATCAGTAACGATTTTTCCATTGTGTTTCTTTTTTATGAATTTTATTTTACGATTTACCAACGTGTTCTTCTTTAACTTCAATACGTAGTGTTTTATATATTAACCTTTTTGTCGCACTCTACCAGGTTATTGAGAATGGCTTGTCTTGCTTCCAATGTTGGGAGCTGTCTGAGATACTCAGAAACCCGATCAACAAATAGAATTCTCAAGAAAAAATTGTTTTCAAACTCTTCAATCTCTTTTGTTAGTTATCAGACATGGAATTCTATTTCTTCTAACCGACTTGGCGGATCTCGTCATTGTGCTCATTTCAACTCCGTGACAAGCGCTTCGAAAAACTCTGGAGAGTATTCGAACAAATCTGTATTTTCCGGCAAGATCAATGGCAATGCAGAGGTTTCTGGTAAGATTTTGCTTATCAATTCTACGATTTAACATAGAAGATTCAGATTTAAATCCCTATTGGATGTCGCAATAAGCTGCTAAATGTATTTGTTCATTCTATGCTTGTTGGTAAGACAATCATGTAAGCATGTGCTGTTCATGGGTATTTTATAGAGGCTCTAGAATTGAGGAGGAGCAGTTAGTGTGTTGCGTATTTTATGACCTTACTTGGTTGTAGCTTTGTTTGTATACTTGGTGGAGTTGGTCTGCTGCAGATATGTTGCACAGACACAGGAAAATGGTCAGTATCGTGTCCGTATTTGTGCAACATAGGTGATTACTATTATACCTACCAATATTGTGTCCTTATCCGTTTCTGTGTCCGTATTTGTGCAAGATAGGCTTCAGTTTTATGGTTGTGTATATAAAAATTTTGATCTGCGGCTAGTGATTGATTCCTGACCTTATGCTAATCTTAATGCATAAAATTTTATATAGTCAAAATACAATTTCCTGCAAGTACTGAATCAATGAGAAATATAATGAATTTTGTTTGAACAGCCGCCAAATGAAACTGAGAAAAGAGTGTACCCAGATATGAAAGTGCATTTAGTTAACGGTCGGGTAAAATTATTGTTCCTTTTGCTAAAAGCATTACTTTTCTGAAGCACCCAATCCCCTTAACGACCTGCATACACAGAGGCATATGGAACTCCTTAAGGTAAGTGGTAAGTAAGAAAGTGTTTCTCTTTGCATAATTCTTAAAATGTGAAGAGAGGTCATTTAGTAGGCCAGTCACTTAAAAATTTATGACTTGTTACACAACCATCCAATTGGACACCTCTAAAGCACTCCAAAAATTTGTGGTACTTTATAAGTCTAGATTGTGTCAAATCAAATGCCTAATCATTTAACTAGTCTTAATATACATGTACATACACATATTTGTATAGATTTCTACATATAGCTGTCAAAGTCTAGGAAGATTTCTGTGCCTGATTCTGTGATTGTCAGGTTCCATGGTTGGAGATGTGATGGTTTATAGCTTTATTAGTTGATTTTAATGTGGTAATATGTACTTCTTCTTTTTTGTTGCTATCTGTTGGAATTCTTATCTATATTTGTGTTATTCTTACTGTAGAGGACGGAGTGGTGGTCTTAGTCATTGGGGGAGGAGGAAGAGAACATGCACTCTGCTATGCTTTGCAACGATCTCCATCCTGCGATGCAGTTTTTTGCGCCCCTGGTAATGCAGGGATTGCTCATTCCGGTAATGCCACTTGCATCAGTGACCTAAATATTTCTGATAGCTCCGCTGTGATCTCTTTTTGCCGTAAATGGGGAGTTGGTTTAGTGGTAATTGGTCCAGAAGCTCCCCTTGTTGCTGGTCTCGCAAATGACCTTGGTAAGGCTGGAATTCCAGCATTTGGCCCTTCATCTGAAGCTGCAGCTCTAGAGGGGTCAAAGGATTTTATGAAAAGGTTGTGTGACAAATATGGCATCCCTACGGCTAAGGTTTGTTTACACTACTCTTCTATTCAGCATTTCATCTATTAATTAGCCATAGTTTTCGAGTTTGATTTGCGTGGCCTAAATTGTGGATCATGAAAGAAGTTGATCAAAGAAAAAAAGTAAAAAATTGTGAACTTCATCTTTGTAGTGTGAGATTACATTGACGTAGAACTCATTTAATTACATGATCGAGATGTCATGCAACAAGTTGTCATCATAATTACTATGTATGCTCATGGATTTTTGCTCGTCATATGACATAGGGACCCTGCAACTAGTTTGAGGAATCATAGGAAATCTAACATTGCTCTCTTCCTTTCTGCCCTGGTGGAAGAGCGCAAATTGTTGAGAACTTCACATTGCCTATTACTAAAATTTGAAGGACATTACCTTTTTTTTCTCTTGTTAATTTTGATGCTTCTCTGTAGTATTCACTGATTTTCTTTTCTACTCCGGTGGCTTGTTATTATTTCAGTACCGATCTTTTACAAAACCATCCGA
Source organism: Iris pallida (assembly GCA_029216955.1). NCBI lineage: Eukaryota > Viridiplantae > Streptophyta > Magnoliopsida > Asparagales > Iridaceae > Iris > Iris pallida. The sequence goes on from JANAVB010028398.1 coordinate 3,220,637, forward strand.
GGCAAGGCAATACATCAAGGAGCAAGGTGCTCCTATTGTAGTCAAGGCAGATGGATTGGCTGCTGGAAAGGGTGTCATTGTTGCCATGACATTAGAAGAGGCATTCGAAGCAGTTGACTCTATGTTGGTGAACAGTGCTTTTGGCTCTGCTGGTTCACGAGTCATCATCGAGGAATTTCTTGAGGGTGAAGAAGCTTCCTTTTTTGCTCTAGTTGATGGCGAGAATGCGCTGCCTCTTGAATCAGCACAAGACCACAAAAGAGTAGGTGACGGTGATACTGGTCCAAATACAGGTGGAATGGGTGCATACTCCCCTGCACCAATATTGACGAGAGAGCTCCAGTCCGTGGTTATGGAGTCAATAATCTTCCCAACAGTGAAGGGAATGGCTGCAGAAGGCTGTAAATTTGTCGGTGTTCTATATGCAGGGCTAATGATTGAGAAAAAATCTGGCCTCCCTAAACTCATAGAGTACAATGTGCGCTTCGGAGATCCAGAATGTCAGGTTTGTAATCCCTTTCCTGTTCCTTAGTATATATTCACCACATGTATCTATTAAGATTCATTGGGTTTTATATCATGCTTAGTTTTGCATTATTTGAGTACATGAGGAAGATGGTTATCCAGTAAGGGTTCGGGCTGATGGTTTTTTTAGATTACTATTTAGGCATATATGTGTGTGTGCACACATGAATGCCTGCACACCCGCAGATGCTTGTAAACACGCACACAGACATTAACTTTATATAAGTACTCATATGTATTTCTGCCCAGAGCAATTTTTAGATGTTTGATTGTTGAACAAGAGAGAAATCTTGGGTGGCATGTCTTCTTTTGTCCAGGCCACTTAGCTTTCAGGAACTCAAAATAACTTCATATCTTTGCTTTTCTGCTTCTTCATTAGTTGCAGTGATATGATGCACAACTTTTGTGTAATAAGCATTCAAGTAATGCAACCTTGGTCAGTTTTTGTCACAACACATATTCCTTCTTCCTACTCGATAGGATTGATGCTTATAAAGATTTTTCTTCCTGTTCAATATTGTCTGCAGGTCCTGATGATGAGGCTGGAGTCTGACTTGGCCCAGGTTCTGCTTGCAGCATGTAGAGGAGAGTTGGACAACATTTCACTGGAGTGGTCACCTGGATCAGCCATGGTCGTTGTGATGGCCAGTGAAGGTTATCCAGGAGCCTATCGTAAGGGGACCGTGATAAGAAACCTCGAGGAAGCAGAGGTTATCAGCCCGATGGTCAAGATATTTCATGCAGGAACCGCATTGGATTCTGATGGCAGATTTATTGCTTCTGGTGGTCGTGTGCTCGGGGTTACTGCCAAGGGGAAAGATATAGAGGAAGCAAGAGAGAGAGCCTATGATGCAGTCGAAGCAATCGACTGGCCTGAAGGATTCTTCAGGCGTGATATTGGGTGGAGGGCACTTTCGCAGCGGCAGTTGGCTAGTCGCCAGTAAATTGGACCTTTGAAGAGTGTTTCAAGTATTTTTGCTCTATGATGCAGGCATAGTGGAGACTAAAATGTATCAATAGTAGCTAGATGATGAGCTAGAGGAAATAGGGAAATAATTTAAGTGTCACTCACACTGCTGATGAGGAAATTGAAAACTTTCATGGAGAAGCCCTTATACTAGGCAACAGTTACTTGATGATAGTTACTCGTTATTATCCATATGCTGAAGAAACAACTGTAACTTGTAATTTATAACCATGCAGTGCATATTTTTGCTGTTGCATTGCTTGAGCTTTGGCTATATATATATACTGCAAATCATGCTTTATTGTGTGATAATTTGTGTCGCGTGTGGCACCAAGAATTATGATGTAAAATCTCGTAGGACTCGTCTGGTTTGTGGAAAGGAAAGGAAATGAAATTAGTCCTAAATTTTTGTAATAAATGCGTGAAATTGGAAGGAAAAGTGAATCCTTGGGGTGGTAGGGAGAAGCATTCCTTCTATAAAAAAATCGTTTGAGAACCATTTTTCTTTCCATGTTTTGACATCCAAACACAGGAAACAAACGAATGCTCTGATTCCGCGAATGAAACGTGGCCTTGTAGCCCATATGTACTTCTAATTGACCTGCACTGAGTTGCACAATCTTTTAATTGTACAGAACTGGAGATGACTTATCCCAATCCTTGTTAGCAATTCGGCTAAGGGGGGAAATCAGCTCTCAAACTCGACAAAACAAATTTGGATCTCCGTGACACAAATAAATTAATGACATGCAGACTGATGATTTGGCGAAGCAAGCCAAGAGCCATTTCTGAGCATATATAAGAAGTGCAATCTTACAAGGTCCCAAAAATCAAAAAACTCGAAAAAAATTTAACCTCTATATATTACTAATGTAAAATCTCCATTTTTAGATTTAGACCTCTCTATCTTTTAGAAAATAGGGTAACACGGCACTTAGCATGTCAAAAAAGGCCCATTTTTTAGAATAGTTAAAGAAAGTCCATTTTTATTATTTGTACAAAGCCTCTAGAATGTCAGGAACGGCCGGCAAGCCATTCGAATGCCTAGACAACAAGCCTTTATGATAGCATATTTTATGTCAGGAAGTTCGTTTGCTCACAAGTGTTTGTTACTGATCTATATCTTACAAAAACATCAAAGGAGAACGAAGCTTTACTGCATCATCGTGGCATTCGATTCCTTCCATGGAAGCCTGCATCAACAAATAAGGAAAAGTACTACATTAAGTAGTCGGTACTTACAAGCTAAGCTACACCCCTCTATCAAGAAAGAATGTGAAAAATGAGAGAACTCCAAATAATAAGAGAAGAATGTGAAAATGAGAAGAATTCCAACAATAACGGCATTTTAAACATTGTACAAGTTGCCCTTAGTTTAACATCTGGATCCAAATTGAACTTGGACCCGAATCCAACCGACCTGACAATCTGACGTGGACCTGACTTAAACCGACTACACCCGACACTCGTCCGACCCAACACAGACCGAAACTCAACTAAAACCCGATTCCCGACCCCATTTAACCCGACACGAGCTTGACGCAACCCTACATGCATCGACCAAAATCCTACACAAACTTACCTAACACTACTCAACTAGACCCAAACTGTCCAACTTGACTAGATTATTCTGATATAATTTTATGAGAACTTTATTCAACCATGTCATATAAGTTTAATGTAAAATGCACATAGTTTGACTGATAATATTTAGTCCCTCGTCAGAGTGATCGATCCATATTTGAGTCATCCATATAACAAAAAAAAGAGTGGTGTTTTTTGCCAAATTTATATCAGACAAAGAATGATCACGACTAAAACACATAAGCATATCCAATAGTCTGCAGGATTGAAACTTGATATGCTCTCCATTAAGATTAAGGATGACCATGATTACTTCATTTGGAATGTACTTTACTTTGATATTTTGTTTATGGATAAAATAAAATACTTGGGGAAGTGTCGAAAGGTAAGGGTTACACTGCTAGTGACACGAGTCACCAACTAGTATCTAATAAGGTATCCTGAGATCTCTAATAAGGTAAAAGACAGCTCACTTTTTGCCGTCCCTTACCGGCTTCCTTGGTCACAATACCCCAAGCTCCCCCATGTCGATGAGGCATGCACAATATTAAGGGAAGGGAAGGGTGGCTTATTTTCCTCTCTTTTTTGGGTTTTTTTTTTGTTGGGGGCGCCGGGGGGGGCGGGTGGGTGTTAAGAGGATCCCAACTAAATGAACTAAATTTCATTGATATAGAGCATTAGGGAAGGGTGGTTAAGTAAAACATTTGTCCGAGGTAAAACATTTTGGGTTGAAGTGGGCCTTAATCGAATACCATGACTTACTGACACTACTCTACTTTTGGGTCAAAGTCACCTGGCTTTAGTGGTGAGCAGGTGGAGACAGCACATCCTGGCGGCTGGATGGATTCGATACCACAAGGAAGCAGATTGTTTTCAAAAGTGATTTCAAAAATTTGGCACATAGCATGGAAGTTGATTGTGTCTATAAATTTGAAAGTTTGTACGAAACGACTCGACTAAGTAGGAGGCGTAGGATATTACTATTTGGTTTCTTATAATCATGAGCCTCTAGATTGTTTAGCTAGATCGGACGATTCACACTAGAGATTGTTGGGTATGCGTCGCGCTTCTTCATATATAGTATGAATATAATTACATTTTCCTCCGCCGTGTTTCTTTCTTATTCTACAACATCCATCTCTCTAAAATTACTAGTCTAGCGTTACTAGGAAACTCTTATGAGTACCATCTACTATTTCCTCAAATGTAGTTTGGTAATTTATTTCAATTTCAGAGGTTGCACTTTCCAGTCATCCTCTTTCTTGATGATATTTCTGGAAGAGGCTGCATTTTGGAAATGTTGATTTTCTTTCATTAGGTTGAAGACCAACTATACAGGAAGAGATGCATAAGAGTCTAGCTACACTAGCCAATGTGAGATTAAAACAAACATATAAACTAAAGAACATACGGATAGGAACCTATAGAACAGCACTATTCTCCTCTCAAAAGAAAATTAGGAATTTAAATGCATATGCCTAGAAAAGAATAACATATTCACATACATATATGATACTTACCCTAACTTGAGAGAGGTGTCAAAACTGTCATCATAATCTTGAGGACCCCCAGAATGTGAAGCGTTGGTGACTGATTCTGAGGATTGCCCATCTTCATATAATCCATTTTCAGGGTCGGTAACAACCTGCTTCCCAACTGTCGACATATCGAGCTCCTGCGTACAATAATTCACTGTAAGATCAGAGACACGACACGACACGAGACACACACACACACACACACAGAGACCATTTGTTGTCTTAGTCGTGTATTCTCTTCCTTCAATTGGAGTCCCTGAAAGTCAAAAAATGGAAACAGATCACTATTGCTTAAATGGTCTAATTGTAGATGGTTTGAAGGATTGGATAACTATCATAATAATTAGGTAATACCAAGAGTGAACTAATAGCAACAAATAAAAAGAGAAATTACACAGAAAAAATTATGCGCAGCCAGGCGCTTCATCTCCATAGCCAAAGAGAAAATATTTGCTTGAATCAAACTAATTTTATGAAGATACCTTCCATTGGACTTCTAAACCTTCAAGAGAAACTTTGTTTTTGTATCTCCAAACTCTAACAACAAGCATTTTATATAAACCAAAATGCAACTGTATGATAGCACAATGAACCACAACAGAAACCCTCCTGCTAAAGTACATTAGAATTCGGCTCAACTAGGTGTACAGTCCAACCAAACTCTAGCAAGTCTTCAATATTAGACATCAATGCAGAAATATTATTACTTGAAATAGTATACATATGCCTCCAAAAACTAAGCTCAGCTCTGATGTCTACACCAGTGGACTGCATATAGCAGACTGATAAATTGGATATCAATCTCCATTCGCTCCTTAGCGCATGCTTGTATGTAGAGCTACGATAATCACAATTAGGGAAAAAGAAAAGGGGGGAGAGAGAAAAAAAATAATAAGATCTTGTTTGAAAGTTGGTACACATAACTTGCAAATGTAGATTAAAAACTCAAAAACTCCCTATACAATTTGAATTACAAACTTTTTGAACACTAACATAATTGAATTGACCGACTAAACTTGTCAAATGGGGTCATTGATGAGTTTTTTACTTATGTATTCTTCTTTTAAATCTTTAAAGCTTATGCTAGTAGGCACCATCTGATGTTATCGACTCTGATCTTATAGGCACCTCGTTTCATCTTTTTGCTAGTTAACACCATTTGTTGTTTCATCTACAATAGCTACTCTCTCTATATATATTGCTGTCAAGAACGACCTCGCTCGCAGCAATACCTTATACCATCCAGCTTCCTCCTACACAACCATCTCCCTTAAAGATAGTGATATCGTTGGTGGCGGCAACATAGTCTCAACTTGCAATAGGAAAAAAGACGAGAAGTCCATATATATGTTGTCATAGTCGTTCTCGTTGTGATATATTGTCGTCACCAACAATCTCTATAGCCGAATTAAGAAACCTGCTAACCATCCAATACACCTTCAACATGTTGTTGTCGTTACCTCTTGAGACCTTACAAGTTACAACCTCTCCTATCTCTACTTTTTGGTCATCACTATAGTTGATGCCTTGTCACTACAACCATAGTATATGTAACCTCAAGTCGTCATTTCACACTATTAAAATACTATGGATGAGGGATGTATAATGATAATGGACGTCTAGAGCCGTTAAACAGCGGTGGCATATCGATGGATCAGTGACGAACCCCTCGTGAGATACACATCCATCGCTAATTTAGTCGCTATATCAGCCGCTATATTGTGTGGGTAAACCACACAAAACACAAGGGAACCTAGAGACGGATGCCAATTCACTTACTTTTAGTAATAGCGACGGATTGTTCGTCGCTAAGCATGTACCACATATCGATGGATTAGCGACAGACAATCCTTCGCTAGACCGCCGTCTAGACCAGAACTTAAGTTTTGTTATATCCTTATAATATCGATCATTTCGAATTTAAGAGACCAAAACTCATGTCGCTCAAATTTGAGCGCCCTTATATGTCGCTCCCTCCCTTATTTCACCTCCTGCAGCAAGTCCCCCCAACACCGACTTCCCTCTCCTACAGCGATCCTCGTAGACTGTGCAACGTAGAATGTGCAACGACGACTCCAGTGATCCCCTCTCCCACAACCCCCTCCTCCACCAACTTCGACGGAGGTAGAGGAGCTCAGTGGTGAGTCCAACTCAGTTGATGAGCCCAACTACGGCAGTGACCAGAGAGGTCCGACTATGTCGGTATAAACCCTAACAATAATCTTTTAATTGACATAAATTAAAATTAGTTATTAGGTAAATTAGGACTATTGTTTAATAATCCATGCTTAATTATGTCAATTTAGGTTAATTTATACCGAGGGTTAACATTAGGAGTTTAGTTAATTTATGTCTCTTTACGGTTTTTAATCTTACGAACACGGACATGGACACGAAATGAATAAATACTTATAATGTGATAATTTAGTTTTATTTTAGAGTACGTATTCTAATTAGGATACGATCATTGATTATGACACGGATAATGACACAAATATGGAAACATAATAGATTAGCATAATGTTGGGTGTTGCACCTAATTTTGTGACGGGGTATGCGTCTAGCGAGTGCTTGGTGATGTTGAAGGTCTAATCGGATGAGAAATCTATGGTGAATTGCGTCGGGTGTCTATTGTGGATTTCAGATTCAAAAAATATAGAGAAGACGGACCGAAAATTTCCAAAATTTTCAGAAAAACTTCAACTCTTTGTCAAAACCATATAATACGATATGATAAATTATACCATAAGATTTCATATCTAAAAGTAGATACAAGTATAGGTTAAGTTACTATTACGATAATCCTAGAATACGTGTCCAATTTAAGTTAACAGTCTCATCTCATTTTGTTTGTACATCCATTATGCAGAAACATCCACAAACTACAAGCCAATGAATCATCCATTTCTAATGAGTTACTTGATTATCGTATGGGATTAGAGCATGCCGTCCCACTCCCTCTGCTTCCATCTCTTGTCTTCAATAATGGAACAACCTCCATTGTCCTTATGACCCACTTGGTCATTGGTTCCCTTACTTCTCTCTAGACATGCTTTCTTACCTAGCAATGAAGCTTGTGACTACTATGCTCGCATTCCAACTGTCCACTTGCTCTGGATTAGCTATAGGTTGCTCCCCTGTCTCCATTGCTCGACTCATTTCCGCATCCTCTCCTCTGCCCTTAACACTTAGGTTTTTGATATCCCTTTCCTCCCTCACCCCCTGCAAACCACTCTCTACCTCCTCTTCCCCTAATATGCACTGGATGTCCTTTTTATTCAACCATTTTCCATAAGGGTATGATTTGCCATACAACATACTTCTATGCATGGACACTCAAAAACCATGTCGTGTTGATATCAAGTCGTGTCAGACACATATTTGGCACGCAACCGATACTCCACAATAAAGTAGGTCACACCAAAAGGTGTTGAATCTATGTCATGCCAGAAATATGTTGTGTTGTATCTGTGTCTGTGCAACATAGACAATGAGAAGACTAATAAGATTTGATCAAGTTTTATGACGGGCTACCTCCAAATACCGTTAAAAGTTGATGCCAATTTCCTAGTCAAGTCAGTTGTATGCCAATTTCCTAGTCAGATCAGCTGTGTGCAAGAGATGGCACCACCTTATAACCTGGTTAGTAGATGGGCACGAATAGAAGGAAATTAATAGAAAGATAGGATAAAGAAAATAGAAGATAGGAAGTAGGAACGAATAGATAGTTGTTGGTGTTCTATATACCATATGTCTTGTCCTAATTCTCTGTATCTAGCCATTGTTTGAGGTCGTATTCAGTTTATGACGAGTTTTTTGTGTTATTTTATTCAAGTTTCACAAAACCCTACAGTTAAGCTATTATCTTGATATCTACCTTTTATTCAGGCTCTTCTACCGTCCCTTGCAACTAACTAAACAAACTTTATCACCATATGTGTATATGTTTCAATTGAAATAGCATGTCTAAGTGCATCTTCCCCCCTACATATTATGTCATTAATTTGGTATGAAAGGTATGGGTCAAAACTGAAAAGAGAAACTATGACCTATTGTTTGGTAGTTTGTAAGGATGGTACCTTACGGTACTTATTTGAAGGAATTCTGGACATCACTTGGCCATGAATATACTAATTGATCCTGTTGTTGAGTTATATTTATGATGAATGATTAATTTTTATTGTCTTACTAGCAGGTAAGTAACATGCTACAACCCAAAAGTTCCCCTGTATATATTATGTTCAAGAGAACCTACACTGCACAGAAACAGGATACATCTGAACACATATCAGTGGTAGCTTTATGCAATTACATTTGGTACATCCTTGATTTGTCGCTAGACTTTGCTTTGACCTTACAATAGTTGGTGTTAGACCGTCTTGAGGATCGATGTACCCACATCTATGGGCAAAATGGAGTTTCTTTATAGGGAAGGTTGTGTGTGTGTGCATGTCATTGGCCTTTACTTAATGATATGGCTTGAACACAAAGGACATATATAGCTGAGCCAAAAAAAGTTTGATATAAAGACTTTATTGTTGCTGCTGTTGTATCTTAAAGAAGATGAATTGCTGAAATTTTCTTCGTGCAAAAAGCATAGTTTGCGGTATCGGCTGATACCGATTTGATACGGCCGATACTGATATGGTTTGGCATGTCCCGATCGGATACCCAATAATGGCCGATACCAACATTTTGGGTCTCTTTTCCGGTCAATTTGGCAAAAAAAAATGAACGAAAAAGACCAATCGACAAGCAGCTAGGGTGTAAAAGCATAGTAAGGTTGTAAAAATATGTTAAAGAAGAAAACTTATATATTGCATATAAACCGATCTGCAAGGGTGCCTACTATTTCATTCAATTTCAAAACTGCTAAGAAACAACACAGAATACTTAAAATTGTCTAAATGTATAAAATATATTTTCTGAAAGTTAAATAATTCGTCAATAATTATTTGCTTTCCAATACCAAAAAATCCGATACTCCGGTCTGAAACCACTGATACTGCCGATACCGTCGATCCATATACTCATAGAAGTGGTCTGATGCCGATTGTGTGAACCTTGTCAAAAAGTTGTAAAAAAAAGGCAGATAGAGCTCAAGTGAGGATGTTGTGATATCAGATCACTATAACAAGCTTTCGTGCACTTGTTACTTACTAGGGCTTCTACTTGACTTGATCCAATATTGTTCACACCCATCGCCACACTCACCTAGTCCATCAGATTGTCAATCCAACCTTGTCCATCAGATATATACTCACCTGTAGTCTAAATTTGCACAGACCATTTGCCCCTGATTCCTCTTTGAAGTTTTGTTAGGTCTTGCTCTTTGATACTAACCATACTATAACCTAAATCTTCTCTTCCTCGTCTTGATATCCTAGCTTCTTTAACAGTATAGTTTCTACAATCCTAATCTTAGGATTTTGGGGAGTGCTTGTTTTAAGTCCCAATTTAAATATACTTCAGGAATGTTAAGTTACTGAATCGGAGAAATTAGGCTTGGAAGTTTGGTAAGGACTACACTATTGCGCACGTCATGTAAAATTCAGTATCAGAATGGACCAGCGCGGTAATTATCATGGGGAAATCCTTCTTTTGTGTATTTCATTTTCTTTTCTTGGATGTGTTATATGGGATTGCCAGGAGATGTTTTTGTGACATAATTTTTATATAATTCAGCTCACATTTGTAATGATAGACAAGTACTTATATTTAGAAGTACTATTTTTTATGGGATTCCCAGGAGAAGTCGTTGTGACCAACAGTTACTATATAAATAATGATTCTAAAAACACTTTTATGGGGCAGAACTTTGTGACAGAAGCAACTTTCTTAATTTATGTAGATCAATGAAATGCATTGATACTCCATATATAGACTTGTTTTGGTGCTTGTAGATATGTAGCTAAAATGTAACATTTTGCCAACAGAACTTTTTCATATATGTATATTTTTTGCACTTCTTCATATTCTTGTGCCTTCTACCAGAGCCACCACCACCACCACCCGTTTTTTTTTTTTTTTTTTTTTGAAATTTTAAAATAGGACGTCTAAGGCCTTTTCGGTGCGGCCGGCGGCCGCCTAGGCCGATTTTTAGAACACTGACAGGTACATATTGTTCGATAATGTATGCATTTGCTTGTAGTTGTGGATAGCGGACTAGACTGATGGAGGCTATCACCAACTACTTTCAATTAGTTTCCAAGACTAGCTTAACTAATTGTACATGACTTGTTGACGGTAGTCTATAACTTGCATGTGGAAAATAACTTTTGTTAAGGACATAGTTATTACTTGTGGATGATGATTATTTTATGTTTTTTGGGTCAATTTTGGATGATTATTAGATATAATTTTGGTGCACATGTTGACATTTATTCCCGTGGAAATACAATGTGGCTCTTAGTTGAATTAGTTGCATTGTTCGTTGATTTATGGTGAAATGAATTTTAGTTGTAAACTTTAGTATTGTTTAATCTCCAATGGGGTAATGGATGACAAAAAAGTTTTAAAAAAGAAGAAGATTAATAAAAGAATAACAGCTTTTGAATTGCATATGCTATACAAGAGTTGTGTGTACTTTATAACACTTTTTTGTGCTTGTTATAACATTTTGGTCGTCAAAGCGTTATAATAAATGAGTTTAGGCTGTTCATAACACTTTGGGAAAAAAAATGACATATGTGCATCCCGTTAATTATTAACATTTTTTAATCGTTTATAAACTTTAGAGAATAATTAAAATTCTTATAAAATGTGACATATAACGCTTTTTAGCCATCATACGAAGCTTTTTTTTCTTGTAGTTGCTAATCCACCGCCAATGTGACAAATTAACAAGAAATTTTGTAAGCGATAAGGTGTTTGTCGACTGGAACTTTTTGTCGCTTATCCATCACTATATGCATTTAGCGATGAAAATATAAGGATTAGCAAAGGATCTCTCCATCGCCAATCACAAAAAAATTGTAATCTCAATCCGTAAACTTTGTGTCCATAAATATATCTAGATGGACATCACGAACATCCTCTGTTTATTTTATTTTCTTTAAAAATACTTTTAATCCTCCCCGTGACGAAGAACCCAATAGGGAAAGCCACTTCTTTGTTTCTCATCGGTACCTACTTTAAAAAATATTTATCAATTCAAAAAAAATCTAAAAACAGAAGGAAAACGTTCTTTATTTATTTATTTTCATTTTTAAAAACATAGGTCTACTTAATAGACTTTTTCCTCCCTTAATGAATCCCCAAGACATCACTACTTTTTTCTATTTTTAGATATAAAAAGAACTTTTTCTATTTTGCATTGACTTGATTCTTCAACAGCTTTCCACCCTCTCACAAGTATGGAGCTTTTTGGTGCATAGCAGGGACTTTAACATGGGTGAGCAAAGGTCCAATGTATTTTAAAAACCTAATTATATTTTAAAAAAACACATAACGCAATTTAATTATTGCTCACGGTCTAAAATGTGCATTAAATATGTGGTGACCTATTTGAATAGTATAAATAATTAGTGTCCAACTCCCACCAGAACTCTGGAATTTGGTGCAATGGAAGATATACATATTTGTTTGTATAACTGAAAATATAATTCCATGTGACAGGAAAAAGTTTTAATTTGGTAAATTTTGTTGGGATGTGTTCCGTCTAGGTAAAGGTCACCCGAAAAGGTGACCAATGTTACTCGTGTGTCGAAGAAGCCCGGAAAGTGTAGAGGAATGACAGGAACTCAATGGAGTCGGGCTTGAAGAATCAGCAGCCTGACCAGAGTTCTGATTTTGGTAAACCAAAATTTCAATCTTTTCCGACAGCAGGTCTGTAGGAAACCGGAATTGTGCAGCTTTTGGAGATTGGAAGGGAGGAATTCTCGGAGAGTTCAAAAAAAGCATCCAAGGAGATGGGAGTTCCACCTTGGTTTGTCTTCTTGATTCTCATGCTCCAGTAATCTTATTCCTCTACATTGTAATGAATTTTTTATCTCCAAGTAGTTGTGGGGATGCATTGTTGGATCGGTTGAGAAAAATTATATAGGAGTCAGTGTATCTTTTCTATTCTAGTATTGGTTTCCGATTGGACTCCGTTCTTCCCGTAATTTTCTCCGGTATTGAAAATTTTATTATGTTTGCAACAATGTGGTATTCTGCATTCGCAGGTTTCTACGAGTTTAGCTCAATCATCTTATTCCGTTGCGTTCCTAAATCCGTTCCCAACAAAAATTTTACCAGCAAAACTTTGAGCTAAGGCATCGTTTGGTTCACGGATTTAAGGAACCAGGAAACTTGTTCCTTTCCTTTGTTTGGTAGCCACAAACTTAGAAATCATTTTCATGGTTCCTCTCAGAACCCGTGGGATTGATTTTTCCTCCTTCCTTCCCAACATTTATTACAAAAAATTATGACAAAAATAATCTTGTTTTATTGCTTATTTAACCACTAACTCCTCGTATTTTGGATCTCTTTCATCATGGCACATAATATATTATTGAAACATTGATATATTTTTGCTTTCCTTTCCTGCACCAACCAAAGAAAGGAAATCAAATGGTCTTTCCTAGATGGTTGCCTTATTTTACCAATCAACCGAAGGGAAATGTGAAATGAATTCTACTTTTCCATTTCCATGGAAAATACAAGGGAATTCATTTCCCTTCCGTGAACCAAACTAGGCCTAAGAGTTAAAACTTTCAAAAGAGAATACTTCCTGGTTCTACCATTCTAGCATGTTAACTACAATTCAATAGTTGATTAGTATGCATCCGCCGGTACTTACCTTCTTTTCAAGACCACTGATCCTCTCCTTAATCTTATCACCCTGATCAAGAGAAGAAAAAGGAGGGTTAAATACATCATAGGTCAAGTGGATTCAAATTATAGAAGTGGAGAAGCCAACATAATCTTCTTGGTGATGTACCTTTTTCTCAAGAACCCGGTCTAACCCAGCTTCAAGAGTTTTCTCTAGCTGTTGAAGCTCCTCTATTGATAAGCCTTTAAGGTCTTCACCCCTCGTCTTTCTTTAATTGGAGCAAATTTCAGTTTTGAGTACATTATCGCACAGATAATTTAAACATATTTTTATCTCATTGCTGAAACAATAGACAGACCTTAGTTGTTGAGTTTCCTCCGTGACTGTTTTTCTCAGACTTTCAAAATTACAATTGTCTAACTGACAGAACAACAAAATACTGTGTATTACTATTTCAAAACATTATGCCATATTTAAAAAATATATACCGATATTCTTATTATAATGCAACGATGCAAAAAGGCAGACATTTCCATACCATGGGCAGTCTTTGAATGAAACGTGTCAGATAATTTCAATTAGAGATAGTAGAGCTTAATTTACACTAGCCATTCACTAAAAAAAAAAAAAAAAAAATCATGCTACCAAAATGTATCTTGTATTGAAGCTGAACCAAATACATGAATGCAATTAAACTTTTAAGTTGATTGTATAAAATTGATGGCCTTAAGAGAAATGTGGAATTTCCATCCATAGGCTGCAGGAGCTCCAATAGTGATAGCATTTGAAGTTGAAGATGTGGTATTGCATAACTTTACATGTTAGCTCGGCTTCGTGTTTATTGTTGTATAAGCATTATCATCACAAACTGCATAATTGCATGTGTCCATTTTCAACATGTACTGGCCTGCTTCTCTCCTAACTGATCTAAAGCATGTATATCCTTCTTGCTATTGCACTTATTTGTGTAAAATGGTATGGAAAAGCTTAGAGAGAGTTTCATAAAATGAATAATGGCAGTCAATGTATAGATATCTATTTCCTCTATCTCAACCTAATGGGATTTTGGAACATTTTGTTGCTATAAGATTCTCAAAATATCTTGAACAATATCATCTCACTTATAAATAGGTAACTAGGCTAGTTAATAACCAAATTGGCTTTATTACTTTACTTCCTTTAGGTCGTGGTATTGGTACCAGTTGTGTACTGCAGGATTTTGAATTAAGTATGGTACATCAATTACTTAATCTTGCTAACAAGTATCTTTGCTGATAGAATCGGGTACCTATATGTTTCCTCTATCTCAACCTTATGGGATTCCGAAACATTTTGTTGCTACAAGATTCTCAAAATATTTTATAAATAGGTAACTTGGCTAGTTAGTTAATAACCAAATTTGCTTTGTTACTTTACTTCCTTCAGAGTCATGGTATTGGTACCAGTTGTGTACTGCAGGATCAACTCAGATCGAGGGCAGCTAAAAAAAAAGCTAAAACACGGTTTAGTAACATGAAATGTCAGAAATAACTGCTTAATACTTCATTTTCAGTAGTAAAAAATGATTAATTATTGAAGATGGCAAGCACGGCAAAGAATCAGATCAAGAAAGAAGGAAAATTAATAGCTTACATTCAAGTCCAGTGATGGTTTGTCCAGCAATATCTTCTTTGAATGCATGCTGCGCTTTTCAATGATGTCCTTCATACTTATAAAAAACAAAAACAAACCAAAGTGTGCACAATTAAGACAAGATTATGAACATCCCTTCCAGATCTATCACTATTTACCAAATGACCGATAATACCACGCAGTTATTAATACCTATAACTCTATATATGGATATACTATGCCGGATCGAATGATGTAAACAAAAATATCATAATTTTAATCTCAAAAAAGAAGGGGAAAAAAATCAATATCTTACATTGGGGATCCCTTTTGCTAGATAAATTATAAGTAATACCATGGGTTGAGCGCTCAATCAGATACGAGATACAACCCAACAATAAGAATATATAGAGTTTAATTTGAATATTACATAAACCAAAACAGTATATGGCTAAGTCTACTATCTCATTAGTACTGTACAGTGGCTAAGTTGCATTCTCAATACATTGGTCCAACAGATACAAGGTCATGTAGACTACTTGCTAGGTATGTAGGACTTTGATGTCAATATTAATTCACCATACAAGCCAGCATGCCAGCCAAATGACTTGTATATGCAGTATTTTCAACTAGATTAAACAAGGCAGAGACCCCAATAAGCACTTAAAAATATAAGAAACAAGCGAGAGACCAATAAGCATTTAAAATATAAGAAACATGCCTCTTATTTGAGTTCAAGAAGCACTTCTGGTTTAATTTTCAGTAATTATTTCCTTTCCTCTTTCAATTCAGTAGCTATCGGGTATCCTTAAAAAAATCTATATATATATATATATATATATATATATATATATATATATATATATATATATATATATATATATATATATAACTTGTGAAAAGATACTAAATTGTAACATTACTATGAAAAATATTTCTATTGTTACATATATAGGATCAATAATCTAGAAAAGTATTAGTATAATTAACATAGTAACAATAAACTAGACTCTTGTATCATGAGTATTATCACTAACAAGAAAACTAACACTAAACTAGAAACATTAGAATCACCAAGTATTTCTGAAAAAAATAGTTACTATAGCTATAGCTAGTTGGTTTGCAAAGTGATCTAATTATATGGAAACGATAGGCCATCTCCAACCCATCCTCAAAATTTTTAAAACTTATACATAAATTCATTTCTTTATAGTTATTTTTATATAATCATATAAACTATATTATTATACATTATTTATACATGAAACTTTTACACATAAACAAAATCCACTGAAATTCTACGGAGGATCCAAAAATTCTCTGAAATTCTACAGAAAAAACAAATAATACTAATAAAATATATTCAATATTATACTATATTGGAAGATCTCAACAACTACTTTTTAATGATATAATTATTATAATAATTATATTTAATTATAAATTAAAAAATATAAGGGGAAAAATAGATATCTATTCTACTATATAATATAAAAACTTGGTGGTGAAACTTTTGAATTCCTAAAACACTCTCAAATATTTTATAAAGACTTGCATGTCATTTATGTTTATAGTCAAAGCAATAAAGTTTGCATGCTATGAAGTTTTCTTTTTCCGTACAACTCTTCATGTTCCAATGATAATAAATTTTTCTGCCCTTACCATTTTTCAAAGGTTATTATTCTCATTAGAAAATTAAAAAAAGAACAAAATTCCTACTTCGAAACTCTTGGCATTGTAAAAAAAACACACACACACATGAATAGTCACCTGAAAAAAAAAAGAAACACGACAGTTGACCTTATGATATTCTAATTAAAATACGTGTAAAGCACGTACATGTAGACTAGTAAAGATTAAAGAGTAGATCTTCAAATTTGAGGATTTTCTCTCTCCTCCCTCAAATTTGAGGACCCGACCTTCCCCCTCTCAAATCGAGGATGGGTTCGAGAGGAAATATCTTCAAATTGGTATTTTTGAAGACATTGTTGGAGATGGCGCCCTAATGTAATCTATTTATGAACAAATCGTTACTCTATATATAGCTACTTCGTTTGCAGAGAGAGCAAGTTATATGGAACCATGTATGAAATTATTCGTATCGTCCATCTACGGATTGAAGTATTAAAACCTTGATCAACCCATCAATGCTAGAAAATTTTATAAAACCACGCAAGCATAAAAACCTTTAAGAAAGAAGATCATAACCTTTAAGAAAGAAGATCATCATCAATATTTTCTTACGAAGAGATATCTCAAGGAATGTTCTATCGAAATCCACATCACTGAAGCTGAACAGCTACTTTAGTAACAGAGAATCAACCCGAAAAATAAATCGACAACACCGACAATAACGTATTTCAAAATGAGATAAACTAACAAGGAAAGCATCCTTAAGAATTAGAAACTAGATACTAATATACAGTAATATATTGTAGTGGGAGCACATCTGATGTCTCCATTATTCTATGCCGTAGTTATGTGCCAATGTTGTCCCAGGTGATTCTGGCTTGTCTCTACTATTATAAGAGGGCTTCAAAACGGCTCAAATTGAGCCGTCTAAGCCGTGTGTATATCATCAACCATTTAATTTACAAAAATATATATGTAAAAAATTGTTTAAAATTTTTTAAATTTATTATATATTCAACATAGGACTCGAACTCATGCAAACAACAAGAATACCTTCCACCTTAGCCACGTAAGTTAGAAGATATATTTGACTATAATTGGATAATATTCTTATTATACGTGCAAAGCACGTGCATTTACTAGTCTATTTAAAAGAGATAGATAAGCTCCTACTTCCAAACGAGCAAAAATACACAGTTGTCTAAGCCTTTTTTTCCTCTTCACATTTAAGTAGATAAGCCAGAATTACCTACGACAGTATTAGCATAGAATAACGGGGACAGCAGATCCGCTCCCGAATAGGTAGTTGGATTTGTTAACTTCCAAAAGAAATGAAACTATAAATCTTCCTAAAAAAAATTGTGCTCAATTAGGGAGAAGCATATAAAATATAGTTCGACTACAGGAACTCAAATAGGAACTTGCAATGTGCTTTGGCTTTTTCAATTTAGGTCCTCGGAAAAAAAAAATAATCAAAGGGATGAGATGCATCTAATCCAACAGCCATTAATGGCCGAGTCTTTTTAATTTAAGAACTCACGATCGAGTTTCTATAGGATTTTTGGTGCAAGTACATGAAGCACCGCATAATTTACAACGTTGCATTTCTTTGAATCAATGAAGGACATCACGTGCTCACTACAATGAAAACGAGTGTTGGAATCTTTTTTTTTTTTTGGGGAATAACAAACCACACTTAAAATGGCAGATCTATATCAAAAACCCTACAGTAAATAAAATTAAAGGACGGTACGGTGCTGGCTGCTACAGAAGAATTGAAAGTAGAAGACGTACGAATGCGTGCGTATACACACATACGTACATGTACGTACATGTATTCGTACGTACGTGCGTACCTGGAACTGGCGTACTCGAAGAGCTTGCCGTTGGCGGAGAAGATGACGATCCCGACCTCGGCGTCGCAGAGGACGGCGAGCTCCTCGGCCTTCTTGAACAGACCCCTCCTCCTCTTCGAGAAGGTCACCTGCCTCGCCGTCGCGTTGTCGATCTTCCGTATCTGGATCTTCTCCCTCGCCATTTCTTTTCCTTCCTTCCTTCTCCTCGCCAATTCCCTAAACCAAACCAAGAAATCAAGCAAGAAAAGTTAAAAAAAAAAAAAAAAAAAAAAACCTACGTAGGGAAGAAGAAACCCTAAAAAGAACTCGCCAGTTCTTTACTTCTTTTGTTGGCGATTGGTTGGTAGTGTATATTTCCACAAAGTGAAAGGGAGAGAGAGAGAGAGAGAGAGAGAGGAGAGGCCGTCTCTTTTTATGGTAAAACTATGCTGCTCCGATTCTCTCGCTGTTCAATTTTTTTTTTTTTTTCACCGGCAGTGGCCTAGCCCACTGTAGCTTCTGCTGCAGTGGCGCGAGTGGGGGGAAAAAGAAGGACATATAGAAGCGTGCCACGATGGCGGGGCGGGGGCAGGGAGGGGACGGGGAGGAAAGCGACGTGGTGTCGGGAGGTGTCGGTTACTGTCGGACGGGTGGGGCCCACCTATTCGATATTTTTGGATTTTTTTTTCAGAAAATTACAAGAAAAGCATTAAACTTTAATACAATTGTACAAAAGGCATTAAGTTTCAACTATTTGTATTTTGAGCATCGAAACGACATTTCAAATGCCGTTTCATGATGTCACAGCACCCAGAAAGTTACACGGGGATTAAACAAGGGGATTAAAGGATTACGAAAGAATTAATAAAAGGTTAAGGGGATAAGACAAATGAAATGTCGTATGCTGACGTCAGCTGACGTCAGCATCCGGCATTTCTTCTGCCGTTTGATTATTTTTTTTTTATCTTTTTTTCCTTTACAGTTTTTTTTTCTTAAATTAAAGAAAAGCATTTGGAATTAAATAATTTATACAGAAGAAAATTTAAATTGGAATTAAGCATCCAAATTTTTTTTTTAACCCTTTCTTTCTCTTTACAGTTTGGAATTAAAAATTTTTTTTTAACCCTTTCTTTTTCTTTAAATTGGAATTAAACGTCCAAGAAAATTTAAATTGGAATTTAAAAAATTTTTTCCTTTACAGTTTCTTTTTCTTTTTCCTTTCAGCGTCCAAAAAAAATTAAATTAAAAACCGGTACAAAGAAAAAAAAATTTGGTCAAACGGCATTTGGAATGCCGAATCATGACGTCATCCGACGTCACCGAACGGCAATTGGAATGTCATTATTTTTGTTAACCCTTTCTCCGCTTTGTTAATCATTTCTCCATTTTTTAATCCAGGTTAACTGAAGCTGACAGAGGGTGACATCATGAAACGGCATTTGAAATGTCGTTTCGATGCTCAAAATACAAATAGCCGAAACTTGATGCCTTTTGTACAATTCTATTAAAGTTTAATGCTTTTCTTACAATTTTCTGTTTTTTTTTTTTTATCAATCCTTCGGCGCAGACCGCGGTTTCGACGCAGCCAAAACCGTGACCACGTGTCGGATTTCGTTTGGTCAGATTTTTTCTGGCCTACGTCAGTGGGGGACTTGAGTTTTTTTTTTGGGAGGGAGGGAGGGCCAGTCTGCAGCAGCCACGTGGCACTGCGGTCTGTGTTTTATGGTTTATTTTTCGGGCTAAGTAGAATTTTACTTTTTTTATTAATAGCGCGTCTACACTGGAGGGGGGATCCTTGTTTAAACGACGGTGCCACGTGTCCCTCTCCTCATTGATCGGAATTGGAAAGCTGACTTAGCGGGGACTGGCATTTGTGGGCTGGATTTGGGCCAATATTGAGGGACACGTGGTCGCGGTTTAAACCTTGTTGTCACTTGGTATAACTTTATCTAGGCAGCTTATTATATTTGTAAAAGCATAATCCTTAATTGTTTGGCGTCTCGTCTTGATAAATTAGTTCACCGTTGATGCAACTTTATGAGTCTGATAAATGTCTTCGAAAGCTACTATGCTTTCTATGTTTTTCAAAAGCATAAGAAATACAAAACCAAGTACGAGACTAACTTCGATACTGCTTATCTCGAGTGCTTTTGTCTTTTTGACCCTAAAAAAAATAGTCTCCGATGTTTGTTTCGTAATAACTGTTTATAAAAAAAAATGCTTAGTTTTAACTTGATACTTTCAATTAGTCCATATTTTCAACTTAGTACCTTATTCTTTTTATTCAGCAACTTGATACCATAAACTATTAAATATTTTTAACTTGATAATAAAAAAATAAACAAAAATATGAAATTACCTCTCTTTCTCCACCCAACCCCCACCCCCTTTCGGCTGCCCCCCACCTGTAAGCCTCTGTTTTTCAAATTTTATTTTAATTAGTGTTAATTAATTTTTTATGTCATTTATAGCCTTAAATAATTATTAGGAATTTTTAGGAATTTTTCTAGAATTTTTAAATGAGTTTTTAAGTAGAAAAATATTGATTTGTAATTTTCTAAAATATTTTAATATCATTTTGCAAATTTTTAAAATATTTTTATATCAGTTTGTAATTAAAGAAATGTTTTTAATTAAGAATTGCAAATATTGTTTTGCAATTGCTCACTAATAATGCATTTGTGTAAATCCTAATTCTATGGAGACCTAACTGCTAAACTACCTAACCCCCCCTGTCACGACCTGATCCCAAGTTAATGGGTCGAACCGGACCATGCCCAGCCTGCACCGTGGTGAGACGGCGGCAGTAAGCTGTTCCATTGCAGGTATTCACAACAACACAAGTACATTTGTCACAACTGTTCTATTCGGAATTGAAACTTGTTTAATAAATATTCAGAAGTACAACTGGAAAGGAAATGCTGAAATAAACTACAAACTCCAAATAAAGAAAAATTGCAGAAAGGGAAACTATCCAAGCATCAGGTTCAGCAGTCCCAGGATCAGCGTCCTCCAGAGACGGCTCCGGTACCGTCGCAGGATAGAGTACCGGGTCATAATAGCTATTATAGTATAGCTCATCATCCTCAGTGTTACCTAAAATGTTGTCTCCAGTCAGGAGGGAGCAAGAACGAAATATGCATCTCATAATTTAAATAGTAATTGGAAAGTGCAGGGTAAACAGTTTGAAATAATGATTTTTAGCAGTTTAAAACAGTTCTGTGTGTTTTGAATATGCAAACGTCTATGACCGGCTTGGGTTGAGCAGTAGTATCCTGGCGATACGATATGGCTTATCCCCGTGTGTAAGAGGGGTAAGCTAATACAGTTATGACAGTAGGGATTTGGTCATAAACGCCTACATTATTCCCCCAGTCCCACATTCAGTACAGTATCAATCAGTAGTTGAACCCTAAGATAGAGTTCAGTGTCAGCAGTGTGGTTTAACATGCAGCTTAACTTTACTAAATAAATTACAGGAATACATAATCCGAAACTTGCCTTGTATTAGATGACTGGAAAGATGAGTTGATACCGAGGAGGAACGTCAGGTGTATCTTCGAGTTCCTACAGTTGAGAACTCGACTTAGAACCGTTGTATAACCAAGCTAAGTGTGCTAGTCGCAATCTCTAGTAGTAAGTCCTAGTCAGGTTTCAGGTTGTTATTTAAACTACAGCTAACGATTACGTCGTAAACTACGTGCGTTGATTAAACCGGTTAATTTGATTATTTGGAAATAATAACAAGGACCAATTATCTTTGGAAAACTTTGTGCTTTTGTAGTATATCTATAAAAATAGTTTCTTACAGTGACAAATCATGAACTAGTTATCTTACTAATATTTTATCCATTTATTTAATTCTTAATTAATTATAAACGAGAAAAGATTACGCTCTAACTACGGTTATACATCCAATCCAAAACCACCAAAGATCAACATCAACCACCCAGAAAAGAAAGTAAAAATCTACGCTATGCAATACAGGGGCACAGCTAATCATCCTAGAGTTATGGGCTTATGCCCTGTACAATTCTTTTACATAAAATAAGAGAAAAACTGTTTAATTCCTAAATAAAATGTGCAGTAAATAATTATCTATAATAAATAACTTAAACATTAAATAAAATAATTTTTAAATTAAAAGTTTGGAGTCTCAGACTCGGTCCATCGTCACATCTAGCTAATACCTCAACGCCCGGTCGGACCGGTGCGTTTGCATTTCGCTTGGGCCGACAGACCGGTACGGTCGTCGCCCGAAAATCAGTTTTAAATTCATTTTTCGAAAACCAATTTGAAATCCAAATAAATAAAGTTTTCGTAAAAATTTGGGCAGCATTTCCTCTATTTCGGGACAACCCAAAACTGGGAAATGCGCCAACAAAACCTGCAATTGTTCCAACCAAAGAATAACCCATTTTATACCAAAAATATAACCACAGAAATAATTTCTCAACCACCAGAACCTTCCCGAAATATTCGGGAAAACCGAAATCAAACCAACAACATAAAAATCTCAGCAGACAATATCACAGAAAATGCTAACGTAGCTAACCGAAACTACCACGAAGCTAAGCCAAATTTTCCAAAGGGAAACCGAGGACCGTTATCATCATAGACTGCCGAAAATAAACGCAACGGGGCAGGGAATTATACCTCGAGGTGCTCGGCTAGAGCTCTCAGATGATAATAGAAAGAAAATAATAATCCCAAGCAGCGACGTTGGCGACGAACGTCGAAAAATCCAGAAATAGGGCACGCTGGCCAGAATAGAGATCCCGCGAAGGGCAGCGCTGTCGGCGGACAGCAGCACTGTCAGCGTCGGGGTGACGCTGCCAGAGGGGGAAAGCTCGCGGGAAGCGGCGGACAGCGAGGAGGACGCGCAGGGGCGGTCCTGGACAGCGACGGGGCTCCGCCGTGGAGCTGTCGGCCCGCGGGAAATACGGGTGCGCCGGAGAATGGCGCAGGGAGAGGAGGCCGCGGATCTGGACGGCGGCGGGGTTCCGCCGTGGTTGGCCGCTCGGGGGGCACGGCGCTGGCTGGAAGGGGCGCACAGTCGGGGCACTGCCGGAGTCGGGCGGCGCTGGGGTCCACGCAGACGGGCTCGTCGGCGTGGGGGCGACAGGAAGTCGCGCGCGGGTGGCGCGGCCTCGGGATGGCCAGAGAGCGGCGCGGGAAGGCCGCGCGCTGGGGCGATCGGCCGGACTCGGCTTCGCCGGAGGAAGTCGACGCGGAAAGGGGCCGCGGCCGAGATCGGGGATGGGCGCGCACGGAGAGTTCGCCGGGGATGGGCACTGGCTCCACCGGATCTAGGGCTCGGGTGAGAGGGAAAAGGGTTTGGGAAGGTGGAGTGGGTTTCCAGAGAGGGAACTCTGAGCACAGAAAAAGAGAGAGAGAGATAAGTGAGAGTTTTAATTTCCTTTCTCTTCTCTGATGAGAGATGTGAGTACGGGAGAGAGGGAGATGAGTGAATGGTGAGTTTTGTTCTCTTCCGAGGAGATGGAAGTAGTGGCAGAGTAATAAGGAGAAGGTGGTTAAAATAAAGAGTGGTGGAGGCTGTGAACGTGGAAGAGAGGAATATGAGGAGAGGAAAAGTAGTAGTTTACCAATTCGTGAGGAGAAAAGGCAATTGGGTGCTGGTCCTTCAGGGCCAGCCAAAGACTGGGTTTTTTTTTTAAAAGATTAACCAAGTCAAAAACAGATTAAAAAGGAAATAGGGCTCGGGCCTGGGTCTGGGCTCGAAAATCAAAAGTCCAAATTGTTATAATTTTCAAAAATCCTTTTTCACCTAAAAATAATTAATAGTAATATTTAATAATAATAATTATTTTGAAAGCGTTAATTAATAACACAAAATTCTATTTAAATAAATAGCTACAAAAAAAATGGGTTTCACAATCTTCCCTCCTTAGAAAATTTCGTCCTCGAAATTAAAGTAAGGTAGAAAAGACAAACAGGTACGGGTACTGCGCCCGTAACTCAGGTTCAACCATAAAATTTCCAAGGCAGTCATGGATGAGACGGTTTAGGGACAAGTTTCATTTATGGTGACATCCATGCAGAAAGAATACAAAAGCGAACCAAAGTACACGAGGTTGATCAGACCATCATGCACCGGTCCTGATTAGACAATATATTAGTGGGTGCACCCAATAAAATATCGTCATGATCAAGCTTGATTTAAAGAGATAGCTTACAAAACTAGGCTAACTTAGCAGCATTAGTCAAATTTAGAACGGGAAAAAGAAAAGATAAGAAATAGGAGTTTAAGTGATGGCTCAAATTCTGATTTTCTTCTCATCTCTGACTAGGCTTGCAACTGGTTTCTCTGGCACTGAAAAGGTTGATTCCAATCTTCAGCTCTGAATTATCCAAAATATGACTCGGATCCGAAATGTAACGTCTGAGCTGTGACGTAGGAGTCATTGCACACTCTCAAGATTAGCTGGTAGAGCTAACTGGTACGCTACTTCCACCGCGTCTTAAACTTCAAATGGCCTGATGTTCCAAATTCCGAGACGCAAAATCTCAATACATCTTCAAGCGTCTGGATTGATCTCTCTGATTGCTCGTCCCGCGGTACTCCCTGAATCCGGTAGATGTGCTTCCCGTACAATGCTGCCCACTTCTTAGTGGATAAACCAACTTTGAAGGAAAATAAAGTGTGCTGACTTAGTCAGTCGGTTTATTATAATCCAATTGGTGCCCTTCCCTCATTGGGAACAAGACAATCCTTACTCAAAGTTCATTGTTATATGCTTCTACTTCCACTCCATATTGTCCAGCGGCTCCAACAAACTTGTTGTCCTCTTGCTAAATTCCTCATGTTGACAAATTCACATCTAATCCCATACCTGGAATTGTCCTTCTTTATTCCATAACACCAATCAATGGAGGCATATTCCGATATATCTTATTATCTCCTGAATTTATGGAATACTGCGACTGGTGCATTTCTTTCATCAACTCGCTCCTCCGTTTGTCAGCCGATACGCAAAGTCTCGCACCATTCTTCAGAATTCCAATGCTGATCAATTTAGAAACCCTCAAGTGTTCCTGCCAACACTTGATCTCTAAGCCTGCAAAGTGCCTCATTTTGAAACTACGTTCTCTTGATTTTTGTCCCTCAGCCTCGAACTTCATCAATACTGAATCAGCATCCAGCTCCGTCCTTCTATCTCCAGGTAGTATAACCTCCAGTCTAAACTTCTCGATGTCGGAATGGTACTGCAGGTTGATGTCGAAAACCTTCATCTGCTTCAACCATCTTCTTAGTCTAATATTCAGTCCTTCCTGAGTGAAGACATATTTCAGACTTTGGTAGTCCGTACATATTTTCACTCCCTTTTCCATAAAATCATGCTTCCATAGCTTCAAAGTAAAGATAATTGCAGCAATTCAAATTAGGTGTGGGATGATTCTTCTTATGAGTCTGTAGTTGCCTACATGTGTAAGCAATTACTTTTTCATGTTGTTGAAGAACGCAGCCCAGTCCTTTTCCAGAGGCATTACTGTAAATTGAAAACCCACCGGTTCCCGCGGGTAGCGCAAGGATTGGTGTAGTGGTAAGTCTCTTCTTCAGCTCCTCAATGCCGCCTGGCAAACTTTCGTTCAGATAAACTCTTCATTCTTCCAAGTGTGCTTCGTCATTGGCTCAGCAATCTTGGCGAAATCCTTCACGAACTTCTGATAGTAGCCGACCAAGTTCAAGAATCTTCCGAATTGAACTTGGGGTGTACCACTTTTCAACAACAGCTATCTTCCATCGAAATTTTTTCTCTTGACAACATGGCCAAAAGTCCACCTTTGTCAAAAATCTACGTTCATATAACTTACCATAAAACTTCTTTTTTCTCAAAGTTTCCAAAACTTCCTCAGGTGTTCTTCATGCTCTCCTTCAGTCTTCAAATATATCAGAATGTTATCTATGGAGAAGATAAACTGATTCAAATACTCATGAAAATCTCTGTTCATGAGATTCATGAACACAGCAGAAGCATTTGTCAGTCTAACGTCCTGACCACAGAAAACTACACATACTTGGTGTTTGAACACCGTCTTGGAAATGTCCTCTTTCCTGACTTTGATTTGATGGTAGTCAAATCTTAAGTCAAACTTCGAAACACCCTAATTCCACACAACCAGATCAAACAGATCCTCGATCCGGGCAGAAGGTACTTGTTCTTTAGTGTCTGGTAATCGATACACATCCGTTGTTCCATCCTTCTTGGAAAAAAACAAGATAGGTGTTCCCTAAGGTGAAATTCCACCCTGAATATATTCTAGAGCCTGCACTGCTCTGGTCCTTCATCTTCTTGGCCACCTTCGGGTTGACTCTGTAACATCCTTTAGAATTTAGGGAAAGAGCCGGGGACTAGGTCAGGGGTGAATCCTATGTCTAGATCTGGGATAATCCGGGGAGACTATCAGGGAAAACATCTGCCATAAGGGTGTAACTAAAAACTTCTATTCATGTGGAGAAATACAGCAAAAACTCTTATGATTGATCTAAGGACATCCTGTTACAACTTCCAAAAAGATGATGCTATTCAGCGGTTCTAGGTACTATTCTTCATGGTTCTGGCTCATGTATGAGCAGTCTCCAAATGCTTCCTTTTCTATGAACCCCGAGTATGCATCATGTCTTATTGTAAAGGCAGGGTCTGCTGAGTAGGAAGAGGGTCCCTAGGTTGTGGCCTAACAGGTGTTGCTGGATTATGGGCTCTGGTTTGATAGAAAAAAAAAATAAGGGGCAGTCCTTTACCCGATGTTCAGCAGATCCACATGCCAAACATTGTCCCAATCTCTTGCGGCAACTAACGGCCTGATGACCAGGCCTCTTGCAATAGTTACAAGCCCATAGCTTCTTACGACAAGGCTGCCGGAAAGTAGAGTACTTGATGGGACCCAAATATCTTCTAGATTCAGGGGTATCCTTCCTAGGACAAAAGTTCTGCTCTAACTTGGTTGGAGATAACTAAGGCTACATCATTGACGTTCTTCATGTCTTCTCTCGTGATATTCATCTGTTCCTGCTGGGCTTCATCTTGAGCTTTCTGGAACTCCAGGATTTCTTGAAATAGGGCAACCATTTGGAAGATGTTTGCTGGTACTGGTGGAGCAACAAAAATGAATACTCCACCAAGGAAATGCAACTCAGTCTGAGATGAGGTAGGAATCGCCAGTGTAGGGAAAACTTCACTGGATGCACTATGAGGACGGTCAAACAGCCGCGAGGGAAAAGACCCTGGGCTTGGTTGAGGAGATGGGGTATGATCCGGAGATAACACCTCATCGCCAGCAGGATTTGGTCAACGGTCATTCTCTGGAAGGTTTAGGACGCACACATAAGCAAGGTAGCCTACCGGTCTATAATCAAACAAAAATATTTATTTATATATGAATCGGACCTATGTCGTGACAAATTAATGTTCTAGTATTCTAATTGTTTCTAGGTATGTTTTCCTAAGTTGTTGTTTCGACCTGCATGGGCCACCACTAAAAATATGTCACGACCCGATCCCAAGTTAATGGGTCGAACCGGACCATGTCCAGCCTACACCGTGGTGAGACGGCGGCAGTAAGCTGTTCCATTGCAGGTATTCACAATAACACAAGTACATTTCTCACAACTGTTCTATTCGGAATTGAAACTTGTTTAATAAATATTCAGAAGTACAACTGGAAAGGAAATGCTGAAATAAACTACAAACTCCAAATAAAGAAAAATTGCAGAAAGGGAAACTATCCAAGCATCAGGTTCAGCAGTCCCAGGATCAGCGTCCTCCAGAGACGGCTCCGGTACCGTCGCAGGGTAGAGTACCGGGTCATAATAGCTATTATAGTATAGCTCATCATCCTCAGTGTTACCTAAAATGTTGTCTCCAGTCAGGAGGGAGCAAGAACGAAATATGCATCTCATAATTTAAATAGTAATTGGAAAGTGCAGGGTAAACAGTTTAAAATAATGATTTTCAGCAGTTTAAAACAGTTCTGTGTGTTTTGAATATGCAAACGTCTATGACCGGCTTGGGTTGAGCAGTAGTATCCTGGCGATACGATATGGCTTATCCCCGTGTGTAAGAGGGGTAAGCTAATACAGTTATGACAGTAGGGATTTGGTCATAAATGCCTACACTATTCCCCCAGTCCCACATTCAGTACAGTATCAATCAGTAGTTGAACCCTAAGATAGAGTTCCGTGTCAGCAGTGTGGTTTAACATGCAGCTTAATTTTACTAAATAAATTACAGGAATACATAATCCGAAACTTGCCTTGTATTAGATGACTGGAAAGATGAGTTGATACCGAGGAGGAACGTCAGGTGTATCTTCGAGTTCCTACAGTTGAGAACTCGACTTAGAACCGTTGTATAACCAAGCTAAGTGTGCTAGTCGCAATCTCTAGTAGTAAGTCCTAGTCAGGTTTCAGGTTGTTTTTAAACTACAGCTAACGATTACGTCGTAAACTACGTGCGTTGATTAAACCGGTTAATTTGATTATTTGGAAATAATAACAAGGACCAATTATCTTTGGAAAACTTTGTGCTTTTGTAGTATATCTATAAAAATAGTTTCTTACAGTGACAAATCATGAACTAGTTATCTTACTAATATTTTATCCATTTATTTAATTCTTAATTAATTATAAACGAGAAAAGATTACGCTCTAACTACGGTTATACATCCAATCCAAAACCACCAAAGATCAACATCAACCACCCAGAAAAGAAAGTAAAAATCTACGCTATGCAATACAGGGGCACAGCTAATCATCCTAGAGTTATGGGCTTATGTCCTGTACAATTCTTTTACATAAAATAAGAGAAAAACTGTTTAATTCCTAAATAAAATGTGCAGTAAATAATTATCTATAATAAATAACTTAAACATTAAATAAAATAATTTTTAAATTAAAAGTTTGGAGTCTCAGACTCGGTCCATCGTCACATCTAGCTAATACCTCAACGCCTGGTCGGACCGGTGCGTTTGTATTTCGCTTGGGCCCACAGACCAGTACGGTCGTCGCCCGAAAATCAGTTTTAAATTCATTTTCCGAAAACCAATTTGAAATCCAAATAAATAAAGTTTTCGTAAAAATTTGGGCAGCATTTTCTCTATTTCGGGACAACCCAAAACTGGGAAATGCGCCAACAAAACCTACAATTGTTCCAACCAAAGAATAACCCATTTTATACCAAAAATATAACCACAGAAATAATTTCTCAACCACCAGAACCTTCCCGAAATACTCGGGAAAACCGAAATCAAACCAACAACATAAAAATCTCAGCAGACAATATCACAGAAAATGCTAACGTAGCTAACCGAAACTACCACGAAGCTAAGCCGGATTTCCCAAAGGGAAATCGGGGACCGTTATCATCATAGACTACCGAAAATAAACGCAACGGGGCAGGGAATTATACCTCGGGGTGCTCGGCTAAAGCTCTCAGATGATAATAGAAAGAAAATAATAATCCCAAGCAGCGACGTTGGCGACGAACGTCAAAAAATCCAGAAATAGGGCACGCTAGCCAGAATAGAGATCCTGCGAAGGGCAGCGCTGTCGGCGGACAACAGCACTGTCAGTGTCGGGGTGACGCTGCCAGAGGGGAAAAGCTCGCGGGAAGCGGCGGACAGCGAGGAGGACGCGCAGGGGCGGTCCTGGACAGCGACGGGGCTCCGCCGTGGAGCTGTCGGCCCGCGGGAAATGCGAGTGCGCCGGAGAATGGCGCGGGGAGAGGAGGCCGCGGATCTGGACGGCGGCGGGGTTCCGCCGTGGTTGGCCGCTCGGGGGGCACGGTGCTGGCTGGAAGGGGCGCACAGCCGGGGCACTGCCGGAGTCGGGCGGCGCTGGGGTCCACGCAGACGGGCTCGCCGACGTGGGGGCGACAGGAAGTCGCGCGCGGGTGGCGCGGCCTCGGGATGGCCGGAGAGCGGCGCGGGAAGGCCGCGCACTGGGGCGATCGGCCGGACGCGGCTTCGCCGGAGGAAGTCGACGCGGAAAGGGGCTGTAGAAGCATGGAATTTCACAACCAGAAAGCCCATGCGCCAGGCATTATATGCGCCAGAACTCAGACAGCTAATCGAATAAGCCATAGACATTCGAAGAAGGACTTTTTATTTTATATATAAAAGTCTATTACATGTCTAGAAAAGATGGTACAAAGGAGAATTTCTACAAAGGAAGGATCCTAGATCTACATCCAGCAACCACCATGCGCCTTCCAGATAGGCGCAGCAACCACCATGCGCCTTCCAGATAGGCGCAGCAACCACCATGCGCCTTCCGATAGGCGCAGCAGTCACCATGCGCTGTCAGCCAGGCACAGCAGATGTCATGCGCCTCCAGCCAGGCGCATCCTACCATCTCTTCAGCAGCTCAGTTATGTGCATCCCTTCAGCAGCTCAGTTATGTGCAACTCTTCCAACCAGGCTCACCTGGCCGAGCAGAGCCCAGTTATGTGCCGCTCTTTCAGCCAGGCTCATCTGATAAGTGCTTCACCAAGCAAAGCATTTAACCCTCTGGCTGGAACCAGGGAAGAGAAGAGCACCGCAAATGCTGTGGCCAGGGGAGGTTTCGAAAGAGCCTCCAAAGACCAAGGAAGACCGTGATCGAAATCATGGCACAAGGAGCTTTCAACACAATCAAAGTGGGCGGCACCCACTTTGAAGGAAGAGAGAGCCTAGCACCGCCATTCCGATCTACGGCTCTTCCGAAATAACGGAGACGAGGCCCGAACATCCTTATCTTTGGATGCAACAGGCACCTTCCGCCTGCCTCAGAAGCCCTCGACTCCGTCTTTTGGATGTAACAGTCACCTTCAAGAGCATCGAAGACAACACGACGTCTCATCTTCACCCTCGGGAGCACTTCGTCAACAGAATGCACCCACATATCCAAGTTCATGTTGGAAGTACGTGAGGGAATGAGGAGCAAACCTTCTCTCCATGCCACTATTTATAGGCCGGGCAAATCAAACCCACGCGCCAAGTGGATGACTCTCCGAATTCTGTGCAATAAATTTGCATTAAATGGATGAACCGGACGCCTCGAATTCAGCCAAACGGCTATTTATAGCACTCGAGGAGCGAGACAGCCGCGTCATTAAAGGACATGTCGGATGCGTCGGCCAAAGGGCGCATCACACGGATGCGCCCTCCGGCATCAGGCGCATCACACAGACACGCCCTACAGTACCCGGCGCATCACAGAGGATGCGCCCTCACATCTCCATGCCAAGTGGAACACCAACCAATGTGCCCACTCAGCTGTCCATCGAACGTTACAAACATTAAATGCTGAACTGACACCAGAGTTGGCAGCACGCTTCCCAAAGTCTGAACAGTTGACAGCTTTTTCAGAGAACGAAGCGTCGGCAACGTCAGCATCATCATGACTCTATTCCGACGGCTACTGCCACGTGGCCACCCGTATGCGCCTCTACGGCCATGCGTCCAAACCCGCATGCACCTCTACGGCCATGCGTCCAAACCAGCATGCGCCTCAAAAGCCATGCGCCTCAGACCCTTCACTGATCCCTAAAGACAGAAGAAGAGTCTCCGGTTGAAGCTTTGTATGCGCCTCAAAAGCCATGCGCCCCAGACTGATCTCTGATCCCGAAAGACAGAAGGAAGGTCACCTGCATACGCCTCAAAAGCCATGCGCCCTAAATGGTTTATAACTCCTAAAGGTTATGAGCCGCAGTCTCCTCCTGCGCCCAGATCCAAGGCGCAGCTCACCAGATCACTGCCCCCCCCAAATCCGAGATCTTCGAGCCATGGGTCGATGACACGTGTCCTTTGACTCAACTCGTCCAAGATTTCAGCAACAGAAAGATCTTCTCCTCTGCTACGTGCCGGCTCACAACAGCAGTATGAAGAATTCAACCTCCTAATCAGGGCGCATCATCCGTGCGCCCCCATCAGCAACTTCCACGTGGCGTCCCTACACATCGGCGCATCCTACATGCGCGCATGAGCAGCCAGCCTGCAAAACTATAAATAGAGGGATCATTTCCTTCTCACCCACGGACAACACACGGAATCCACAACGAACATACAAGAGAGGCAGATACAGACACTCAACGTCTTCCTCCTCTCAGCAAGCTCCAGCACCCAGAGCAATCCACGCCTTCAGAGAACCGATAACCGTCGTCAGCCGGTCAACGGAGTCAATGCATTACCACTCGCTCCATTGGCACTAAGGACCCAGCTTAAACAAAAGTGTACTCCTAGGACTACGTCTAAGTCCTACATTGTAACACTGTTCTGTTTGTATTAAAGTTTTCAATCAAACAATTTTAATGGCAAACAAGCTGGCGACTCTGCTGGGGACTTCTTTCTCCTCTTCCGAGAAAGTCGTGTCACAGGCCGACGACGTGAAGGTGGGCTCCTCCCACAAGACGCTGGTCGTGCGCCTCAATCAACAGGCGTACGAGGAGTTCATTTCTGAAGGAAGTGCGAGTCCTTCGAAGCGGCTACCAAAGCCGAAGAAGATCCGTACGGCCTGGGTGCGCAAAGTCGACGCCTCGGGCACCACCACTGAAGGGGATGCAGCAATCCAGCCTTCCCTTCCTGCTGACGTTCTCAGCAACCAAGGTGCGCCCGCCGATGCAGTGCATCTCTTGGGGAAGCGTGCGGCCGACCACGTTCCCCAGCCATCTCCCTCTCAGGCGAGGAAGATACGTCGACGGAGCAGGGGCGCAGCCAATGCCCCGCGCATCACCTCTGATGCGCCACAAAAAGCCTCTGTCTTTGACAGACTCACTCGCTGTAATGGCGAGGAGAATTTGGATGCTGAGTACTATGCGCCCCAGCGGGCTGGTACGAAGAAATCCAAGGCGGCACGGGCCATGCGCCACAAACGTGCTATGCCAGCAGCCGACCAGAGACAGGCGCTCGTCATCACGCGCGCTGCCGATGGCAAGCTGTACAAGGTTGACTCAAGTGCTTCTGCACTAACAACGAGTCGATCTTCAAAGTCCTCATCTCGCTTGGGCGCATCTACTGCGTGCACAACCAAGTCGAGAGAGGCAAACTCAGTGGTCTTGAACTCCCGCGCCTCCTCTGGTTGTGCGTTTGAGGTCCGTTCAAGTCACTTCAAATGTTGTGGTTCCCCCACTACTGATCGTGATGCCTGCTTGGTATTAGATCAGGGGGCGCAGCACTCACCTGACCACCCCGACGTTTGGCCTTGCCATACGTCTGAAAGGGGTGTGAAGGCACCACTCTTCTCCAACGACCTGCGCAACGTAACACTCACAAGCGCTGGTCAGAAGAGTCGACCAACAAGCACGATGCGCCTCTTACAGGGCATACTTGTGCGGTGGTCACCATCACCTGCTGTTGTAAGGCGGCAGCTCCACCAAGACGGTCGGTCTTCCAACGACTGCAATCATCGATACCTCTCCGACGTCGCCTTGGGACGAAGGTATCAGCTGAAGAGGAGCCAAAGGTCGCTTCATGTAACGTGGTCTCCAACTCCTCATCAATCCGGAAGACGACTGCCAATTTCTCGTCTTCATCCAAAAGCCAGTCGAGGAAAACCAAGGCAGCTGTCTCGACCTCTGGAGTGTTTGAAGGCACTCGGTCGAGGAAGAAGTCCTTGGAGGAAGCTGGGGGTAGCCAGACCCTTGTTGAGCCTCCTTCCGAAGACGAAGATGTCCAAAGCACAGCTGCGGCGGATCTTCATCATCAAGGCGAGATTACTCTCCCTGAAGCCCCTCAAAATGAGGATGTCCTCCAGGACACTGCCGGGGGTAGTTCTGGAAACGAAGAGGTCCTTCAAGACGGAGCTGAGGGCAAGCAGACCCTTGCAGATGCACCTATTGAAGATGAACTCCAGAATGCAGCTGGGGGTGGCCAAACGCCAGGAGAAGTAACTCCCCCGCATGAGAGTGAGGCCGAAAGCGAAGCCTCAACCAATCCATCCACTCATGGCCGTGTCAGGACAGTATACATGGCTGGGGATGATGTCGAGTCTGATGCGCCGTCACAGGACATAGTCCAGTGCATAGACTCATTGGAGGGAGGACTCAAAACCCTCTCTGCCTCAATGCAAGCACTGACTCAAGCAGTGTTTGAGATGCGGTCGGCCTTGATCAGGACACCTTCAACTGGTCCTGACCCAGGAGCTAATGGGGAGTCGAGTGTGCCCCTCCAACGGGCGCCCTCGGATACAGAAGCACCTCGGACCTCGGAGCCCTCAAACGCTCCAATCCAGATGGTACCTCCTTCTCCGACTCCTAGCTCTACGGAGGATGTGGTCGAAATGATCAAAGACCTGCGGGAGCGCTTCGAGTCCAAGAACAGGCAAGAGGAACGCCAGAAGATGGGCATTCCACAGCCTTATCCCCTCGAGTGGAACAAGGTGGTTTATCCCCCAAAGTATAAACCACAAACACTCACCCCATATGACGGGAAGGACTCTCCGCGACGGTACCTGACGTACTTCCAGTCACAGACAGGGCATCTTCCGAAGGAGGACGCGCTCCTCACCAGCATCTTCGTCGGGGCCCTGAAAGGAGTGGCGTATGACTGGTACTGCAGCCTCCCCGACAATTCCATATCGTCCTTCGACGACCTGACGCGCCTCTTTCTCGACCGCTTCTACGATGGCGGGAAGGACATGACGATGGCGTCTCTCATAGAGATACGTCAGAAGGAGAAGGAAACGGTTCGGGCGTTCATCGAACGTTTCCGACAGGCTTGCTTCAGGCTACCTCCAGGCATGCCAGAACATGCGCTCCTCTCCGCTTGCAGCATGAACATGTTACCTGCAGTAAAGCTCTGGCTCAACTCTACTCTCCCTCCTGACTGGAGCTCCCTGATCATCGAAGCTGAAGCTGCAGAAAAGAAGGCGGCCAACATCTGTCTGGCGCTGCTGTGTCTGCAACATCTGCTGCAGGAGTGCCATCATCCCCTGCGTGTCCGTCGGTAGCTGGGGCTGTAGGTCGAAAAAAAAAAAATCAAACTGCGCCTAATTCATGAATCTGGGCAGACTGTGCCTAGTTTTCCGTCAACAGGGCAGACTATGCCTAGTTTTCAGTCAACAACAAACAACACCTACTTTTAACTCAAATGGCGCCCATTTCTCAATCAAACTCAAATAGTGCCTATTCAGTACTCAGAGAGGCGCGCTTCTCAAACCGCGCGTAGATCACATAATCATCATTATCTGATAGCACGGAAATCGAAGAGATATCTTATCATTACTCTGACAACACGGCGTTCGAGGAAGATATGACAGCTGTCTAAACAGATTGCGCCTACATCAAAGAATTAGGCGCTATCGACAGACTGCGCCTACTTTTGACTATATCAAGCACACTTTGCAGATTGCGCTTACGTCTCAGTGAAGAAGGCGCAGTTCAATACAACATCAATTCAGAGCTTGCCACGTGTCCCTGAAACAGGCGCGCTTTGACTAAATCAACGCCTAACTACCACTCTACATGTCCAACACGTGTCCCACTAACTGTACACGACCAAGCGCATGTCAATCAAATAATGCCACGTGTCTAGAACAGTTGGTGCACGTTCGTGATAATGGAGTGAAAACAGGCGCAGTTTGTCATACGTGCTCAAAACAGGCGCAGTTTGTCATACGTGCTCAAAACAGGCGCACTTCAACCAGGCACTCTCCAGAATAACTGCCCAAAACAGTTATTTCAGAACTCTATAAATAGAGTTTCGTTTCCATTCAACAGGGGAGAGATCAGAGAGATCAGATTACACACAGAGAGATTATTCTCTTCAGAGAATCCAGGAGTTCTTGCTAAAGTGCTGCTGCGTTCTTCAGAGGCTCTTCGCCTTTAGTTCATCAGAGGCTTCCTGCCTTCGTTCCATCAGAGGCTTCCTGCCTTCAGTCATCTTCAAAAGCTTTCGTCTTCAAAGTTCACATCGTCCAAGGGATAAAGCGATCGTCATCGAGATTGGATTCCTATAGTTGTACTTTCCCAGAATTCTTGTAATATTCTTTACAAAGTTTGTGAAATAAAGATCATACTTTTGTTTTTACAAACAAAATGGCGACTCTGCTGGGGACGACTTTTTCCTCTGATGAAAAGGTGACAACTCAATGTGACACGGCGTCTATCGGCTCGACGCAGAAGACTTTGGTCGTGAAAGTTGACCAAACGGCCTACGAAGCGATGATTAATGCACAAAGCACTCCTCGCCGCACTACGACTTTCGTCAAGAGCAAGACTCGCTCAGTGTGGACTCCCAAGAACTCTGCTCCTTCTCTGATGAAGAACGCTGCCACTTCCTTGGCACAACCTGCTGTTTCCAAAACACCAGTGCCTAT
The DNA here is from genome assembly GCA_029216955.1 of Iris pallida. Lineage (NCBI taxonomy): Eukaryota > Viridiplantae > Streptophyta > Magnoliopsida > Asparagales > Iridaceae > Iris > Iris pallida. The sequence continues at coordinate 3,257,397 of JANAVB010028398.1, forward strand.
CTCTGGTAACCTGGCGCAGTCTGTTCCCTCTTTAGGGAAACAGATTGTTCAGGCGCAGTCTGCGGCTAAACATTCCAATCAGGCACAGTCTGTTCCTTCCTTAGGGAAACAGACTAAAACTGTGAAACAGGCGCAGTCTGCTGTCAAACCATCTTTTGGCACAGTTCATGCCAAAACAGCACAATCTCTGCCTCACAATCAGGCGCAGTCTGTTCTCTCCTTAGGGAAACAGGCGCAGTCTGCCACCAAACCTTCTTCTAGCACAGTTTGTGCCAAATTGGCACAAGTCAAATCTTCTGCTGCTGCCAAGGCTCAATCCAATACATCTGCTGCCCTGACTAAACAGGCGCAGTCTGCTCAGGCGCAGTCTACTCCGAATCACTCCAGAATCCAGAAACCCCAAACTGCTCAGGCACAGTTTACTGAGGACAGTCCTTTGGCTGTTCCTTCTTCCATTCCATCAAAAGGAAAAGGCCCCTTGGTCTTCTCCCAATCTTCCCAAGCGCAAAACTTGGAAGATAACAGAGGGAAATGCTCTTTAGCTATCCCTTCATCTCAAAACAATGGAAAGGGTCCTCTGGCCTTTTCCAAGTCTTCTTCGATTCTTATCGAGGAGGATCCAACTGATGGTGCCTCTGCACCTATTAGTACGAATATTCCCCTTAACAAGGGTTCTCGTACTAATCAGAGAGGCATTTTACCTACTCCTAAGGCAAATATTCAGGAATTGCCTAATTTGCGGATTTTACGATCCGAACAAGGCAAATTACAAGTTTCACAAACTGAGGTTCTCAGGGGCGGTTTAAATGATTTACGGGCATATCTCAATAAAAAAACCCAATCAAAACCTACCTCTGTGAAACGCAAATATGCTAAGATTAACTTACCTCAATATCAACCTTTTGGGGCAAGGAATCCTGACAATTACGCCAATCAGATGAGTACCTCTCTTTATACTCATGGAATCGAACGTTTACGAAATCAGAATCATGTTCCAAATGTCATCTATGAGTATATCCCTGCTACTTCTTCTCATCCCGTTGTCTCTGATCTTCGGGATCATCTCAGGCAGAAACGGAATATCACCCCCAGTTCTCCCAAACAATCACAAGTTCATCATTGCAATCATCCTCACGAAGTGGTTATCAAATGTTGTTGCCAAACAACCAAACGTTCTGTCTTCGAACGTCTGACTTTCCCTTCTATTGATCAAAAGAGTGATGATGAAGAAGAGGTAATGTTTGCCTCTGTCAACATGACTTCCAGAGATTCTGGGGGTAGAAAATGCAAGCACGGAAAGACCCGGAGACCTAGCCAGCACTATCTTGACCGACTTAGAGAATCAGATGATGGTGTTTACCAGCATACTCGATCTCGAAGCCGAGAAACAATCGGTCAAAGGAATCTTCCTTACAGTGATCGGTCTACTTCGCATGATGGGGGTAATTCAGACTTTGCTGTCGACAGTGATGGCTCTGAACAAACTGTGTCATCTGTCATGGCACGAGAAGTGACAGCATACGTCGTTGAAGAACAAGATGCTTCTGGTTCTAACAATCAGAATCAAAGGATTGTTGCACTAGAAGAACAATTGAAGACTATGGCCGAAATGATGGCTAAAATGCATGATGTTATTATGGCTCAGCACATTCCACCGGTCATAACTCCTGAACCATTGGTTTCTTCCACTCCTCAGAATCCTGGTCTGGGGGTACCACCTCTTCCAAACATCACAGTACCAGCTCAGGTTACTTTTAGCCAAACTGGTGCTGGGGGTGATGCTTACCATGCGGTTCCTCCTCCGGCTATTACTAATCAATCTAGCAATCCTCAATCTTCAGGGAATGCTAATGATGCTGTTGAACAATTGCGGAATCAATTTGAAGCCTATACACAAAAGGAAGGCTTACAACGGTTGGGCATTAAACAACCCTATCCCGCCGAATGGAAGAAAATGCAGTTTCCACCAAAATACAAATTCCCCACCATTATGCAGTTCGATGGCACTTCATCTCCCAATCAGTATATTAATCATTTTGAATTGATGACTGATCCTCTTCAGCCTAATGATGCCCTTCTTACTCGGGTATTCGTCAGTTGCTTAACTGGCGCTGCTTATGACTGGTACCGAAGTCTACCAGACGGGTCCATCACTTCATTTGCAGGCTTCAAGCAGATATTCCTTGAACGATTTTATGAAGGTGTCAACGACATGACTATGTCAGCCCTCATTAAAATCAAGCAAAGAAATAATGAGCCTGTTGAGCAATTTATTGAGAGGTTTCGTCGCGAAGCTCTCAAGATGCCAATGGGGACCCCATCTGCTGTCACCATTGACACTTGCAAGAATAATCTCTTGCCAATTGTTAGTATGTGGACAGGGGCTACTCAGTTCCAGGATTGGCCTTCTTTCATAATCAATGCTAAGGCAGCAGAACTCAGCGCCGAAAAGTTCAAGACATTGGGGGTTCACATGAATCCCGACCAAGATGATCAAAATTCAAATTCTGGCAACAACAACAATCGCCAGAATAATAATAGAAAAGGCAAAGATACCTCTGCTCCTAAGGAAACTTTGGCCATTGACTTGAGAAGCAAAGAAGTGTTAGCTGTAAACGTTTCTCAACCTGCTCCTACTTCGTCTCAGCAACCCCAGAGACCGCAGCGTCCCAAGGAGGAATATTCCTTTGATGAGGATGATATCATGGGGATCTTCGATTGTCTTACCAAAAGCAACAAACTTCAATTGCCCGACCCCAAAAGGCCGGAAGAGGTTGGTAAGACTGATCATCCTAAGTATTGTGTTTACCACAGATTCATCGGACATCCTACTCGAGCATGCTATGTGCTTAAAGGAAAAATAAAAGAAATGATCAAATCTGGAGCAGTAACTCTCGAACAGGACGAAAAGACGGTGACGGCTAATGTCGTCTCTATTCAGTTCGGTGACTTCACACCTCTGCAGGTTGAAGAAGGCGTAGTTCCCATTCCTCGGACTACTCTGGAGTTCGTGAACCTTCCTCCTCCCCGACATGAAGGACTTTTCCCCTTGACTACTTCTAAAGGGGAAATCTTGTGGATTCATCCAGATCTGGTCTCAGATTTTGAAGCCTCCGCCTCTTCTTTATCCAAGCAAAAGAAAATTCCAAATGCAAGTTTAAAAGCTGCAATATGGTTTCTCTTGAACCATTAACCGAAGAAGAGATCTTGCTGGGCAGATTTCTTGAAAGTTTGACATACAACCGTTCATTCAATCCCCAGCAGACATTTTGATGATTCATCATCATCCATTTGACGGTTTATACCGTTCATCATCATACATCTGACGGTTCATTCCGTTCATCACATTCATTTGACGGTTCATCCCGTTCATCACATACATCTGACGGTTCATCCCGTTCATCACATTCATTTGACGGTTCATCCCGTTCATCATCATCATCTGACGGTTCATCCCGTTCATCATCACCATTTGACGGTTCATCCCGTTCATCATCATCATTTGACGGTTCATCCCGTTCATCATCATCATTTGACGGTTCATCCCGTTCATCATCATCATTTGACGGTTCATTCCGTTCATCATCACCATTTGACGGTTCATCCCGTTTATCACACCATTTGACGGTTTATACCGTTCATCTTCATCATCTGACGGTTTATCCTCTTCCTCACATCATCCGGTGGTTCATATTCCTCCATAAAGAATTGAATTCAATCAGTCTTGAAAAATGAAGATTCATCATTTGGATATTCATTAAATGTCTGAAACGTGAGGCTAATCCTTCCAGATCGCGCAGATAGCTTAGCCTATGCGCAACTTGATTTGATTTTCAAAATTCAAAGTATTTCGAAATTTTGAATAAAATCAACTTTCGAAAACTTTGAAGGGGGTCTTGTAGGTCGGAAAAAAAAAATCAAACTGCGCCTAATTCATGAATCTGGGCAGACTGTGCCTAGTTTTCCGTCAACAGGGCAGACTGTGCCTAGTTTTCAGTCAACAACAAACAGCGCCTACTTTTAACTCAAATGGCGCCCATTTCTCAATCAAACTCAAATAGTGCCTATTCAGTACTCAGAGAGGCGCGCTTCTCAAACCGCGCGTAGATCACATAATCATCATTATCTGATAGCACGGAAATCGAAGAGATATCTTAGCATTACTCTGACAACACGGCGTTCGAGGAAGATATGACAGCTGTCTAAACAGATTGCGCCTACATCAAAGAATTAGGCGCTATCGACAGACTGCGCCTACTTTTGACTATATCAAGCACACTTTGCAGATTGCGCTTACGTCTCAGTGAAGAATGCGCAGTTCAATACAACATCAATTCAGAGCTTGCCACGTGTCCCTGAAACAGGCGCGCTTTGACTAAATCAACGCCTAACTACCACTCTACATGTCCAACACGTGTCCCACTAACTGTACACGACCAAGCGCATGTCAATCAAATAATGCCACGTGTCTAGAACAGTTGGTGCACGTTCGTGATACTGGAGTGAAAACAGGCGCAGTTTGTCATACGTGCTCAAAACAGGCGCAGTTTGTCATACGTGCTCAAAACAGGCGCACTTCAACCAGGCACTCTCCAGAATAACTGTCCAAAACAGTTATTTCAGAACTCTATAAATAGAGTTTCGTTTCCATTCAACAGGGGAGAGATCAGAGAGATCAGATTACACACAGAGAGATTATTCTCTTCAGAGAATCCAGGAGTTCTTGCTAAAGTGCTGCTGCGTTCTTCAGAGGCTCTTCGCCTTCAGTTCATCAGAGGCTTCCTGCCTTCGTTCCATCAGAGGCTTCCTGCCTTCAGTCATCTTCAAAAGCTTTCGTCTTCAAAGTTCACATCGTCCAAGGGATAAAGCGATCGTCATCGAGATTGGATTCCTATAGTTGTACTTTTCCAGAATTTTTGTAATATTCTTTACAAAGTTTGTGAAATAAAGATCATACTTTTGTTTTTGCAAACAGGGGCGGCGGTGGAAGAATGTCCGGGATGACCATAGACGGTCCCGCTGCTGAAGGTGGAAGACCTCCAGGGATCGTCGCTGCTGGTACTGCTGCTGCTGCTCCCGCCGGAAGGGCAGGAACTGATGGGGCTGCTCCCCCAGTTGGAGGTGGAAGACCTCCGGGAACTGCCACCTCTACTCCTGCCTGAAGGGCAGGAACCGATGCTGCTGTACTCTCTACTGTCGGTCCCGTAGCCGGAGGTAGAGGACCTCCCTCATCTGACCTCCCTGGAACTGAGCTCGGGCCCGCTGCCTGAGATCGTGTAACTGTCATCCTGAAGATGAATTGAACCCAAGAGATCAATATGGCACATGATAGGAATATCAAAGACGGACAATTGAATTCAAATACAAGAAGGGTTGTCATGGTAATCAAAAGATCAGAGTTTTTCCTAAAATGTGATTGAGTAACTCCTATCATACCCTAGTCCTATATCCTAATCGCAGGCTCGTAATTAGCACTCTAAGTCGAGCACCATTACGAGATCGCACTAGTTGCGACACTGACCTGCATGGGCCACCACAAAAACGTGTCACGACCCGTACCCTGATTAGGGGTACGAGAAGCGGTTACGTCCAGCCTACGCCGCAGAATCGGCGGTAGAACGCTGTATATAGGGTCTGTAAATGCTACGTCTAAACAGATAAATGTACCTGTGCAGTATATACACTCCGAACGGAGGAATAGGACAATACTGCCTCAATCACATAATCAAAACTAAGGTAGAAAGCATGGAAAAAGATATGATATAAATAAACAGGAAACGAGTCCAGAAAGTATCAACAAGTCTCAGCTAACACAAGTCCAAGTCTCAGAAATATAATATAAGTACTACAACTGAAATGTAACAGCTGGCTCGCAGGCCAGGCAAACCTACTAGCTAAGCTACTCAGGATGGGCAAAGTCAAGAGGCTCTACTACTAAGCCTCTATCTAAGTCAAGCTCCTCGGTCTCTGCCCCGTAATAAGTAGGGCAGTCATCCTCTAAGTCATCTGTAAAATTTGTCAACGTATCCTGTCAGGAAAATGAGCAAGTACAAAACACCAACAGCAGTTCCATGTGAATTGAGAAATACTATAAGAAACAGTAATAATGAAATACAAGACAAAGAGTAAAGGCGACTTGGGAACCATTCGAAAGCCGAGTTACAACCCTTAAACCAAACAAGGACCGGGGTTGTAACCCTTCTTCCGAACAGAATCTAGTCCCATAACCAAGGTACAGTATAAGAGACAGATAGAGCATATGAGAATGAATCGTAGCATGGTGAAGGTACAGTAAGTAAAGCTGAAACTGGAATGTAAGACATGACAAATAAAGTAAAAGTGGTTTGAATTATTAGAGTAATATGTGATCGGCTAAAAGGGTGAGTATGGCCGCATTATCCACTTGGCACGGCAATCCGCGGGAAACTCAACGGAGAATCATGCCGCCCAACCTGGATAACCGGAAATGGTATCTGCGACACCCTACGTGGAGTGAGGGTGACGCTAGCAAATATAGTTACAATAGGGTTTGATCACATACCCCCAATAATTCCCCCATTTCCCCGAATAGTATAAATGGAACTGGTCATGGCACGTCATGACGCGGGATTCCCTAAGAGGGGAGCAAATCCTCTTCTGGAATCGGCGTCAATACAAGTACAAGAATCAAGACAAATCAAGTACCAATATCCCAAGAGATCCAGGAATGACATCTCATGACCAGAATCCGTTAATACTAGTCCGTGAACTATCGTGTCGAGAATCAAGTAAGACACTACGACTGAATCGGATATAGTAGATATCAAGACAATGAAAACTATCAGTGAATGTACTCGCCTGTGGTCCTGAGCTGATAGGGTGAACAGACGCTCAGAGCGATCACAGACCTAAGATAAGATACTATAAGTCAAACAGGACTAAATGCTGAAAAGGAAACTAATACAAGTCATGAATGCAAGTCTAAGTCAAAACTAGGTCAATCTAGGTCTAACTGAGTCATACTAGGCCATACTGGTTCATACTATGTCATACTAGGTCACTGGAAGTCATTCCAAGTCAAACTAGGTCAATTGGGATCAACGGTTGACTTACAGTTGACTTTGGTCAAAAAGTCAACTCTGGTCAACCCTGGTCAACTATGGTCAACTACGGTCAACTCTAGGTCAACTCTAGTTCAAACAAGTCTAATGTTGACCAACTGTTGACTTTCAGTCAACTGGTCAAGTCTCGGTTGGTTTCGGTCAAATCGGGTCGCTTTAAGGCTAAGTTTGACCTTCGGTTGACTTTTGTTGACTTTTGGTCAAAACGGTCAACCGACGTCAAAACTAGTCTTAGAGTACCATATTTGATCATTACCAACCACGGGGATCAAGTTCTAACACTATCTTAGGCTTCTAACACAATATCCCACTTCTAGACAAAAACTAGCATTTACCCTTTTTCCTATTTCTACTCCATGAATTTACCCTTCTATCTACCACACTCACCCACACTCATACACAACACTCACACACAACACCTCACCCTCACATAGACCTCTCTACAAGTCTCCTAATAGGTTTCCTATTAGTTTGTACATAGGCTAACTATAGACACTCACTAATAGGTTCTCACACACACACACAACTCACAAATACTCCTCACAACTACACACACACACAACTAACTAATATGGACTGTTTTTGGACAGCCCCTAACCCTCTCTCAACACCACACAACATCCACCATCATCTATATATATTCCCACACAATTAAACCACATATATATACCAATATATATATAACAACATATATATATATATCAACATATACAATACTAGTTGTATACTTAAATAGAATTGAACTCCCAACCAACTCTCAAACAAAACTCCCACAAAATCTGAACCAAAAATCTGGGATTAAGTTTTCCCCCTTCAAACATTACCACAACACCATATTTTTCATATAAATATACCCCTTATACAACCATATATATATATATATATCAATATATATATATAGATGCATAAAACTACTTGTACAACACCATAAACTCCCAAAACTCAACCAAACTCCAACCATTCAGATTTCTGGCCGAAAATGGACAGCCCCTTATATGTCCCACAACCATCACAACATCACATAAATTAATCACCATTTATATATACATATATATATATATATATCTATATATATATATATAGAATGATATATATATAACTATATATATACCAAAACACATAGAAATAATATGATACATTAAGATACTCTCATGGATCATCTCTACAACATGTAAAATCTGAGAATAAATGAAAAACCACACAAAACCAATATTTAAACATCATTCATGGATCAAAAAGGGAGCTTTTTCCTAATAGGACACAAGCCTACAAGTGGACACTCCTAAAAATGTCTAAAGGACACAAAAATGGTTTCTAATGGTGGAATCACCCTAAGAATCATCATGGGGGGTTCCTACATGATCTACATGAGAAAAGAATAGGTTTTGGGGAAGGATTCACCTTGGTTTGAGAGCTAAAATCAATGGAGCTTTCAAAAGCAAATGGAGCCTTTGGAGAAGAAGAAAAAAATGTGGATTGGAATGAAATGATAAAGTGTTTTCTCTCTCCACCCTATCCTCCCACTATGGCCGGCCACCCCATGCAATTTGTCCCATTTGATTAATTACAAGTTTGCCCTCCAATTAATTAAATGGTCCAAAAATGAGAAATGGTTAAACCGGGGGTAGTTTAGTCAAACCGAAACCACTAATCTCTAACTAATAATTAACTAAAATAATGGTCTAGTCTCTAACCAAAATATCTAACATGTGTGTCACGCCCCGCTCCCGTAGGAGCGATCGTCCTCGCTAAGGCGTGATGCCGCACGGGCCTAGGTTGCGCCCGTGCAAGGCCAAGTCCAGAAACGGCCGATTTGATGCTAGGCTACAGAGTCGCACAGAGTGTCCTCATTTGCAGCGAAAAGTAAACGAACGCACAAGTTGAATACGAAATCAAACTCTTTATTGATATTCAAGAAGTTACAAGCGGCGCTAGGCCGATATTACAAGTCGCTCAAGCTCTCTCTCTCTGAAACATAAAAGGCGTGCCAAGTGGCTTACAAGATGGAATGATACATGACGATGTTCCGATACATTATGTCCTGTATAGGGTGCTTCAGCTTCTGCAACGTCCCAAGGCCCCGGAGTTGGCTCCGCGCCTTAACACGTTCGATGGAAGCTCCGCACCAGCCGGCGTCTCCTGTATCCTGCAAGCAGACTGTGGGGTTATCAGTACATTGTTATGCACTGGTGGGGAGGCTAGCTCGCCCACAACGCCATCATTACCAAACACGTATCATTTACTTTTGTGCATCTCTATCATTCATTGTCTTTCTAATCTTGCCTTAGGATCAATTTCATGGCACATATCATGACCTATCTCGTGTTGCTGATTTCAAGTGTCGCATGGAAAATGCATGCACGACTTACCCATACTTACCATCCGGCCTTCCCTGTCCAAAGTAAACCAAGTTAGTCAACATTAACATGAAGTAATATGACGTGATTTATGTAAACATTCAATGTAACTGGCGAGTCCATGTTTCGGGTTCTAGCACGTCGTGGGCATGTTCTAGTGTTACGTTTCGAGCATGTTCAGGAGGCACATTTCAAGCATGTTCGGGGTGGTATATTTCAAGCATGTTCAGGCATGTTACATTTCGAGCATGTTCATGTTCAGGATATTACTTTGCAAGCATGTTCAGGAGTGTTACATTTCGGGCATGTTCAGGAGACACTTGTTCATTTAACTTAGACTACTTTGATTTCAATGCAAGAACTTGCACGTGGATTGCCACCAGCATAGTCCACTTAATCTACATGCACGGGTCGCTGGCTTTACAAGCCATTTAGGACATTCCCCTGTGGCAATTCTCAACTTAGCGTAGGGTGATGGCTGGTACACCCCGTTAAGTCTCTTGAATATACCCTGCTACTTACGTCTCTTGGTGCCCAAGCCCACACCCAAGCAGCCCGTAAGCCCGTATTGATTCCGCCTAGGCCGGCCACGGTTTACCCTCCCAACGCCCGTGCCGCAGAATCCTTCCACACGACGGCCACGGTATTCCCCCCCATCGCCCGTGCCGTTTGTCCACGACCATTTCGTATTGTCTTGTCATTTAACTTAGCGGCTATCTCCGAGCCGTAGGCTAACCCTTAGCCATAATGCGTTAACGACCAGGTTGGCGTCCGTACAGCGCGGGTAGCGAGCCCCGTTGCACGTGCCCGTCACACCTGTCGCTAGCGTCTTCCAAGTCTTATCTTTCATGTATTCTTTCTTTCATTTTATTCTTTCACTTGTTCGTATGTTCATTCATGTTTCACGTATTTATTCATTCGTTCATTCATTCGTTGATTCATTCATTCACGTATTACGCAACTCCCAGTGCGGGAGTCGCCTTGGCGACCCATCGGTCCCATAGCCTTTCAATGTTGCTATACTATACTCGGAACGACTATGTTGATAGTCTTCCCATTTCATTGTTGTAATCCATTCATGGTTTTATTGTTGAACGCGTACGGGACTTGAACGAAAGCTTGTGCCGTAGCACGAGCGTAGAGCGCGGGCGAGAGTTTCTATATTTGCCGAGTACTTTTTCATGTTCTAAACAAGCATGCAAGATGGGATTATTCCCTTAGCTAGGTGCGTTGAGTCATTTATTAGCATGCAAGATGTTATCGCCTAGCGATTCTCGTGAATGTGTCCGTTTTGTTATGTGTCTAGGCTAAGCAGTGACGGGTTCATCGGAGCCACCCACCTTAGCGATGTTCGCATCGACCGAGCGATACTCCGAGCGCGCCTTTGACAGTCTAAGTCTGGATTCATCTTGACGGGCCAAAGCAAGTCTGGCATCGATTGCATCGATACTTCATCGGGTCGAGGCAACTCTTCGGGTCGACGGCTCGTTTTGAGTCGTTGCACACGCCGTTTGGAATCGGCGTTCTGCTAGGGCGGAGCGGGTTGTTACATAATACACCACTCAAAATAAGTCTCGTCCTCGAGACTTCTTGAGTGCAGGACATCCTATCATTCCTTAACTCGTGTCGTCGTATTTCTTAGACAATTTCTTCGAACGGCTCTATCGTTCGATAGAATCGAACCACACTTGATATCTTTCTAAGTTCCGTGTCGCATGCGTTTGGTCGATTTTATTGAATAGCCTTTCATTCATTTTATAGTTGATTGTACTTATTCAATTCAAGTGTTTCTTCGTCTTGGTTGCCATTTCTCTGTGTCATGGGACGGAAATATTCGCACGAGGCACATTGTAATTCGTCAAATGCGAGGGTTGTAGGCTAAGGCAAACTCACTTTCGTTTATCTCGGCCATCGAGATGACCCGATTCGCTTCTCAAGCGTTCGTGTCCACGAAATCAGTATGATTTCTACTTAGCGGGGTCGACCATGTCTAAGAAATTTTTGTTCGATTCAAGACCACGTATTGTATTGTCATCGAGTACATCTTCCTACCAATGGTTCAGTTCGTTATATCAACTTTTACTTGCACGATATCGATTCCATATCCTTCACTTGTTTAGGGTCAATCTCGTTGTCGTTCACGCACACTCCGCTCACACGTTTCTTGATTCCGAGCCACGCTCGTACTAGTATCGATCCTTTACTTAACGCAATTTCAAGATCTTTGACACTCTCCCATTCCTCAAGTCTTGCTTGAACTCAATGTATCACTTGGCTGGATCGTGCACGCATTCCAAGCGTCCCCAAAATACATGCATTCAGCCAAGCCGCATGATCTAGAAATTTGTCATTCTCACTCGAGTCGCATCGTGCACATACTCAAGCGTCCCTGAATATGTGCATGTCAGCCGAATCTCGTGAGGGGTATTCCTATATTCGTGATTCACACTACCCATCCATGCCAATCCTCAAGATCAATCCTTCGATTGATAACTCATGAAATAGGGCGTCTCGCCTACCTGCTAGGCCATCTTTTCGAGGCTAAGTCAATGTCAGGATTGGAATCATAGTTCCCCAACAATAATGCCAACACTGACCCCAATCCTAGGGTCAAACCAAGGTCGATAGTATGGGATTTTCTACCCAAGCTCGCGTCACTCAAATTTCTAAACATCGAGCACGATTACCTATTCGCATCAACACATTCGTTGCGCGTATTCGTATCCATTCAATTCAACAATTCTAACCAATTCATGTATTCGATCACGAGGTCATCTAGCTCGACAATACGTTGCGCCCCAATCTCACGCGAGTCCGATTATCCACGGTGGCTCATGAATCACCATGCAACGCACCCGCGGAATAATCATTCTCATCGGAGCGTAACTCTTGTTTGAGTTTAGACTAACTCATTTTCGATACGCGGATTGGACCTACGCAATCCTCAAGCTTAATTATCAAGCACACTGAATCATTCTCTAGTCACCTTCGCAGCAAACTACGAGTCGAAGCACACAAATTGTCATGCCAAGCTAGGTCAATCACTCCCGCTGTATGAATCACCATACCAGCGCTCACGCGGAGTGATCGCCCTATTCGGCGCGACGCATGTGCGAGGCTGGAGTTGCACTCGCATAAGACAAGCATGTCGACGTTGGGGTTATCGTCGAAGTAAATCCAAGTATTTTTATTTTCATTCGAGCCAAGATCGATAGTCCATTCGTCATTTCGTTTAACTAGAAAATCTACTAGCCACGTCTATATTTTCCTCGACACGTTTCAACATCCCAAGTATATCTTCCAACGGAACAATGACATTTGCACGATCGTCATTTGCCGAGTCAGAGTACCCCCGAGTTATCGCATATCGATCTTTGATACGCCTCAATACCATCGACGATATGCGTAACCTGACGATCTTCCTTTGCAACAGATTTCGAGTCGTGCGTTGATGCTGTTGTCCGAGTTGGATAATCCACCATTTCCTCGATATTCAAGATCAAGTTTGATCGCTATTCCTCAAGCTCGTTTCAAGATCGTTGTTCAAACTCAAGTCACAATTCATTTGAATCAATTCGAAATCGTACGCACGATCTTCTAAGTTTCCTCGATCAAGACCATTCATTTACCTCTGTCGTTCCGAGTCATTTTCTAACTCACGTTGTCTAACGACAAGTTGTCCGAGCGACATCTCGCTCGGGACAATCGAAGTCACAACCAACTAAGTGTGACGCGTTCTAAGGCTTTGCGCGACCGCATCGCCTCGCCGACATACTCGTAATCCTCGATTTCGCTCGAACTATTTCCAAGACGTCCATACACCACTCGGATTCGAGCCATCTGATCTAGTCCTCAATCACATTCTTTTTCTTCTCCGAACTTATCACATACACCACTCGGGTTCAAGCCATACGGTCTAATCCTCAATCACGTTTGCGCCACGCGCTAAGACGTCTTATCGATTCGTTCAACGAATCTCTAGCGTAATGCTCATGTCGCCTCGACGTACTAAGTCGTTCAAGCTAATCCTCAAAATCCAAGCCAATCTTTCGTGCGCGCCTAAGCGTCAGTTGATAGCATTCCTATCGATATACACTCTAAGTGTATCTCCGCTCCCGACCGAGCGGTACTTGATATCGCTCGCAACTCGATTGCACCAGAAGTCAAGGTGCACGACACACGGACTAAGTTGTGCCGCATAACCATCTCGTGCGGACTATATTTGAGTTTGCACGCTCACTTGCTAGGTCGATGCAAGACTAGTCAGGCATGCACGCGACATGTTAACTTAACATATGTTCTCTATCGAGTCAAGTCTAACATAGTTCGACATTGTTAGCATAAAGTTATTCAAGCGAGCCTTGTGTTTGCTAACTTCTAGCAATTTAGTTTTCCTTCGACTCAAGTCTGTCGGGGTTTGGCACAAAGGCCTTCGCCTATCGATTCCGTTCAACCGAGTACTTGTACGAGCTTTTGAAAGTATTAGACTTATTGTATGGAACATCCCAAGGCACAACGAGAGAGAGCGTACACTTCCTTATTTCCAACGAGCTTTCAAAACTGAGAATTCGATGTGAAGTCCAAGGACGTAAAGCCGTGCTCTGATACCAATCTGTCACGCCCCGCTCCCGTAGGAGCGATCGTCCTCGCTAAGGCGTGATGCCGCACGGGCCTAGGTTGCGCCCGTGCAAGGCCAAGTCCAGAAACGGCCGATTTGATGCTAGGCTACAGAGTCGCACAGAGTGTCCTCATTTGCAGCGGAAAGTAAACGAACGCACAAGTTGAATACGAAATCAAACTCTTTATTGATATTCAAGAAGTTACAAGCGGCGCTAGGCCGATATTACAAGTCGCTCAAGCTCTCTCTCTCTGAAACATAAAAGGCGTGCCAAGTGGCTTACAAGATGGAATGATACATGACGATGTTCCGATACATTATGTCCTGTATAGGGTGCTTCAGCTTCTGCAACGTCCCAAGGCCCCGGAGTTGGCTCCGCGCCTTAACACGTTCGATGGAAGCTCTGCACCAGCCGGCGTCTCCTGTATCCTGCAAGCAGACTGTGGGGTTATCAGTACATTGTTATGCACTGGTGGGGAGGCTAGCTCGCCCACAACGCCATCATTACCAAACACGTATCATTTACTTTTGTGCATCTCTATCATTCATTGTCTTTCTAATCTTGCCTTAGGATCAATTTTATGGCACATATCATGACCTATCTCGTGTTGCTGATTTCAAGTGTCGCATGGAAAATGCATGCACGACTTACCCATACTTACCATCCGGCCTTCCCTGTCCAAAGTAAACCAAGTTAGTCAACATTAACATGAAGTAATATGACGTGATTTATGTAAACATTCAATGTAACTGGCGAGTCCATGTTTCGGGTTCTAGCACGTCGTGGGCATGTTCTAGTGTTACGTTTCGAGCATGTTCAGGAGGCACATTTCAAGCATGTTCGGGGTGGTATATTTCAAGCATGTTCATGCATGTTACATTTCGAGCATGTTCATGTTCAGGATATTACTTTGCAAGCATGTTCAGGAGTGTTACATTTCGGGCATGTTCAGGAGACACTTGTTCATTTAACTTAGACTACTTTGATTTCAATGCAAGAACTTGCACGTGGATTGCCACCAGCATAGTCCACTTAATCTACATGCACGGGTCGCTGGCTTTACAAGCCATTTAGGACATTCCCCTGTGGCAATTCTCAACTTAGCGTATGGTGATGGCTGGTACACCCCGTTAAGTCTCTTGAATATACCCTGCTACTTACGTCTCTTGGTGCCCAAGCCCGCACCCAAGCAGCCCGTAAGCCCGTATTGATTCCGCCTAGGCCGGCCACGGTTTACCCCCCCAACGCCCGTGCCGCAGAATCCTTCCACACGACGGCCACGGTATTCCCCCCCATTGCCCGTGCCGTTTGTCCACGACCATTTCGTATTGTCTTGTCATTTAACTTAGCGGCTATCTCCGAGCCGTAGGCTAACCCTTAGCCATAATGCGTTAACGACCAGGTTGGCGTCCGTACAGCGCGGGTAGCGAGCCCCGTTGCACGTGCCCGTCACACCTGTCGCTAGCGTCTTCCAAGTCTTATCTTTCATGTATTCTTTCTTTCATTTTATTCTTTCACTTGTTCGTATGTTCATTCATGTTTCACGTATTTATTCATTCGTTCATTCATTCGTTGATTCATTCATTCACGTATTACGCAACTCCCAGTGCGGGAGTCGCCTTGGCGACCCATCGGTCCCATAGCCTTTCAATGTTGCTATACTATACTCGGAACGACTATGTTGATAGTCTTCCCATTTCATTGTTGTAATCCATTCATGGTTTTATTGTTGAACGCGTACAGGACTTGAACGAAAGCTTGTGCCGTAGCACGAGCGTAGAGCGCGGGCGAGAGTTTCTATATTTGCCGAGTACTTTTCCATGTTCTAAACAAGCATGCAAGATGGGATTATTCCCTTAGCTAGGTGCGTTGAGTCATTTATTAGCATGCAAGATGTTATCGCCTAGCGATTCTCGTGAATGTGTCCGTTTTGTTATGTGTCTAGGCTAAGCAGTGACGGGTTCATCGGAGCCACCCACCTTAGCGATGTTCGCATCGACCGAGCGATACTCCGAGCGCGCCTTTGACAGTCTAAGTCTGGATTCATCTTGACGGGCCAAAGCAAGTCTGGCATCGATTGCATCGATACTTCATCGGGTCGAGGCAACTCTTCGGGTCGACGGCTCGTTTTGAGTCGTTGCACACGCCGTTTGGAATCGGCGTTCTGCTAGGGCGGAGCGGGTTGTTACATAATACACCACTCAAAATAAGTCTCGTCCTCGAGACTTCTTGAGTGCAGGACATCCTATCATTCCTTAACTCGTGTCGTCGTATTTCTTAGACAATTTCTTCGAACGGCTCTATCGTTCGATAGAATCGAACCACACTTGATATCTTTCTAAGTTCCGTGTCGCATGCGTTTGGTCGATTTTATTGAATAGCCTTTCATTCATTTTATAGTTGATTGTACTTATTCAATTCAAGTGTTTCTTCGTCTTGGTTGCCATTTCTCTGTGTCATGGGACGGAAATATTCGCACGAGGCACATTGTAATTCGTCAAATGCGAGGGTTGTAGGCTAAGGCAAACTCACTTTCGTTTATCTCGGTCATCGAGATGACCCGATTCGCTTCTCAAGCGTTCGTGTCCACGAAATCAGTATGATTTCTACTTAGCGGGGTCGACCATGTCTAAGAAATTTTTGTTCGATTCAAGATCACGTATTGTATTGTCATCGAGTACATCTTCCTACCAATGGTTCAGTTCGTTATATCAACTTTTACTTGCACGATATCGATTCCATATCCTTCACTTGTTTAGGGTCAATCTCGTTGTCGTTCACGCACACTCCGCTCACACGTTTCTTGATTCCGAGCCACGCTCGTACTAGTATCGATCCTTTACTTAACGCAATTTCAAGATCTTTGACACTCTCCCATTCCTCAAGTCTTGCTTGAACTCAATGTATCACTTGGCTGGATCGTGCACGCATTCCAAGCGTCCCCAAAATACATGCATTCAGCCAAGCCGCATGATCTAGAAATTTGTCATTCTCACTCGAGTCGCATCGTGCACATACTCAAGCGTCCCTGAATATGTGCATGTCAGCCGAATCTCGTGAGGGGTATTCCTATATTCGTGATTCACACTACCCATCCATGCCAATCCTCAAGACCAATCCTGAATAGAGTGTCTTTTAATTATTCTTGTCTTCCACACTGGAATGTCATGTATACATTAGACAACGCTCTATGGTCGTTGCAAACACAAATAACGACCGTCCACCATAATCGAATAGTCCCGTCTCAAGGAGTCTTCATAGTCCCTCCACGGAGCCGAGACCAAGGCACCATCATCTCAGGCAAAGTCGAGCGTCATCGGGACCTCCCGTCAACCGAGCCCGAACCTGATACCGGCAGAGTACAAGTCTATCGGTACACGGATGCGGCAAAGCACATCATCCAAAAGATGGGCTACGACCTGAAAAGCAACAAAGGCTTAAATTACGGCAAGGGTCGGCATCTCCCTGTCCGGCTTTCGATGTCCAATGGAAAGCCACAGGACTATTATAATCGGACTGGACGAGGGTTAGGCTATGTCACGCCGCCATCAACCCCAGAGAGTTCAGATGCAGAAGACATAGAACATTCCCATTCGTCCGAAGCATCGACTTGGGATTCCGATACCAGTATCGGATCAGTCTTCAGGAAAGTGCTATCAGCTAACATGACGTCAGCACAACCTCAAAAAGGTGAAGGCGAAGACCAAGCGCCAGAACCCTTCGAAGAAGAACCCTGGGCCCAACGCCTAGGGGAACAATGGGAATCTCGTTTTGAGCTTCGTGAACCTCCCACCGAAGACGAAGTCGAGCAGATCGACCTCGGGGAGGGGTCTTCTTCCAAACCCATCTTCATCAGTAAAAGCCTGGAAGGAGAAGATCGAGAATCTTTAATCCAACTGGCTAAAGAGTATATCGACGTCTTCGCATGGAGCTATGAGGACATGCCGGGACTCGATCCACAGATCGCAATGCATAGGTTGAACATCTTACCTGGTGCCAAACCTATCAAACAACAGCAGCGATGCTTCCGTCCGGACATCATGAATGCCATCGATCAGGAGATAGACAAACTCTTGACTAGCGGCTTCATCCGTGAGGAACAACACCCGGATTGGGTAGCCAACATCGTTCCTGTCACCAAGAAGAACGGAAAGATACGAGTCTGTATCGACTTCAGGGATCTCAACTCTGCTTGCCCGAAGGACGAATTCCCGCTTCCAATCACTGATGTGATGATCGACAACACATGTGGCTTTAAGCGCATGTCCTTTATGGACGGGTATTCAGGCTACAATCAAATCAAGATGTTCCCCGATGACGCAAAACACACGTCATTCAGGACTCCAAAGGGTGTTTTCTGCTACACAGTAATGCCCTTCGGCTTGAAGAATGCCGGTGCGACATACCAGCGAGCTATGAGCACCATCTTCCGTCAACATCTTCGCAAGACAGTCGAATGCTATGTTGACGACATCGCAGTCAAGAGCCGCCTCAAAAAAGATCACCTACTGGACCTGAAGACGGTCTTCGATCTCATGCGGGCGCATCAACTCAAAATGAACCCCGCTAAATCCTTTCTGGGGATTTCTAGCGGCAAATTCTTGGGCTTCGTCATCACAGCGAAAGGCATTCATGTTGATCCTGAGAAGACCAAAGCCATCCTCAACATGGACCCTCCGAAGAACCTTCGAGAACTTCGGGGCCTACAGGGACGTCTAGCATATATCCGGAGGTTCATAGCAAACCTTTTCGGTAAATGTCAACCCTTCACTCAGCTCATGAAGAAGGGAGTCTCTTATGTCTGGACAGAAGAGTGCCAGAAGGCTTTCGACGACATCAAAGCCTACTTGACGAGCCCACCAGTCCTGGTAGCGCCAGTCACCGGCAAACCATTTCTCCTCTACGTCCGTGCCATGGATCATTCTCTTGGCGCTCTGCTAGCTCAAAACAGCGATACAGGCTACGAGCAAGCAATCTACTACCTCAGTCGAACACTCATTGGGGCCGAACACCGGTACAACCCCGTCGAAAAGGAGTGCTTGGCTTTGGTGTTTGCCATCCAGAAGACTCGTCATTATGTCTCGGGTCAGACAATTCATGTCATTTACCGAGTCAATCCGCTCAGAGTCCTCATGACGAAGCCAGGATCATTGAACTCCCGGCTGGCTACATGGGCGATCTTGCTAACACCGTACAACCTGGTGTTTGTGCCGCAAAAAGCTGTTAAGGGTCAAGCTCTGGCTGACTTTTTAGCTGCGCACCCCATCCCAGAATCCTCAAAACTCTATAAAGATATCCCGGATGAGGTCCAAGAATCCAACGTCACCGAAGGAAGCTCCGTTTGGCGGATGTTCTTCGACGGCGCTTCGAGAACAGGCCCCAAAGGCCAAATCATCGCAGGAGTGGGGGTAGTCTTAGTCTCCCCCGATCAGCTGGTCATCCAACGTGCGTACTCTCTTTCAAAACCGTGCTCCAACAACATTGCTGAGTACAACGCACTCGTCATGGGACTCCAGCTCGCACAACAGCTGGGGGTCGACCATCTGGAAGCTTACGGCGACTCAAAACTCGTCGTAAACCAGGTTCGGGGACAATACGAAGTTCGCCATGAAGATTTAATCCCTTATCATGAAGTCGCGTTGAACATCATTTCAACCTTCACCGGGATCTTCATCGAACATGTCCCCCATTTACAAAACTTGGAGGCCGATGCTCTGGCCGGCCTCGCAGCCTCATTAGCAGCGCCCTTTGGGACTCAACACTATATCACGGTAACAGGACGAGATCTGATTTGTCCCAGAAACAACCTATGCTTGCAGGTGGCTCACGCCATGCTGACAAACACTGGGGTTAATGTCCGAGACTGGAGGTTCCCGTTCATCGACTTCGCTGTCTACGGAATCCTTCCAGAGGACCCGAAGGAAGCCGTCTCAGTCAGGAGACGCTCTCTTCGATTCTACTACGATACGGCTACCAAAACGCTGTACCGACGCTCCTTCGATGGGCTCCTCCTTCGATGCCTGTCCAACGAAGAAGCAGCCGAAGCTCTTCAAGAAGCTCATGACGGAACTTGTGGAGCTCATCAACCCGGTCCTAAGTTGCAAGATCGACTGCGACGTATGGGCTACTACTGGCCAACCATGGTTGCCGACGCTGTCGAATATGCTAAGAAGTGCCATGCGTGCCAACTTCATGCAGACTTCATACATACACCATCGGAGCCGCTACATCCTACAGTCGCCTCCTGGCCCTTCGAAGCCTGGGGCATGGACATTGTAGGGCCAATCACCCCTCCTTCATCGAGAGGACACCGTTTCATCCTGGCCATCACCGACTACTTCTCCAAATGGGCGGAAGCAGTTCCACTAGCAGAAGTAAAAAGCTCCAGGGTGGTCAGCTTTATCAAACACTATGTTATTTACCGTTTCGGAGTACCCCGGCGGATCATCCATGACAATGGTCCTCAGTTTATCAGCCACATTTTCAGCAGGTTCTGTGACAAGAATCGCATTCAGAACGTGGCCTCAACTGCCTATAATCCGGCAGCAAACGGATTGGCTGAGACATTCAACAAAACTATCGTTAGGCTGCTCAAAAAGGTCGTGTCATCCAACAAACACGACTGGGACGAAAAGCTTGGCGAATGCCTTTGGGCCTACCGCATAACGGTACGGACCCCAACAGGCAACACTCCATTCTCCCTGGTCTACGGGAGCGAAGCAGTACTGCCTCTCGAGATACAGATACCTTCGCTCCGCGTAGCAATCACAAACGATCTCACAGAAGAGGACAATCAACGTCGTCGTCTGCGGGAACTGGAGGCACTTGACGAAAAGCGTCTCTTAGCTCAACAACGCATCGAGCTCTACCAAGCCCGTATATCACAGGCTTTCAACAAAAAGGTCAAACAGAGGACTTTCCAAGTTGGCGACCTGGTTTTAGCAGTCAGAAGACCAATAGTGTTGACTCACAAGACACCAGGAAAGTTCGAGCCCAAGTGGGAAGGACCTTTCATCATAGAGACGGTATACTCAAACGGTGCTTACCGCCTCGCCAAACCCAATGGGGACTTGTTTATGATGCCCATCAACGGCAAGTTCCTAAAGAAGTACTATTCTTGACATCCTCCAGACATGTACTTCCTCAAACAACCTCTTTCCACAAACTCATACGCCTCCGGAACCTAGCTGTTCCGTGGCATCTTCCAGTAGAAAGATAACCACGTCCATATTACCTCTGAGTTGTCTCTCTACACCCTACAAAGCAGAATCTTACACTTCGTAAGCCTACGCTACCCTTCATGTTTACCACGTCCACATTACCTCTGAGTAAACATCTGGTACAAACAACCCCTGCGTTATTGTACGTTGATCGCAGAACTACCACGTCCACATTATCTCTGAGTAAACATCTGGTACAAACAACCCCTGCGTTATTGTACATTGATCGCAGAACTTCCACGTCCATATAACCTCTGAGTTGTTCAGCGTATCCCCCAAGATCATTCCTACCACGTCCATAATACCTCTGAGTAGGGAGATTCTATCATTTCGAACCCAATGATTGCCATGTCCACATTACCTCTGAGCAAACATAATGGTTCCTTCAAACTTATTATCTGTACCTGAAAATCAAGGTGCGCAAAAGATAATAGGTCCACGCAAATCATCAAGTTCATGACAACAAAAGATGAACACATCACAAAAAAAAAAGGTTGTAGACTTCTTTATTCTTCTGGAAAAAAAAAGGAGTACAAGAAGCTACATCATCCCCCGGTAAGGGTTGCAAAAGAACACAAAAGAAAAAGGGAAAAAGCTATGGTCCCTGAATCTCCCCAGGATGGGCTGAGAGCTCCTTGACTCGAAGCTTTAAGTCGACTGTGCGGGCCTCCACCGTCGCCAGGACTCGTCGCTCTGCTTCTTTACGCATCAATTCAACGGCCCCAGCGGAAGTATCACTTGCATGCTTCTCATCAAGCTGTTGTCGTTGCTGCGCCAAGGCAAGAGTCCGCTGAGTAAAAGTCGCTTCATACTTCTTAAATGCTGCATATTCACCCCGGACACGCTCGACCTCTAACTGAAGTCGGGCCCGTTGGTCTTCAAGACGGCGCATCTGGGTGTCAATATCCACGATATTAGCTTTCAATGCAGCTCGAGTTTCCACCGTCGTCTTCATGGACTGAGACAACTGCTCTACCGCAGCCTCAGTCTCAGCCACCTCACGCTCCCAAATGCCCACGGTGGCCTGGTATGAAGACTCGATCTCGGCGATGAGCTTCCCCTTCTCCGCCTCTATCAGGACAGAAAGGTCGTTTCGCTGGATGCGTTGAAGTTCCGCGAGCCGCTCATCCAGCTCAATCACCGAAGCCTCCAGAATTTTGGCCATATGGTCGTGGCCTTGGTGAATACGAATCAGCTTGATGCAGGGCATTGCCAAAGCTTTTGCCATCGCAAAACTCCCATTGGCATTCATCACAGCAGATACACCCTTCTGTAGCATTTTGTATACCCCCTCGACGAGGAATTTCACATACTCGTCTGCATCCGCCAGGACCTGCGGCGTCATCGCGGGAGTTGGAGGAGCTACCACAGTTTGCGGACCGGAAGAAGATCCGCCAATCTCAATCAGCGAGGCTTAAACCTCGGCATCAATGGGCTCTTCATCAACCGGGGCTGGACTTCTAGCCCGAGGAGCCGAAGCAACAGAAGGAGCCGGCACAGGCGTCGAGATGGTCCCCCAAGTAGAAGGAGCTACAGAGGGTTCTACACCCTTACCCTTCTCAAGCCCGGAAGAACCTCCGACGTCAACAGCCACCTCTTCTACCCCCAACATCCTATCAACAGTTGATACCTCCCTTGGCAGAATAGGGAGATTATCACTTGTCTCTTGACTCGTCGCAGCGGTCTTGACTGGCAGACGGGTCTCATCATCGAGTCCCTCAACAGGGACAGAATCTGTCGCTACCTCCTGAGTGGTAGCCGCCTCAACTTCCGCGGTTGAAGCCGGGGTAGGACTCGGCAATGATGCAATCGACCTCCCCTCATCATGATAAAGAGGGGATTCAACCCTCTCCTCTGTCTCAACTACTTCTGTTGCCTCCGCAACAGGCCCTTGCAGCTCTGGAGCAACGTCATCGGAAGACGACGAACTCCATTCTTCTTCACCACCAGGAAACGGCGTGCTTGTCTCAGTTTCCCTCCTAACATAATCCGGGGATACCGGAATCTCCACGTCAACAGCATCCTCCGGATCTTCCTCCATGGGAGACATCTTGGTCGGCGGGATACGCACTTCAGATGAGCCCGCCGTCCCTTCTCGCCTGCTCCCACCTGACTTTGGGGTGCGAGGTTTTCTTTTTAACGGTTCCTACAAGAGAAGATGAAGCCTCGTAAGTAGTAAAACCAAAATCAGATTATGTGGGACGCCTTTACCTCTGCAGACGTTGAATCCGATGACGCCGTCGGTGACGACGCCTTCTTCTGTTTCTTCGGTACAGGAGATTCAATCCCTACGTCTGCACATCGCTTTGATCGATCGCCCGAGGGTTCTGCTTGAGAGGCGGAAGGGGCACTCCGATGACCTGTCCCTGACGGACGATGCGATCGGGCCTTCACCGGCACGTTCTCGGTTATCGCTAACTGGGTGCCTGCAATAAGACTGGTTTCCCTGTCATATCCGGAGGGCGCAGCAGCCATAACACAGTAAAATTTGGCGGCTGAGTAAAGAATGGGCGGCCGCGGATCTGGGATGGGCAACGTAAAACGAGCCCCGGTACATCCGGCATTATAGTAATGCCAAGCTCGTGCACCATCCAGCAAACTTCCAATATACCCCAGAGAAATACTGGGGTTATCCAACATCATCTGGGCATAACCAAATTGCCGCGCAAAGCGGCTTGGCAAATATGGTTCCAGGTAGCACTGATTCCTATTCCTGTATACCAGATGAGACGGCCGGATACTCTGCAACCAGCGGAATCCCCATTGAGGCAGAGTGGTGGTACCTTCGCCCAGATCCCTTAGATCTTCGTTGGCCTCAAAGCCCAAGTAGATTGGACCAACTTTGGTAATTTCCCAACCCTGAAGACGGGATAAGACCTTTCTACAAACATGGACACCAGTATGTGACCAGCTCCTCCGATTGAAACGACGAAGGAGTGCATCTCCAGCCTTATAATCATCTTCCGAGCCTGGACTCATCACACTGGGATGATGCAAAATTAGCCATCCCATCAAATAGTGAAATGGCAGTTCGGCGCACGGGAAGTTATTGTTTCGGCCTCTGTCATGAATCACATTTCCAGCAAACTCTCTCAAACCTCGCTGCAGGTTACATACCATTGCGGGGAGAAGAGCCAAATGCCGGCCGAAGACCAGCTTTACGGCTGGCAGGATTAAGTTTCAGGTTACCCTCTCTACGGCACCGGATCCGCCCGCGAACACGCAATCCCGGAGCCATATCATCAGGTAGGACGCCAACACCGCCTTGGGTGACATCCGATAAGCAAGATGCCAGAAGCAGCTGTAGGAGCGTGCATCTGACTGCTGGTCCTCATTTTCTCGGGGATTTTTCTCCCCTAACCTGCTCATTTCGGACAACACTTCGCTACGAGAGAGCGCCGGTGGAGTGGAAAATTGTGAGGGATCCTCCTTGTCTTGTCTAAAGACATAATCTCTCCAAGCGGTCACATGAGGCTGCGTTCCGTTCCTATCCCGTCTCTGCATATAGTAATGATGACTCGCCACCTCCTTAAAGACGGCCGTCATCTCCTCAGCCCTGTCCCCCAGGACTTGAAGTTCCTCGTTGGTGGGAAAGTACTCTTCATAGGGTTCCAACCCCCAAGGGAGTTTTGACACCTCGTACATCTCATGAAGTGCGAACCCTAATTCACCCACCAGAGTAAAAAAGGTCCCGGTATGGACATCAAACATCTCCAGTAGTGCGAGGAACATATGCCTGTTGAGATCAACACCCGCCTGGGTAGCATGGATCGCGGCAGTCAACCCAATCTCTCGAAGCTCGGTCCGAAACCGCGACAAGATCCAGAGTGTCAGTTTATCCCACTTGGAAACATAATGGCACCAACCCTCTACCCGAAAATCTCCTTTCGGGTATGAGCGTTCCATCAAAAGCATACGATGTGTAAAAGTCAAAGCACCATAAGCAAACGTATCAATGGGTACGTCACTGTAGAGGCTCCCGGGGCGTAGAGTCCGCCAGGTGAAAGAAGACCCAGACCGTGTGGCGGTCAAAGTATCCCTTCGGTCGAAAGTAGAATCAATTTGGATGACGCCAGTCACCGCTCCCCCCTGAGAAGGGGTAAGATCCCAAGACATCTTCCTCTGGGAAACAAGGCGACAGAAGAATGTCAAAGGCCATTGACGTTCAAGTTGCTTGACAGTCATATGCACCCCATTCGCTGTAAAGAACCAGTCCTCCTTGACCTTCAATACCGTCGCATCAGTAGAAGTGAGACGGTCTCCGAATAAGAACTCAGGCTTCAAGAAGGTCAATTTATCAGATGTGGAAGATTTTAAAACACCACGTTCCATCATCCGTTTGAGGGACCCATACTGCTGCTCACGGATTTGGGTCATTCTCTCGGGAGGCTGATCCAGCATAAGAGCCTCTTGAGCGGGGTTTATCACTTCCTCATCATACTCTACTCCCATCTGGTTGAAGACAGCCTCCAAGAACACTTCATTCAAAGACGGGATTGCTACCGACACTAGCAAAGATCAGAAAAATGTTAGAAGCAACAAGAAGAGCTTCGGCGCATCATCAGGGTTTAAGCCCATGTGCGTCAGCAGCCTCGGCGCATCATCAGGGTTTTAGCCCATGCGCGTCAGCAGCCTCGGCGCATCATCAGGGTTTTAGCCCATGCGCGTCAGCAGCCTCGGCGCATCATCAGGGTCTAAACCCATGCGTGTCGGCGAACAAAGACCGCGGCACATTATTAAAGACCCAAGGTCTATGTGCGTTGGTGTACGGAAAAACGAGACTTACCGACCACCTCTGGCCGAACTTCGACAGGCCGTCTGGGAACGTCAGCCGTTACAACTTCCGCAGGCTCCTTCGCTTTCTCCTTCCCCTTGCCGGCACCGCCGCGAGGAGTCTTGGGAGCCATTCTCTCAAAGAAGAAAAAGTTAGGGTTTTGAAGAAAAAACTCTAAAGAAAGCAAAGGCACAGAGCAGATGAACTCTCTCTCTCTCCAACCCTTACCTATTTATAGGACTTGGTCGCATGCGTGAACCGATGACGTGTAATCTCAGCCGTCACTTCGGGTTCCGTGAGGAGATAACAACAAATACAACCAAAAGATCATCATTAATCTTTTGGGTTACCAAGGCGTCATCATCATCAACTGAAAGGAGCATGCGCCCGAACAAGCATGCGCCCAAAGATCATGCACCCTGACCTCCATGCTTCTTATTCAAAGTATTCCAAAACTTATTCAAAAGTTTTGAAAACTTTGAAGGGGGTCTTGTAGAAGCATGGAATTTCACAACCAGAAAGCCCATGCGCCAGGCATTATATGCGCCAGAACTCAGACAGCTAATCGAATAAGCCATAGACATTCGAAAAAGGACTTTTTATTTTATATATAAAAGTCTATTACATGTCTAGAAAAGATGGTACAAAGGAGAATTTCTACAAAATAAGGATCCTAGATCTACATCCAGCAACCACCATGCGCCTTCCAGATAGGCGCAGCAACCACCATGCGCCTTCCAGATAGGTGCAGCAACCACCATGCGTCTTCCGATAGGCGCAGCAGTCACCATGCGCTGTCAGCCAGGCACAGCAGATGTCATGCGCCTCCAGCCAGGCGCATCCTACCATCTCTTCAGCAGCTCAGTTATGTGCATCCCTTCAGCAGCTCAGTTATGTGCAACTCTTCCAACCAGGCTCACCTGGCCGAGCAGAGCCCAGTTATGTGTCGCTCTTCCAGCCAGGCTCGCCTGATAAGTGCTTCGCCAAGCAAAGCATTTAACCCTCTGGCTGGAACCAGGGAAGAGAAGAGCACCGCAAATGCTGTGGCCAGGGGAGGTTTCGAAAGAGCCTCCAAAGACCAAGGAAGACCGTGATCAAAATCATGGCACAAGGAGCTTTCAACACAATCAAAGTGGGCGGCACCCACTTTGAAGGAAGAGAGAGCCTAGCACCGCCATTCCGATCTACGGCTCTTCCGGAATAACGGAGACGAGGCCCGAACATCCTTATCTTTGGATGCAACAGGCACCTTTCGCCTGCCTCAGAAGCCCTCGACTCCGTCTTTTGGATGTAACAGTCACCTTCAAGAGCATCGAAGACAACACGACGTCTCATCTTCACCCTCGGGAGCACTTCGTCAACAGAATGCACCCACATATCCAAGTTCATGTTGGAAGTACGTGAGGGAATGAGAAGCAAACCTTCTCTCCATGCCACTATTTATAGGCCGGGCAAATCAAACCCACGCGCCAAGTGGATAACTCTCCGAATTCTTTGTAATGAATTTGCATTAAATGGATGAACCGGACGCCTCGAATTCAGCCAAACGGCTATTTATAGCACTCGAGGAGCGAGACAGCCGCGTCATTAAAGGACATATCGGATGCGCCGGCCAAACGGGCATCACACGGACGCGCCCTCCTGCATCAGGCGCATCACACAGACGCGCCCTACAGTACCCGGCGCATCACAGAGGATGCGCCCTCACATCTCCATGCCAAGTGGAACACCAACCAATGTGCCCACTCAGCTGTCCATCGAACGTCACAAACATTAAATGCTGAACTGACACCAGAGTTGGCAGCACGCTTCCCAAAGTCTGAACAGTTGACAGCTTTTTTAGAGAACGAAGCGTCGGCAACGTCAGCATCATTATGACTCTATTCCGACGGCTACTGCCACGTGGCCACCCGCATGCGCCTCTACGGCCATGCGTCCAAACCCGCATGCGCCTCTACGGCCATGCGTCCAAACCAGCATGCGCCTCAAAAGCCATGCGCCTCAGACCCTTCACTGATCCCTAAAGACAGAAGAAGAGTCTTCGGTTGAAGCTTTGCATGCGCCTCAAAAGCCATGCGCCCCAGACTGATCTCTGATCCCGAAAGACAGAAGAAAGGTCACCTGCATACGCCTCAAAAGCCATGCGCCCTAAATGGTTTATAACTCCTAAAGGTTATGAGCCGCAGTCTCCTCCTGTGTCCAGATCCAAGACGCAGCTCACCAGATCACTGCCCCCCCCCAAATCCGAGCTCTTCGAGCCATGGGTCGATGACACGTGTCCTTTGACTCAACTCGTCCAAGATTTCAGCAACAGAAAGATCTTCTCCTCTGCTACGTGCCGGCTCACAACAGCAGTATGAAGAGTTCATCCTCCCAATCAGGGCGCATCATCCGTGCGCCCCCATCAGCAACTTCCACGTGGCGTCCCCACACACCGGCGCATCCTACATGCGCGTATGAGCAGCCAGCCTGCAAAACTATAAATAGAGGGATCATTTCCTTCTCACCCACGGACAACACACGGAATCCACAACGAACATACAAGAGAGGCAGATACAGACACTCAACGTCTTCCTCCTCTCAGCAAGCTCCAGCACCCAGAGCAATCCACGTCTTCAGAGAACCGATAACCGTCGTCAGCCGGTCAACGGAGTCAACGCATTACCACTCGCTCCATTGGCACTAAGGACCCAGCTTAAACAAAAGTGTACTCCTAGGACTACGTCTAAGTCCTACATTGTAACACTGTTCTGTTTGTATTAAAGTTTTCAATCAAACAATTTTAATGGCAAACAGGGGCCGCGGTCGAGATCGGGGATGGGCGCGCACGGGGAGTTCGCCGGGGATGGGCACTGGCTCCACCGGATCTAGGGCTCGGGTGAGAGGGTAAAGGGTTTGGGAAGGTGGAGTGGGTTTCCAGAGAGGGAACTCTGAGCACAGAAAGAGAGAGAGAGATAAGTGAGAGTTTTAATTTCCTTTCTCTTCTCTGATGAGAGATGTGAGTACGGAAGAGAGGGAGATGAGTGAATGGTGAGTTTTGTTCTCTTCCGAGGAGATGGAAGTAGTGGCAGAGTAATAAGGAGAAGGTGGTTAAAATAAAGAGTGGTGGAGGCTGTGAACATGGAAGAGAGGAATATGAGGAGGGGAAAAGTAGTAGTTTACCAATTCGTGAGGAGAAAAGGCAATTGGGTGCTGGTCCTTCAGGGCCAGCCAAAGACTGGTTTTTTTTTTTAAAAGATTAACCAAGTCAAAAACAGATTAAGAAGGAAATAGGGCTCGGGCCTGGGTCTGGGCTCGAAAATCAAAAGTCCAAATTGTTATAATTTTCAAAAATCCTTTTTCACCCAAAAATAATTAATAGTAATATTTAATAATAATAATTATTTTGAAAGCGTTAATTAATAACACAAAATTCTATTTAAATAAATAGCTACAAAAATAATGGGTTTCACAAGGAAAGCTGTTTAATTTACTGTTTTGCCACTAGTTTGGCATATGAAACCAAAACTCATTTTCTGTATACTTAGGAAAGCTGATTTTTATAAAATATTTGTACTGGTTAATAAATTCCAGAAAAATTATAATAAATTTCTATGATTAACAAGGATCACTTTGGTACTTTACTTTAAACAAAACTAGGCTTTTTGTCTATCTCTAAAATTGTTAGAACACAATGGTCTTTTGATTTATTTATTGATTAATTACGACTTGTAGCTTTTTGTGTTATTTTGAGTTTTAGCCGTGTTGAACCCCACCCCTCACTAGTGTGAAGACCCTACAAAGTTAGTTAAGGTAGTGTGTCACCCCACATTGACCTCCTATGCCAAAGTCATCATTTTGGCTAGGTGCCCAGTCACAAGTCGTGTTTCACCTATTAGTGTCCTAGTATTTTTAGCTTAGTGTAAAAAACTAAGTTATTGTATTTACTTCTACAGTGACGAGTTACTGGACATCCGTAGCACTGTTATCGCAGCTTGTTTTGTTTTGCTTTGCTAGAGGCAAGTACTTTCTACGAACTTTACATATTGTCACATAAATGACCTGCAAACCCCACCATGTTAAATGCTGATCCTTGGGGTAGCAAGTTAGATCTCTACATATTGTACTTCCAGTTACTACCATGCTTAGAACAGTCTTCATATATATCTCACATGATTAGAATATGGGTTATGGGGAAACTGATAGTAGTGTACGTGATCACGACCCCCCTACAGTAGCGAGCGAGGTCGCATTTTATATGCATACCTTACCGCAGGCCATTACCCCGCATGTCTGTACGGATGTACACCTATGCTTGTTAACTTGTACGTATGTACATTTCATTATGTGCCCTCCAGCACATTGTACATCTATTGACCGGTCACGTACTTGCTACAGTTTTAAACATTACATATACATCTGTCTCTATGACATATGTGTCCTTGCTATGATAGACTATGTGATGCCATGCTTTCCAGTTATTCCTTTTATGTTCATTTCCATATTTCATATGCTAGTTTGCTAGATTTAGTACTTGCTCCCGTCCTGACAGGATAACGTTGTAGGTGTCCTTACTGAGGAGGAGTTACTCTGCGACACATATTATGGGGTTACTGCCGAGGACCCGGCTCAGAGGATGTTCCTGCGGAGAACCTCGCCTAGTTGTCTTTTGTTTACTTAGACTTTTGAGAGTAGACATGTATTAGACTATATCTTTTTGTAACTGGACATGTATCCAGTTTTACTTTGCAGTTCACTTGTACTTGGACATTTTACTATATACGACGACTTTTGTGTTTGGAGCATTTTATGACTTTATTTCACTTATAGAACTGTTAGCACATTTAGTCTTATCCTGTTGTCTTTAGAACAGCTTACTACGTTTTATCTCAACGTAGGCTGGGCATGACTCGGCCTGGCCCAACAATTTGGGTAGCGGGTCGTGACATGTTTTTAGTGGTGGCCCATGCAGGTCCTGACTAAACTGTTTGGTTACGTTATTGTACCAAGCATGCCTGCAATTAGGAACTTAAGGTAACTAGACAACATTAAGAAAGACGCTTAGAACACTTAGAGGAATGCTAGGATTGCAACATAGAAAATACATCACATGTTTGCTATTATAATTAGTTTTCCTTGCATATGATTATTTACTTTAAATAAGTCCTTATAAGTCTTTTTATGTGTAATTTAGATGGTGCTTACTCGTTCATCCCAGTATGTTACCCCCGAGAATGGGGCCCTCCATATCCAGTCAGCTGACCAGTTGACTGATACATCTCCACCTACCACATTCCCCCACTCCACAGACCCAGATACCACAACCACCTTCCACATCACAGGCCCAGCAGGACCCGATACTTCTACCACCCCCTATCACTATACCCACCCAGGCTTCCGTCACACTCGATGGGAACCAGCTGCTCACACTGATTCAGGGGTTCCTAACAACCCATCAGGAGTAGACTACCCTACTCCGCCAGAGCATGGAGCGTTCTGAGGGACGTCCCGTGGTCCCACCACATGTAGAGCCACGACAGAGAGCGGGGACGATTAAGGACTTCATGGGTCTGAATCCTAAGGAGTTCTTAGGGACAGAGGGCATAGTAGTAGCTGATGACTGGCTAGATTCAGTAGAGAGGAAGCTCCTCGGAGTCAGGATGCCAGATGACCTCCAGGTCGAGACAGCAGGATTTCTGCTGATAGACTTAGCAGGAGTCTGGTTCCGGAATGAGCCGTTGTTTGCGAGAGGTAGAGCCACTTGGGACCAGTTCAAGACCCAGTTCAAGAAGAAATTCTTCTCGACCACTGCTAGAGTAGCCATGGGGCTACGATTCCAGAACATCCAGCAGGAGAACCGTTCTGTTGATGAGTATGCGGCAGAGTTTAGTCGCCTGAGCCGTTTCGCTCCTAGTCTGGTTGCAGATCCAGAGGAGATGACCCGTAGGTTTTGTCATAGTCTAGTTCCAGACATTGGCATTCTTATAGTGGCGAACGGTACGACTGACTACTACCAGAGCCTAGAGTTAGCCCGGAGTATCGAGGAGCATCTTCTGTCATACAAGAGGCCGGCTTCTGTACATCATGAGGGACCGTCCAAGCATCAGGCTTTCCAGCAGAAAGTACCGACGCCGCCACAGCAGACTTACCGTCCCCCTACACCACATCATCAGACCCCGCCAGTTAGAGCCCCGGGACCCCGACAACAGCAGAGGGGAGCTATATGTTCTTTCTGCGGAAGACCCGGGCACGACAGCTCCATTTGCAGGAAGAGGTTGAAGCAGTGCTTAGCTTGTGGGTCTGCCACCCATCAGATTCGGGACTGCCCAGTAGCAAAACCTAGAGGACCGCTTCCGACTCAGCAGCAGAGATTTGGGCAGCATCTGCAGCAGCAGAAGGGACCTCAGGGGAAGGTCTATAGCCTAGCCCTTGAGCCGGAGCCGGAGCAGGTTTCAGAGCCCGATTACTTAGCTGACGTCATTACAGGTCATGTTTATTTGCATACTTTTCTAGCTCTATGCTTGTTTGATTCTGGTGCATCTCATAGCTTCCTGTCACTAGAGTTTATGCATGAACATCACTTAGTATCTACACCTACTGCGGAGATTAGTAGAGTAATGACGGGAGGAGGACCAGTGCCTATTAGAGCTAGCTATAGATGCTCTATTATGATAGCCGGAAGAGAGTTCGAGGGGCGATTCTTTGTGATGCCACTCCCCGGTTATGATATCATATTGGGGATGGACTGGCTTAGCTATGCCCATGCATCTATAGATTGTCATGAGGGTAGTATTTTGTTCAGTCCCCCGGACACAGCACCATTCAGTGTCAGGAGGACAGGGCCGGAGATCAGCCTAGAGCCGAACTGTTGTGCTACAGTTGGGGATGCAGCACCGCCACACCCTATCATTAGGGAGTTTATGGATGTATTCCCAGAGGATCTTCCAGGACTTTCGCCTGACAGAGATGTGGAGTTCACCATAGATTTAGTGCCGGGTTCATCACCAGTATCCCGGGCTTGCTATAGAGTGAATTCCAAGGAGGCCATAGAGATGAAAGAGCAGATTGATGACCTGTTGAAAAAGGGTTTCATTCGATCCAGTACTTCTCCATAGGGAGCACCAGTGCTCTTTGTGCCTAAGAAGGATGGTACAGTCCGGTTGTGTATTGACTACCGGGCCTTGAATGCCATCACCATTAAGAACAAATATCCTCTGCCCAGGATAGATGATTTGTTCGACCAGTTGAGCGGGGAGAAGGTGTTTTCCAGGATAGACTTGAGATCCGGGTACCACCAGGTGAAGGTCAGGCCAGCAGACATCCAGAAGACGGCGTTCAACACGAAGTACGGGCAGTACGAGTTTCTGGTGATGCCATTTGGTCTCACAAATGCGCTAGCTATCTTTATGAACTTAATGAATAAGACATTTCACCAGTATCTGGATAAGTTCGTCGTGGTGTTTATCGACGACATCCTGATATACTCGAAGATGCCAGAAGAGCATGCAGAGCACTTGCGGATAGTTTTGGGGATTCTGAGGTAGGAGAGATTGTTTGCCAAATTGCCGAAGTGCGAGTTCTTTTTAGACCGAGTGGAGTTTCTCGGCCATGTAGTCACTGGAGATGGAATCTCGGTGGATCCCAAGAAGATTGCTGCAGTTGAGACGTGGAAGGCTCCGACGTCAGTTTCAGAGATCAGGAGCTTTTCTGGGTTTAGCAGGCTATTATAGAAAGTTCGTCCAGGACTTTGCTAGGATAGCTGAACCCATGACGAAGCTGACGCGGAAGGACGCAGAGTACATTTGGTCAGAGGACTGCCAGACAGCATTTGAGGAGCTGAAGAGGAGGCTGACGACCGCTCCAGTTCTGACTTTACCTTCAGGTTCTGGAGGTTTCACCATATACAGTGATGCTTCTGGGAAGGGTCTAGGATGTGTCCTACAGCAGCATGGGAAAGTAATTGCTTATGTATCTAGGCAATTACGGACTCATGAGAGGAATTATCCTACCCATGACCTAGAGTTAGCTGCGGTGATCTTTGCACTCAAGTTATGGAAACATTACTTATACGGAGAGCGTGTGGAGATCTTTACTGACCACAAAAGCTTGAAGTATGTGTTCACGCAGAAAGAGCTGAACATGAGGCAAAGACGATGGTTGGAGTTGATGAAGGACTTCGACATCGATTTACAGTATCACCCCGGGAAGGCAAATGTGGTGGCGGATGCGCTGAGCAGGCATCCGATGGCATGGTACCTGATGATTGATCGGCATTTGCGGGAGGATTTGGAGAAGCTCGGTATCGAGCTAGTTCGGCCAGGATCAGTGATACAGATGATGGCACTTGACATTCAGTCAGGTTTGATGGAGCAGATCCGGGAGGCACAGTCTACAGATGAGAGCCTTCACAGACTTTGACCCCAGGCTTTAGCGGGATTGCTGGATGACTTCACTATAGCAGAGGATGGATCCTTGAGGCATGGCAGCCGATTGTGCGTGCCGAAGGGAGAGCTGGTAGAGGCAGTCTTGCAGGAGGCGCACCGATCGAGATATTCTATTCACCCTGGTGCTAACAAGATGTACCGTGACTTGCGGGAACATCTTTGGTGGCACGGGATGAAGAGGGATGTATCGCGTTTTATCTCGAGATGCCTAGTTTGCCAGCAGGTCAAGGCGGAGCGCAAGAGGCCAGCTGGTTTGTTGCAGCCGTTACCCATTCCCGAGTGGAAGTGGGAACATATTACGATGGACTTTGTTTCAGGGCTTCTTCGTTCCCAAGGAGGGAAGGATGCCATCTGGGTCATCGTAGACATGCTGACGAAGTGTGCGCACTTCATACCCTTCAAGGTGGGACTTTCCATCGAGAAGTTGGCGGAGCTATACATGCAGCAGATAGTTCGCCTACACGGAGTGCCAGTGAGCATCGTGTCAGACAGAGACAGCAGATTCACATCCCACTACTGGAGGAGCTTGCAGGAGGAGTTGGGCAGTAGGCTCAAGTTCAGTACGGTGTACCACCCGTAGACAGATGGGCAGTCCGAGAGGACGATACAGACACTGGAGAATATGCTGAGGACCTGCGTACTGGACTTCGGAGGATCATGGGAGAGCCATCTGCACTTGGTAGAGTTTTCATACAACAACAGCTACCAGGCCAGTATTGGTATGTCTCCTTTCGAGGCGCTATATGGATGACGATGCCGCACACCGCTCTTTTGGGATGATGTTGGAGATAGAGTTATGCTTGGGCCAGAGATGATCACGGATGCAGCAGAGAAAGTCGGGATGATCAGAGACAGGCTCAGAGTAGCTCAGGACAGGCAGAAACACTGGGCTGATGCTAGTCGCAGGCCGATGGAGTTCGCAGACGGTGATATGGTGCTAG
The DNA here is from genome assembly GCA_029216955.1 of Iris pallida. NCBI lineage: Eukaryota > Viridiplantae > Streptophyta > Magnoliopsida > Asparagales > Iridaceae > Iris > Iris pallida. Next base: position 3,292,831 of record JANAVB010028398.1, read on the forward strand.
TGAAGATATCACCTACTAGAGGGACGATCCGGTTCGGACGAGGAGGGAAGCTGAGCCCCAGATACATCGGGCCATTCGAGATACTTGGCAGGATCGGAGAGGTAGCTTACAGGATTGCACTTCCACCCAACCTAGCAGGAGTTCACGACGTCTTTCACGTATCTCAGCTGAGGAGATATGTTCCAGACCCCAGTCATGTGCTAGATCATTCAGAGTTGGAGGTCGAACCGAACCTTACAGTTTCTGAGCAGCCGGTGGAGATATTAGACAGGAGAGAGAAGAGGCTAAGGAACAAGGTTATACCCCTAGTGCAAGTAGCTTGGAGTCGTCACTCCCCAGGTGAATCTACTTGGGAGAGGGAGTCGGACATGAGGGAGAGATACCCTTACTTGTTCGATCCAACCGCTGCGAGAGAACCACCCGTTCCCGCTTGATACCTTAGAGGTTAGTTTCGATCGCAGCCTTAGTCATTTTGTTGCATTGCTTGCTATGTTAGAATATTGTCGGGTCTTCAATCCTTGTGAATTTCGAGGACGAAATTTTTCAAGGAGGGAAGACTTGTAAGCCCCTGTTTTTCAAATTTCATTTTAATTAGTGTTAATTAAATTTTTATGTCATTTATAGCCTTAAATAATTATTAGGAATTTTTAGGAATTTTTCTAGAATTTTTAAATAAGTTTTTAAGTAAAAAAATATTGATTTATAATTTTCTAAAATATTATAATATTATTTTGCAAATTTTTGAAATATTTTTATATCAGTTTGTAATTAAAGAATTGTTTTTAATTAAGAATTGCAAATATTGTTTTGCAATTGCTCACTAATAATACATTTGTGTAAATCCTAATTCTATGGAGACCTAACTGCTAAACTACCTAACCCCCCCGACCAGACACTCTCTCTCCTCACCCACTCTCGTTGACCCGACCGACGACTGCCCAATCGCCCAAAAAACCCTATAAAACTTCCCTCCTCTCTCCCCTGACCTAAACCCTAACCCAAATTTCTCACCACGACCACCACAGCCCCCCTTTCTTCCCCGACGAAACTAAACCCTAACCCTAACTCCGGCGACCCCCCAGCGCCACCTCCACAGCCGTCGTCGTCACCAGCCATCACCACCATCCGCTTCGCCTCGACGAGACGACCGCAGCGCCACCACTCCGCCACCGTCACGACGCCTCCTCCGCCGTCCACGACCATCAAATCCCCCCCCAGAGCTGGACACGTGAGTAGCAGTGTCCTTACGAGTCGTGCGTGTCTCGTGTTGAGTCCATACTGTTCGCCGTGTCCTGGCGAACATAAGCGTGGAACTGGACACGTGAGAATCGAACCGTGCGTGTCATGCTAGCCCAGACACGTTGGTACCTGTGTCCCTAACTGTCAGGACACAGGACAGTTATTTTTTTTTTATTATTATTAATCTAGCCTAAACGAAATAAAACAAACTAAACCCTAACTCTAACAAACCCAGCGGGTTGACCCCCTGGCTAGCCCGACCCGATTAAACCCCCCCCCCCCACTGGCTTGGGTTCGAGCCCCCCCTTCTGTTTTTCTTTCTTTTTCTTTTTCCTGTTTCCTTTCTTTTCTTTTTCTTTTTGTTTTATATATATATATATTTATATATATATGTATATATATATATATTAGTATATATATATATGTGTATATTGTATTTTTGACAGTATATTATATATATGTATATATATTTTATAGTTAGTAATTTCATATATATATGTTTGTATATATATGTATATACTTTTATGTGTATATATTATATATATATATACACTTTATAATTAAGAGTTTTCTTATATATATGTATATTTGTATATATATATATATACTTTATAAATTGAGTATTTTCCTTATACATAGATATATGTACTTTCAACATATGTATGTATATATTTATTTTGTATCTTATTAAAATATTAATATTATTTTTGTACTTTTACCAAATTATATTTTTAGTGTATTTAAATTACTGCAACCATTTGGTGTCCAAGCCTAGCATGGATATTTGGACTCAAATGTGTTTTCACACATTCAAGATCTGTACAAGTCATATTGGACTTGATTCATGGCATTGGGTCCTGTATTTGAACTTTGGTTCAAATTATATACATGGACAAAATACGCAGATAATTAATTATTGTGTGCAATGCTGTTTTTGATTTTCTAAAAATACTTAAAGTACTGCTAAAATTATGGAAAAATAGTTTTTAGATACTATGTTACCTTAGCTAATTTAGTATAATTTTTGTAGTATTTAATTTACTGTTTTGCCACTAGTTTGGCATATGAAACCAAAACTCATTTTCTGTATACTTAGGAAAGCTGATTTTTATAAAATATTTGTACTGGTTAATAAATTCCAGAAAAATTATAGTAAATTTCTATGATTAACAAGGATCACTTTGGTACTTTACTTTAAACAAAACTAGGCTTTTTGTCTATCTCTAAAATTGTTATAACACAATGGTCTTTTGATTTATTTATTGATTAATTACGACTTGTAGCTTTTTGTGTTATTTTTAGTTTTAGCCGTGTTGAACCCCACCCCTCACTAGTGTGAAGATCCTAGAAAGTTAGTTAAGGTAGTGTGTCATCCCACATTGACCTCCTATGCCAAAGTCATCATTTTGGCTAGGTGTCCAGTCACAAGTCGTGTTTCACCTATTAGTGTCCTAGTATTTTTAGCTTAGTGTAAAAAACTAAGTTATTGTATTTACTTCTACAGTGACGAGTTACTGGACATCCATAGCACTGTTATCGCAGCTTGTTTTGTTTTGCTTTGCTAGAGGCAAGTACTTTCTACGAACTTTACATATTGTCACATAAATGACCTGCAAACCCCACCATGTTAAATGTTGATCCTTGGGGTAGCAAGTTAGATCTCTACATGTTGTACTTCCAGTTACTATCATGCTTAGAACAGTCTTCATATATATCTCACATGATTAGAATATGGGTTATGGGGAAACTGATAGTAGTGTACGTGATCACGACCCCCCTACAGTAGCGAGCGAGGTCGCATTTTATATGCATACCTTGCCGCAGGCCATTACCCTGCATGTCTGTACGGATGTACACCTATGCTTGTTAACTTGTACGTATGTACATTTCATTATGTACCCTCCAGCACATTGTACATCTATTGACCGGTCACGTACTTGCTACAGTTTTAAACATTACATATACATCTGTCTCTATGACATATGTGTCCTTGCTATGATAGACTATGTGATGCCATGCTTTCCAGTTATTCCTCTTATGTTCATTTTCATGTTTCATATGCTAGTTTGCTAGATTTAGTACTTGCTCCCGTCCTGACAGGATAACGTTGTAGGTGTCCTTACTGAGGAGGAGTTACTCTGCGACACATATTATGGGGTTACTGCCGAGGACCCGGCTCTGCTTTACGAGGATGTTCCTGCGGGGAACCTCGCCTAATTGTCTTTTGTTTACTTAGACTTTTGAGAGTAGACATGTATTAGACTATATCTTTTTGTAATCGGACATGTATCCAGTTTTACATTGTAGTTCACTTGTACTTGGACATTTTACTATATACGACGACTTTTGTGTTTGGAGCATTTTATGACTTTATTTCACGTATAGAACTGTTAGCACATTTAGTCTTATCATGTTGTCTTTAGAACAACTTACTACGTTTTATCTCAACGTAGGCTGGGCATGACTCGGCCTGGCCCAACAATTTGGGTAGCGGGTCGTGACACCACCCCACCAACAACTGCACCACACACACACCCCGGCTGCAACCCCCCCTCCTCTCTCTACGCACAACAACGACGATGGCAGTATCACCAGGGGACACGGAGAGAATGGGGGAGGACATGGTAGTGTAGTTGGGGGGACGGTGGTGGGGCAACACACACACACAGGTGGAGATACATGGGTATTTTCGGCATTTTTTATGGCATAAAGTTAATGCATATCAAAGTTTCTGGTATAAAGTTAAATCAAGTCAAAATCTTTTAGGCCTCGTTTGGTTTGTAGAATCTCCGGGTTGAGAAAGGAAAGTGATTACTTTCCTATGTTTGTGCCAAATGAATTGAGGAGGAAAGAAAAATGATTTTCAATGGAAGACAAATCAGGAGAAAAGTAATTCCATCCATCAAAGCAAGGAATCACTTTTCCACAATAAAGTAATCACTTTCCTTTTCAAATTCCTTGACATTTCCAAACATTGAAAAGAAAAATCAATAGAAATTAAAAAAATTCAAAAGAAAGAAAATGATAAGGAATTGATTTTCTTTCCCTTCCATTCTGCAAATCAAACAAAGCCTTAGAAATTTAGTCCTACTTACTTGGAATTATGTTTTGGAAATTGTTATAAAATTTTTCACAAAAAAAATATCGTATGATGGATCATTAAAACAATTTCGGGTCCGCAAATTGATCTACAATCGATTTAAATTTGTTTTAGGTAGATTTTTCTTATAAAACATGATACATAACTTAAAAAATATATATATTTGTCATCAAAGGGAGCCTTAATTTGTGCTGAAATGGTGCTTGCTTTTGGACTAGGCCCACATGTTTAGCCAAGTCTAGCCAGGATGTGATAGGTCCAACCCGACCAAGTTCGGTCGTAATTTATGCGTTTGGATCGGAACAGTTCCGATGAATCTCCAGCCGCACATGACCTGTTGAGTTGCCGTCCGCATATAAAGCCACCGCCACCGTCTTGATTGTTAGTTGGGTTTTTTTTTTTCCTTTTTTTTTTTTTTTTGAGGGTGTCCACTTCTTAATGGTGCTTGAAGACATGCCTCCAAGAGGGCTCGAACCCGCGCCATTGCGCCAGGGTGCTCCACCGTTCCCAACGGGCTACGGTCACTGAGACTTTAGTTGGGGGTTTGGAATAGTCAAAACAAAATAAACTCAAATTCTAAAACCAAAATCGAACAAAAATTGAAATCGAACCGAACCGAATAATCAATTCGATTTATTCGGTTGGAATATTTATATTATTTAATGGATGAGTCAAAAATTGAGATCGTGATTAAATGATTTTTTAATTTTTAATTTTTATACGTACATTCGTTGTATTTCAAAGTTGCATACAAAGTTTGACTAGTTGTTAAATTGTCAAAGTTGCGACTTCTAAACATATACATAGAATTATTATTTTTCTAAAATATACACAGTTTTAGTCACAAAATATACATAAAATTTAGAATATTTACATAATTGTATAAGTTTTATTCGATTTTTTACCAAAATTAAAATCTAAAATTGAAACTGAATAAGATGTTTTAGTATTTTAAAACCGAAATCGAACCGAATTTTTTGGGAATTATTTTATTGGGCTGTTGGCAGTGCTTGAGGCCCACTTGCGCACCCAATCAAGTGGTTAGGTAGGATCTGGGTCAAAAAGTAAAGTACCTTCAATTTATATTTTTGAGGGCGGGAAAAGTGTTCCAAACAAACGTCAAGGCCCGGAAATAATTCCCTCCTTTCTTTCTGGCTTTCTCTCGGTCTCCTTTCTTATTATATTTATTTATTTCACTTCCTTACTTAGTTATTATTTAACATTTTGGTCACTTGATTGGAAACAAACCAAGTTTTCATAGCTTATCATCTTAAATTTCAAATTTAATTGGGACCATGTTTGTGTATATGGAAGTCTAGAAATTAGGAAGTAAATATATTGTTTCCTCTCTAAAAAACTTATCCAAATTTTCTTTCTATTTGACTTGGGAGTCTATTGAATAACCTAAAATTTTTAAACTTATCTTGCGTGGGAAAAAAAAACTTTATTTTTTATAAAGATGTTTGAAAACAGTTTAAAATGAGTCGTTTAAGTTGTATGTATTTTATAACGTAATGAATATATATATATATATACATATATATATATATATATATATATATATATATATATCATGTAAATTGTTTCTGGAATCGCTCCCACTGGAATTCGAACTCCTGACCACTCGGGCCGCATGCATCTCTCTTAACCACTAGGCTAGAGGTCATTTGCAATATATATATATATATATATATATATATATATATATATATATATATATATATATAATATTTAATTATTTACTAGCTGATATTATTTAATTATAGCCAACTACCTCTAACTCATGTAGTTAAGGTGGAAGATATTTTTTATGACTTGATCGATTCGATCCGCATAATAGCTGTAACAAATTCTTTTTTTTTTTTTTTTATGTACGTGCAGTACACGTAGACATTACTAACATGGATAAAGTCTTCACATCCCCTCTTTCTCTCTCTCTCTCTCCTAGTTTGTTTTTCCTAATGAGATATGCCAAATTATTTTTAAAAATTGTTAGCTTTTATGAACCAGACAAGTATTAAGAAAACTTAATAAAGCAAACATTCTAGTCATTCATAACTCAGTTGACACTGTTTTTACCAATAAATTATTTTTTTAAGGCTTATTTTGAAGATTTAAAAAAAGTTAAGAAGGTAAATATTATAGATAAAACAATGATTACAACTAAGATCCATATATCCATGATTACAAAATAGGTTATCTAGGAACTGTGATATCTATGTCAGCATCTTTATTTTTCTGCACATCAAAAATATTGAGGGAAAGGCCCTCAAATATATGCCTATTTCGTTTCCTCTAGATGTGCTAAACCACCAGCCACAAAATTATTATGAGACCTCGGTAACCTCTCTTTTTATTGCGTTTTTGCACTTTAATATCGCTCGATATCGAAGCGAGAGTTCTACAGTGTACAATGGTTGATCCAATCTTAGTCCTCCGTACGTTCCAAATATCCCAAACAAAGTCGCAAGCGAAGAACAAATGATCCTTGGACTCATTATGTTCACCGCATAAGCAACACTTCAAATCCTCGCAAGGGATGCCAAAACTGGCCATCCTGTCTAAAGTAAAATGATCATCTTGTATAAGCACATAGACAACTTGACTGTCGTTCCTTTGGTCCAAATCACCTCCACCCAGTGAACCTCCTCATGATAGGTTATAATCTGGCTCAAGTCCGTACAGAACTTAAAAGTGTCTCTCTCCATATAATCCCAGAGCCACTAGTCCCCCATCGCTTGTCTATCAATTTCCACCGCACGTATATCTTCCGTATGAGCCGTCTCAATCACACTATTGATCTGCTCGGTAACCGTGTTTTCATCAGTTCTCAAATGTTTTTTAACCGACCATTTATGAAAACTCTTGTTTGTTAAATTTTTTTATACACTGCTTTGGGTCGGCTAAAAAACCCTTCAAAATAGGTGTAATGTAATTTTTGGTGGCTTTATAAACACCATAAATTGGTGGATTATGAGGAATTTTATTATTTTATTCAATTTATATACTTACCAAAGAAATATAATTATAACTGCTAATAACCTTTCCTATTTAATTTTATTCTTGTAAAAAATTTTCATAACCGCTCGTTAATGAATTATCAAACATGGATTGGACTGGTTTAAAAGCTGATACTTAGAAACCACAAAAAAATCTTACCACTCATAACCGGTACTATAAAAACACCTCATAACCACTACCTCCTACAATTGCCAATAAGACCCATAAGTTTGCAAGGCTTAATAAATATTTCTATACTTAAATTCAAGCAACCCAACATTTCAACATTATACATTTGGAAACTTTCTTACACCCACAAACAAAAAATGAAAAAAAAAGGCCAAATATAAGAGCGGATGCTGCTACATTGTATGTTGTTTGTAACTGTGGACGTGATCGCAGGCCACGCGGCGGCATTTCATTGTCCCTCGATCTGAATTTTAAGAGGGCCGGAACCAATAACAGCAGCAGATAAATAATTGACTGCCACGTGAGCCTGCAGTCACTTCCGCGGTCACAAATCGCGCGCAAAAATATATTTCTCCTATAAGAACGGTCTAACATAGCATATGATCCAACGGCCCAAAATATTCATAAAATATACTTAAGCTCCCATCAAGGATTAAAAGATAATAAATTCTTGAAACTTACGTCTCTAGGATTAGAAAACAACAGCTTTTTCTGCTTGCATCAATGAAGCCAACCACACCACATCCCAATGAAAAAACCCACAAATTTTTGAACATAAAAAATAAGAAATAAAAGCAAAAAAAAAAAACCTCTGGCCATCGTCAATTCCCACTTTATCCCTTCCTCTTCAAAGTACCAAACCTCCATTCTCTCTCTGCAATTTTTTTTCTAGGGTTTGGGAAATGTCGGACCAGAGGAACCGGTGGACTTGGGAGGTACCCGGCTTCGAGCCGAGGAAGTCGCTCTCCGTCGCCGTAGGCGACGGCGGCGGCGGCGGCGGCGGCGACGGAGGCGGCGGCGGCGGCGACGGAGGCGGCGAGAGGCGGAGCCCTAACCCCCTCCTCCGGCGATACTCCGTATCGCCGTCGTCCGCCGCCCTCCACCGCCAGCAGCAGTCCCTGCCGGCCAAGCTCCAGAAGCTGAAGGACCAAGTCAAGGTTCGATTCGATCTCTCCCTTTCGTTTCCGTCGGCTCTCGATTTTCTCGTCGGCACTGAATCGTCAATATTAAGGTTTTAGGGAAGGACTGATTGTTTCGAAATTTCATGAATTACTAGAAATTCCCGAATTTAAACTGATATAGAGTCGATAACGAGCAGCGGAGGGGGGATGAATTATGTGGAATGTTGTGGGTCAGGGTCATATTTGGTCCGAAGAAACGAATTTACTTAAAAAAACTGAACTTCAAGATCAATGCGCGTCGAAATTATCATGTTTTTTTTTGTACTTAACAATGTATTGTTCTGACAGCGCGCAAGACAAGATTACTTGGAGTTGAGGCGGGAGGCCACTGACCTCAGAGAGTACTCCGACGCCAAACTCGAGCGCGTCACTCGCTACCTCGGCGTCCTTGCCGATAAGGCGCACAAATTAGGTAAGACACCTGAATGTGCAGTTCTCCTGCAGAGTGCCGTCGGCGTTATTGTTGCCTATCTTTAGTTATCGTCTGCAAGTAATCTTCCGCAGCTTATAATTTTGTCGATGGGTTTAGAGCCATCAATGAGCCAAATGACTAGACGACCACATAATGTGCGAGGATGGAGGTTTCTACAATGACGACGACGACATGTTCGTCCCAATATTCTGGGTTGGCTACATGAATCCTTGTCCTCTATTTGGTCGGTTACGTAAAGGGTCATTTCCTCTCTAGCATTAGCAAATGCGAATATATGTTATGTTTTTCACAACCTCTATCCAAGTTCGTTTAGGCCGACGCCTACCCCTAGCGTCTTCTTTAAATCCGATCCTATAACCTTGTTAAGCGTCACATTTGTTCGTCTTTGTTGTACATGTCCAAACTACCTCAAGTGATTTTCTTATCCTATCTTTTAATGTGTTGCTACCTCCTAAATTCCTCATTTTAGTTATGCGGCTTATGCCATGTTTCTTAGTTGTTCTCATTTTTTTTAAGAACCACTGGTCTTGATGCTCTTTGATAAAGTTCCCCTTTCAACTTCAAGGGTTTACTTAGAGAAAGATGGCCCAACCAATTTTCATTAATATAAGTTAAAAACAGTTAGTACATAGAGCAAAAGTTCATTGACATTGACATAGTATTACACGATAAATCTCAAAATGATTGGAGGGAATGATAAAGAACTTCCTTGAAGGTTTTTCAGATGCATCAATAGCGGCAGAAGATGGAAGTCCATAGAATACCATAGAGAAATCCCAAACTTTTCAACCCACCGAGAATCGTCAAGCCAAAGCCTCCAACGATATAAATGGCAGAACCATTAGCAAAACATGCAACATCTACTGAGTTCCACTTTTACCTTTTTGATCCAAAAGCTTCTCCAGCCTAGGAAAGGTGATGATCTTCAATCTTTTTGATAACTGTCGCTTCGTCAATAGAGATATTCTTGAAAATTCTTTGATTGCTCCCCCCCAAACACACAAGATCAAAGTCACAAAGGAGTTTCTTAGCAAACGAATGAGAAGAAGTCCTCATATAACTCCAAAACTGAAAAGGGGATGGGGCTTGAAGTCTGATTCATAAAACTAAAATTGTGGCTCCAACAACGGGATGCCCAATGTCAATCAATGAATTGTTCACATCGACCACACAAAACATATATGTTGCAAAATGGAAATCTCTCTTCTTTGCATATTGTCACAACCCAAGAGTGAGGAGTTTTGTTTTTAGAGCAATCCATACTAATAACTTGGTTTTAGATAACCCATTTTTTCAGTTAAGATTAGCATGAGGCCACAAAGTATCAAAGTCATTAAGCTTTATGTACATAGATTTCACAATGTAAATACCTATAGTTATCCATCTCTATATTCTAGAATATGCTTGATGGTTTAAAGACACCACATCAAGAATGTATGCCAACTCATGAATTCATGGAACTACGAGAGAATTCATCAGTGATAACTCTGTTGATTGTTGGATCCCAATACCATGTATCCCGTGCCCAAAATCTTGAGAAAGAACAACTTAAATCTTTGTTGGCAGTTAAATTGAAGAGATTATGAAACAAAGGACAATTATCGTCTGTAGCCCAAATATACTCCAGATATGTTTTTATAATTTGATAGTTAAACTATTGCTACATTTGAAATAGATACCTCGAGAAAGTACGAAATCAACACTGCTTTTGCCTTTCCAAAAGGAAGAAATTAAAGAAGATGACGGAGAACTTGAAAACACCAAATAAAGCTTTCTAGTATAATAGTTATTAACCACTAGTCGAGCCACGGAGCATTTTGTCATGAGAAGAGTCTCCATCACCATTTTCCAAGTAGTCTGTGATTAAAGTGATTAAGTTAAGGATGCTATGCCTTCTTCCTTCTTTTCTTCTACATAGTGATAACTCATTTAGGAGCACAAAACATAGACAACATATATAAAGGAATAGCCGAGAGAACCAAGTTAATAAGAATCAACCTTTCTCCCCTTGGTAAGAGATTAACCTTCCAACCAACGAGACGTTTCTGCACAATTTCTGCCACAAGCAACTGATTGGTTCTCCTCAAACACCCCACTCTAAGCGGCAATCCCAAATAAGATATAAGGAAGAACTCTTTTTTGCAATTGAAATAGAAGCCAACTCATCAACTTCAAGGGTATCTTATGTTCATAAAAGGCTCTAGAAGCACTTCTTTAGTTTGCTATAATCCTTAATTCTACGAAATATCCATGTTAACCTCTCTATCAACACGAATGATCGATCCTTCGAAAATCTCAATATAGTCACGAAAACAATTATTTTCCTTTTCCAAAAAATCATCCTTTAGTCTCCCTAGGGAGCCTATTATAAGCCTCTAATGCTTGGCCTCATACCTTTGGTTTGTAAAACATTCTTTATCACATATTACTGAACATTATCTTTCGTAAGACCATCTCAATATGTATGTCTCATCAGGAAACACCTTATGCTGTATACAATGCTTTTGAAGTGCATTTCCTCCTTGTCTGAGGCTCTTCATTCTCAACCTCAGTCATGACAGACCGTATACAGAAAGAGGATACGAAAAAAATTACTTGTCCGTAATAAGCGAAAGAAGTTACTTGACCTCTATGTTGGCACGAATACGTACACAAAAACGGACACGATGACGATGCAGACATTAAAAGGGTACAGAAGTAGTTACCTATGCTAAATGAATAGGGAACAGGTACATACATGATACCATACGGACATTATTTTGCCGTGTGCAACACAACTCGACCAAGGTCCTAGGTGGACTTCTTAAGCACATAGGTGGGCTTCAGTATAGAATACATGAACGGGCTAATTAGCATGTTTGGAATATCTTCATTGAATGCTGAAATAATCTATAATAGCTTGCTTTGAACTTATTGTTCACCCTTAAACCAAACTCTTCACTTATTCAATAGATAATATACTGCTTCATTAAAAGTTAAAACCCTCCCAGATCCGGTTAAGACTTTCATGAAGGCGGATATACTTCATTGGGTTTGCACAGAGTAAGATTTTGTACACTCGTTTTGTTTATGTATCCACATTAGGTGAGAGATGCAAATAAGATTATCAACTAATTGTACAAGACCATGTCATGGCTTCTTATTTAAATTGTTTACATTTTGAATAGTCTTTTGATTATATAATATTATAACTCCATATGCATGTCACATCACAACAGTTAGATTCAGTGACAAAATTTGTCATTTACTTTATAATTAGAAAAGTTCTCATTGTGTTATAATCTAATAAGTCAGATATACCAATTACCCGTCTAAGGTTTCTCATATTCGATTAACCTTTTTAATAAGCTACATTACAATTTCATCAGGCAGTACCATTCAACATAATTTATTACTCATATTTCACCTTCTTAGTTTCCTCGTATCTCTGTGGACTTGGATTGTTTAAATTTTTTGCACCCCCCTTCAGATGTGCAACACCTCTAAACTAATGTTTTTATTTGACCTATTTTACATATTCAAATTTATAAGTCACCCCTAATCTCATCTTTCCTTGTAGAAATCTGTAGTAATGAACTTAGTTACAGGTTCAGCCACAGTATGCTTTGATTTCGAACACATAGATGGCCACTTTAACCACAGATTCTTGTTTAAATGTCAGGAAAGTTTTGGTATGTCAGCTAGGGTTTATTTTACTTCACATGTGCTTTGGCCTCGTTGAATCAGGTATCGTTTATGAAGCCTTGTCACCTCAGTTGGGTCCTAGGACATATTTTCGTTTAGTTTTTACTTCAGATAATTTTACTAAAACAAAAATGTCTGTGAATCAGGCTGTACTTGTACTTCTAATTCTTAATCTCACCATGCGGTGCATATAACTGAAGCTGAAAGTTATTTTCATTTGCCTATTGTTAGATTTATTACGACTGTTAACAATGTCCAGAAAAGTTAGATATGGTTCTGCTGTGAAGCAGACTGTACTTTATGCTTTTAATTCTTGATCTCTCTGGCTTCTCAATTGATCCTGTTTTTTGTTTGCAACATTTTGTCTCTACTATGGTATTTATCCATGTCCGGAGGTTATCAAATATCAGCAGTGCTTGCTGAATCATTTCAGATCGCAGTTGTCAAAAGTTCTGCTTTTTCCAAAACGACTTTAGTCTGTTAACCCTCCTGTTACCTTACGTTTCCAGATCAAGCTGCTTTTGAAACTGAGGCCAGAATTACTCCTTTGGTCAATGAGAAAAAGCGGTTGTTTAATGACTTGTTGACAGCTAAAGGTAAAATAAATTCTATTCCTTTGCAAATGAGCAGTTTTCATCTTACCTGCTGGGTTTAAAATGTTTTTCATTCTGCCTTCCTTCCTATTAGACAATTTCTTGCAGAGACATTCCTAATTCATATTAATTCTTAACGTCCAGGAAATGTAAAAGTCTATTGTCGTACCAGACCATTGTTTGAAGATGAAGGTCCATCAATAGTTGAGTTTCCTGATGACTTCACAATTCGTGTAGACACCGGTGATGAGACTCTTACCAACTCAAAGAAGGATTACGAGTTTGACAGGGTATATGGACCCCATGTTGGTCAAGGTCAGAATCAAATGCCAATATAATTTCTCTTTTATGTGGTTTACTCTTTCATGTATCAGCTTTTGCCTTTTGGAACAGAATATAACTTCTGTCTAGAAGTACATTTTTTTCATTGTAGCTGGCACAACAGTTACTAATTTGTCATGCTAATTTAACCCAATTTGTTGTTCAAATACTTTCAGGTGATTTTTTCCGTGATGTTCAGCCATTCGTACAGTCTGCCATGGATGGATACAATGTTTCCATATTTGCATATGGTCAAAGTCGTTCTGGAAAATCACACACGATGGTTTCTCTCTCATGCTCTCTCTCTCTCTCCCCCCCTCTCTGTATATATACGCACACACACACTAGTGGTCGGGCACACGTGTCGCGTGTGCAACACATTCTTGTATATATAAATAATTTTGTATTAATTCTCACTAACCTTAGCCTTCGCAGTATGAAAATTGCACACACAATGCGTGTTGCCGATCAAAATTTTTCTCCAAAATTTGTCATTTTTTAATACCATTTAAATATAGTTCTTTTGATTTTCATACTACTAAAGGCTCGCATACTTTTCTGTCATGATTTTTCAATCAACTAAATTTAAACTTAAAATTAAGCCAAGTCCAGTTTCCGATAAATTAGAATATGTTATAGGCTTATAGCCCAATTCAAAATTGAATTCTAGTCCAATTTATAACGTGATCTACGGTTCTAATCTAAATAAATTTATATCTAACAATTCTAATCTAATTTAGTTTAATTTTTAATTCATAATTTAAATCAAAGTAAATTTAAAATCTAACGTAATTGTGAATTTAAATTTTACAATAGCAATCATACAGATATTTTTATTTGAGAAGATAGACCCAATCTTTGCTAACCAAAGATAAATGGAAGAAACTAATAATGTAGATTTTATTTGTATTGATATAGATAATTTCTGGTCTTAATTTGGTCATCTCAAATTTGTACAAATTTTGCACAATAATGTGGGTTTGATATCCTAACAATTAGAAAATATATCCAAAAGAATAAAACTGTGGATTTTGTTAGATATAATTAGGATTTTGTGGAGAGAATTTTGGATTTTCTCTCTCTTGAAGAACTATCAAATCTACGGTTCTAAATCTAAATAAATTTATATCTAACAAATATAATCTAATTTAGTTTAATTTTTAATTCACAATTTAACTCAAAGTAAATTTAAAATCTAACGTAATAGTGAATTTAAATTTTACAACAACAATCATATAGTTATTTTTATTTGAGAAGATAGATCCAATCTTTGCTAACCAAAGATAAATGGAAGAAACTAATAATGCATATTTTATTTGGATTGATATAGATAATTTCTGGTCTAAATTTGGTCATATCAAATTTGTAGAAATTTTGCACAATAATGTGGATTTGATATCCGAACAATTAGAAAAATATATCCAAAAGAATAAAATTGTGGATTTTGTTAGATATAATTAGGAATTTGTGGGGAGATTTTTGGATTCCCTCTTGAAGGAGTAAAGAGAAGGTCCTCAAATATTTGTTTTATTAAGGATATAACAAATAATTCTAGAAAGAGAGAGAAAGAGAAGTTACATGCGAAGAGAAGAGGAGGAGGAGGAGGAGGTGATTTTAGATTAATTTATAAATTTAAGTTAGTGGGTGTGTGAATGACCTTATTATCTATACATAATTATATTTTTAGCTAAGAAAGTATATTACTAAAAAATTGATGATATCCCTAGTATTTGAATTATATAATAGTATAGATAAAGGATGTTGAGACCTGGTAGCTCAAAATGGCTAGAGTGTGGAGACATAAGACCCGAATGAGCCGTGTTCGAATCCCTGCGGGAGCGATTACGAAAAATTACCTTCAATATATAGATATATTATTATTTTTTCTTTTTCTAAAAAACCAGCATGTGCGGGCTCAGTTAAATCGTGTCTTCCCGCACATGATTTTTAGCCGGTCGTCATGTTATTTTGGACTCTTCGTGCGGATCTTGTCAGCACTGGGTTTTTCATCATCGTCCCACACGTACGTCTCGTGCACTCCGCGCGCTCCAGAGCCTCACGGGACGGCCGACTTCTTTCGACGCCGGCAACTCAACGCCTCGCTTCGCCCACGACGCCGAAGGCGCCCCTGACGTCTTCATGATGCCTACGACAGCCGATGCCACCCAGCCACCCATTCTATGCGTACGACGTCCTTACGACGTCTTCTCGACGCCCTTACAGCGCCGCACGACTGGCCGCGTAGTCGGCCGTCGTTTATACCCGTGGTAGAATGGTGTCGGTCCTCGACCGTCCGCGCGGCGCCCTAGCCGTTGAGTTTTCATGCACGGGCGCCGCATTCTGACCCACGCCAGCTCAGATCGTGGTCATTTTCGTCAGTCCTACGACGTTGTGGATGCCCTGCATCGCACAGGCCACGCTCATCATCGCCCAATATATATATATATATATATATATATATATATATATATGCATTTGAAATGATTTTGATGGTTTTATTCCCTTATGATATAGCTACAAGTTTGTATGGCTACTTCATTGCTGCTTTCATTGCTCATTTGATGGGAACAGTTGATTCGACTAGTTATTGTTAATGACCCTTCAAAGATGCAAATGTGATAGACAATGCACAACCTACTAAGATATTTGATCGTATAAAGTATTTTGTGATAAATCATACTCACTGTCAATTAGCTCTATCTGCAGAATTGCACTTCTAAGTTTAAGGAGAAGTTATAATTAGTTTGGATGATTTCTAAATTGGTTCCTTTCTTCTTTCTGCTATTCATTTAGCCTTCCTAAACATACGCGTTCTCTTTTGCTTCTTTTTTAACTCTGAACTATGAAAAGTAAGGGTCTATGGCATTGCTAATTGGCCACTTTTTCTCTGTGAAATTGAAGGATTCATATAAATAAAAATAGTTCATTCTATGGCTTGAGTGAAAGGATTTTTTGATTAATTATTGTCAGTCATGTGTTGCTTGTTGTATTGCCAAGCTATTTCACGCTGTTGTATTGCCAAGCTATGTCACGCCAGTTGATTCAGTTTTGGTCTGACCTTCACACATTTACTTTGCTAGCTCATATCTAATCTTGTACATGTGCCTACTGCAGGCTTTTGGTTCTCAGATGTTGCCTCAGCCCTTGATTGTGTCATGTCCTGATTCCGTAGAATCAATAGTCGTCCTCCGGATGTGATGCCGTGCGAGCCTAAGTTGCGTTCGCACAAGGCACTGTCATATGGTTATCTAGAAACACAATACAGAGTATGCAGAATATTGAATGACACACTTGCGCAAAAGAAAAACTTTCTTTATTAAAATAATAAACAACATTTACATAGACTCGAATACACGAAGAGTGTTACTGCGCGGGCTTACAAACTGGACGCAAAATGAGATAGTCGTTCCATATATTACATTCCTTTACTCGAAACAAAACATATAAACACCTTTCACTATGGCTTCTTTGATACACTGGAGCGGGGTCTTCAAAATGTTATTAACAAGCCTTCGCACTCGAGCAAGACTTTAAAAGTGAGGGCTAGCTTTGAAATGTCTGAACGTCGCCTTCAATTCCTCGGCCCGCCCCCTTGGTTCGTAGCACCCGTGGAGACGAGGGTCAGTATATTGCTATGTACTACTGAGTGACTAATTAAATCCCACGATCTCAGTTGTTATAGAAATTATGTGAGCATGTAATAGTCAAGTGATCTTTCTAGCTATCCTAGTCAATTTCATGTGAGTATTTGATAGGTCAAAGCAATTGTAAACTACGTTAAATCTTACCCACGACAGTCTCAGCCAATGTATAAAACTTACCATATTCTTCCTTGTCAACCAGATATTCATTAGCTAAAACAGTGTATATATGTGAAGGTTACTGGCACCACTAGCCATCTTTGACTATATCTTAGTTTAGACGGCGATCCTTTCAACGCGGGTAGCGAGCTCCGCTGAAAGTTCTTAAATTACATGTGCTAGTATCCAGCACAACTATCCCGGTTCCTCCTAGGCCGAATTGCTTCCGTGGTCCCAGGATACCGTTCGAGGAAACCAAATCCCTTGTGCACAACTTGTACACGACTGTGCGAGACTAAACTAGTTACTCAAACATAGTCTACGAATTGATAAGAAACTTGACATTGTCAGTGTTCTACTATCGTTGAGCAATCAATAGCATGTTCCGCATTGCCGTGGCAACATTTATTCATCGATTCATTCTCTACTTTAACATGCATAACATAAGTAAGCATGCAACTATTTTACGATTTACAATTCTGTGGAAACAAGCATGCAATATTGTGTTTTCGCATTTATATCTAGCATTTCATGTTATCAGTATCGTTGATTGTTGGAGAACAAAAGGGTCAAGGAAAGAAAGGTCAAGCTACTCACCGTTGAAGAATTGGTTGATAGAGAGGTCTTCTACACTACGCGATGTCTACCCAATCACTTGCAATGGCACGAACGTAGGATCACTACTATACTCTTTCTCCCAGAATTCAATACGAAATACGAACTTCGAAGATCGCAAGCAATGAAATCCATCGAAAACATTATCGAAAATGTATTCATAAATCAATGCGAAAGAAGCAAGTGCAGCAATGAAAACGACAAAGAAAACCAAGCAGCAAAGAGGTCCTTCGTGACTCGGCCGCAGAGTCCTTCCTCGAGACGCTATCCGCTGAATATGAGACATGATTCCAAAGAAACCAATCCATAACGAGAAAATGACCTTGATTCAATCTGTCCCAATCAATCAATATCGATAGTGTTTCTTAACCATGCTCCCCGTGAACGAAACGAGGAACTTGGCACGACGTTGGGACACAACACTATAGATTGTACCATGAACTTGTGTAGCATGGTGGTAGCTGTACTAAGTAAAAATGAGTACCATGTCTTAGCACCTGAAAGCTCTCTACAATGGGCCTTAATAATCCCCAATATAGCATCAATTAAGATGTAGCAAGGTAAGATACAATGAGTTCAACTTGATCATTCACCACGTAGTTATATAAAAGCAAACATGACCTTCAAGGGTCTGCTACTTTTCAAATTTGTCACAAAGTGCCATGTGCTGACACGGCATATGCTTTCATGCATAGCACGATGCCGCAAGTACCATATGATATGGAGAATGGCTTGATGCCTATAGAACTGTAGTGCATGAAGAAGCCTTGCTGTGAATCTATCCATTACCTCAGTCTAGCAGTTCCTTGTTATTCTTGATAACAACTCATAACAAAGGTTTCAAATGAAGTTTTATTCTTAATTCTTAATTACTAGCATATACATCTGGTTCCATCTTGAGATACAAAATTAATTTCATAATGAAAAATCTGACTAGTGAAATCTTTAATGGTTGCTGATATTGAGACATTCATAAACCAATGCGAAATAAGCAAGTGCGGCAACGAAAACGGCAAGGAAAACCAAGCAGCGAAGAGGTCCCCTGTGACTCGGCCACAGAGTCCTTCCTCGAGACGCTATCCGCTGAATATGAGACATGATTCCGAAGAAACCAACCAATAACGAGGAAATGACCTTGATTCAATCTGTCCCAATCAATCAATATCGACAGTGTTTCTTAACCGTGCTCCCCGCGAACGAAACGAGGAACATGGCACGACGTTGAGACACAACACTATAGATTGTACCATGAACTTGTGTAGCACGGTGGTAGCTGTACTAAGTAAAAATGAGTACCATGTCTTAACACCTAAAAGCTCTCTACAATGGGCCTTAATAATCCCCAATATAGCATCAATTAAGATGTAGCAAGGTAAGATACAATGAGTTCAACTTGATCATTCACCACGTAGTTTATATAAAAGCAAACATGACCTTCAAGGGTCTGCTACTTTTCAAATTTGTCACAAAGTGCCATGTGCTGGCACGGCATATGCTTTCATGCATAGCACGATGCCGCGAGTACCATATGATATGGAGAATGGCTTGATACCTATAGAACTGTAGTGCATGAAGAAGCCTTACTGTGAATCTATCCATTACCTCAGTCTAGCAGTTCCTTGTTATTCTTGATAACAACTCATAACAAAGGTTTCAAATGAAGTTTTATTCTTAATTCCTAATTACTAGCATATATATCTGGTTCTAGCTTAAGATACAAAATTAATTTCATAATGAAAAATCTGATACTAGTGAAATCTTTAATGGTTGCTGATATTGAGTTGAGGGTGCACTTGGGGTGATGGTTGTGGTTGATGACAGGCAGTTATTCTAGTCAGAGTTATATAAATAAGGAAGTACATGATATGTATACCGAATTATCGAGTGACCTGATGAATCTATCCATTACCTCAGTCTAGCAGTTCCATGTTATTCTTGATAACAACTCATAACAAAGGTTTCAAATGAAGTTTTATTCTTAATTCTTAATTACTAGCATATACATCTGGTTCTAGCTTAAGATACAAAATTAATTTCATAATGAAAAATCTGATACTAGTGAAATCTTTAATGGTTGCTGATATTGAGGGTGCACTTGGGGTGATGGTTGTGGTTGATGACAGGCAGTTATTCTAGTCAGAGTTATATAAATAAGGAAGTACATGATATGTATACCGAATTACTGAGTGACCTGATGACATGGTTATCAATGGTTGCAGGTGCCCTTTTGCTGTATGACCATGTCTCATTATGAAAAATCTGATACTAGTGAAAGCTTTAATGGTTGATGACATGGTTATCAAGGGTTTTTATTTATTCAATACACGTATTTGGCTTCCTCTTCCTGTCTGCTTGTTTTTCTTGTGCCTACTGAGCCATTAACTAGGACAGACTATCCCAAACATCAGAAATTTCTTATGCCTGAACCATGGACATGACTTTTTGATCACCATGTCTTGGAGGGATAGCCGTGTTGGTTGTGCCGTTCGAACAGGAAGCTGTTGTCTTGGTCTGGCCTTTACAGGCCTGTACATTACATCTATATATGTACATAAGTATGTGCAAGTCCATAAATCAGTTGTGTGCAAGAGTGCCTCTGTATTTTATAAAGTTCATTTTCATTTCCAATGCTTCTAATTGGAGTGATGCAATTTACACTCTTGATAGGTTGCGGTCAGTTTTCTTTCAAACTGTATTTTAGGCTGTCATACACAAGTACATGCAGATTAAACTCTTGTAGTGATGCTATGTTTTAGCATGTGTTCAGATAATGCTATATGTAAATTTTGTGTTCCAACTCTTCCAATTCTTGGTTTGTTTTTTCTTTTACATTTGAGTATTTGTATCATGGAAACTGTGACCATTATATATTTACACTTATGTTTGGAACTGAAAAAGACAGATAGGAAAATGGACTGAGATAAATAAAAGCTTGTGAAGTCAGCTTAAAGCCTTAAACCTCATTATTAATCATTTGGAACTTATAACCCACATTTGATAACTGTGATACATGATGGTATTCATTTTCCGCACATAGCCCGTTAATATGAATGTTTTTACACTAATTTATAGCTATATCTTATTATCCTCACCGGCTTAGAGCACTTTGGATTTGCATTTGTAAAACATGAGCACAAAGCCCATTTAAATAACTTGGTTAGGTAAAATAGGTTGGGCTATACACAGAGATATTTCACCGTACCAGTGTAATTAACCTGTTTAGGTCTTTTTTTTTTTGAAATTTGAATGTTGTTATATGTTATTAAGTTCTTTTATGAAAAAGCTCTCTGAAACTCGATCCAACCAGTTGAGAACTGCTAAATTTTAAGCTAATTTTAAATGCATTGATCACTGTGAGTTGCTGTCTATTGGTTGTCAGTTCCTGATGCAATTTTTTGCGGTTATTTCAGGAAGGCTCTAGTCATGATCGGGGTTTGTACCAGCGGAGTTTTGAGGAGCTATTTGATCTTTCAAATTCTGATTCAACTTCAACTTCTCAGTACAATTTTTATGTCACCGCCTTTGAGCTTTACAATGAACAGGTACTTCTAGTTCTAATATCCAAATATTTGATACGCTTTTCATTAGTATGTACATCCTCTGAATGGAGTTCTTTTTTGACATCTGAATGAATGGAATGTTGAATATTTGTACCAGATTTTAGGTGATGTTTTTTTATTGTACTTATGTTTTCCAATAATAGGTTCGAGATTTGATAGCTGAACTAAGAGGCAAGATATCGATTGTTTGCATGGGCCCGCCAGATGCTGCTGTAGAACTTGTGCAGGAGAAAATTGATAATCCCTTGGACTTTTCTAGGTTACTAAAGGAAGCACTTCAGAGTCGAGGAACAGAAAACTCAAAAGCCATTATGTCACACTTGTATGTAAATTGCATTACACCATGAATTTTCACTTGCTATATAACTGCATTTTCTCCAATGTTTATTATACTACATGATTAAGTGCTTTAAACTTCAAAATTGTTTTTATTTTTCCTGTTACTTACTATGTTTATTTTACTTCCAGGATTGTTACCATTCATATACAATATACTAATTGGCTTACTCAGGAAAGTTTATACAGCAAGCTTTCACTTGTAGATTTACCTGGAAGTGATTGTTTACTTGAGGAGGATGTTAGTGGGGATGATGTAACAGATTTTCTGTACGTGTCGAAATCGCTATCTGCGTAAGTTTGGAATGTGGTAACCTTCTGCACAATCTATACAGTTACTAAGAGAACAATGCTTTCAAACAAGTGTACATGCTGAACTTTATGCTTCTGGTTTCATTGTTTCCTATTATAAATCTACATTCACTTTAAAGGAACTAGTTTCTTGTATACTCTGCTTCATTGTTTATTCATCACGGGACATATAATATGTGTGCTACCCTCTGGGTTCGAAATTCTAATCAATACGATCTATCTTCTATAGAAATTATGCCCAACTCACCCTTTAATTATTTACATCTTGTCTCCACCCACCCAACCCACACATATATAGAAGTCAGTTTGCTGTTGATGTATCTCATGGGATGTTTTAGTTTCCCAATTTTACATTTAGATTAGGCTAATTTCCATTTAATTACCCTGAGCTGTCACATTTTTTCACTTTAATACTCATAAATATTAATCAACTAAATACCTTGAACTATTGATGTTTTTTCAAGTTAAATCCTCCGTTCGTCGATTGTCACACTTACGGGTCATGCATGACTGTTTGAGACTTATTTACCCCTAAGAAGTTCGAAAAAGAAGAAAAAAGAAAACATAAAAAGAAAAAGAAAAAGAAAAACTAATAGTCTAATACACTTCAAATTAAACCCTAATCCTCCCTCCTCCCCCTTGCCGGCAGTGCTGCCCCCACCGGCGAGTGGCAGTACAGTCTCCCCCGATCTCCACCTCACCCACCCCCGCGTGCAGCTGCCGCTGCATTGGCCAGCAGTTTCCATGGCTGCCTGCTGCTGACTCGTTTTTCACTTCTGGGGGCAGCAAGCAACAGCCGCAGCTGCAAGGGTTAGAAAATAGTTTTTCTTAAGTTTTTTTTTAAGGTAAGGGTGCTGTTGTCTTTTGAGACTTTCTGTTTAGGCCAACTTTAAGAAGAGCAATAGTTCAGGGTATTTAAGTGAATAAATAAATTTCATGGTATCAACTTGATAGTAAAAATACTTTAGGGTAACAACTTGAAAAAACATGATAGGGTATTTAAGTGAAATTGAGCCTTCAAATTATTGAAGATACATCTGTTCTTGTATCAGTTGGTGTAAGGAAATACATGTTTTTCCACATCTTTTCTCTGTCTTACTTATTTTCTGGCCTATAGGTTGGGGGATGTCTTGTCTTCCTTGACTTCCAAAAAAGAATGTATACCTTATGAAAACTCAAGACTCACAAGAATACTTTCTGATTCCATAGGTAACTATACACTTCTCTTATTTTGCTTGTCACATTTGTATGCTTTGCTTTACCTGAGATATTCATCCTTTTCAATTTGTTGTTTGTGATATTTCAAATGGTCTGAAGAGCAGCCCCTTAAGCAAGTTGAGGCCTTAGGATCGCTTCACTCCCTGGAAAGGGCACATAATTAGATTCTCTCCTTTCTTTTGTTTTGACACCCTAATTATTTGCTACTTGTGGGCATCTCTGATGTAGCTTACAGTGAGAAAATTGTATTCATTTAATAAGATAAGGTCTAGTGATTGGTTCCACTTCTGAACAAGATGTTATTGAAACTATTCTTTTTCTTTCCTTTTGGAAGCCATCACTAGTTGTTGAAGGAGATCCTATTGCCAATTAGTTATTTGTCGCTGTTGACTATCTATAGTTAAGGTGCTTTTCTTTTTTTTACATCCTTTTTTTCATTTTTTTTCTGTTCCTTTTTTTATTATTCTTCCTCCATTCAAATCCTCTTTTGTCATGTTATGGAGCGTTTGTGTTCCATAACCGACTCTGATGGTAGAAAGCTCGATGGCAGTCATCTTGCATGATATATTAGGCCTTTCACGTCTTCCTCTTTGGCAGGTGGTAGTTCGAAGACCTTGCTGGTTGTCAATGTTTGCCCAAATGCTGCGAATCTGTCCAAAACCCTGTCTTCCCTTAACTTTTCCGCAAGAGCGAGGAACACAGAGTTAAGTCTTGGAAATCGAGATACAATTAAGAAATGGAGAGATGTTGTAAGATCTTTTCTCTCTTTATTTCTGTATAAATATGTAATCTATGTATTGCTAGTTTATGTTTTAATTTTAGCATTTGCTCATGTTTAATCCCCAATAAATTTTGAGAAGGTTAAATTAAAATAAATTTTTTGATGGACTGTGCAGGCCAACGATTCTCGAAAGGAGCTGCATGAAAAAGAAAAGGAAGTTCATGATCTGAAGCAAGAAGTTGTGGGGCTAAAGCTTGCTCTTAAAGATTCAAATGATCAGTGCACTCTTCTTTTCAGTGAAGTCCAGAAGGCCTGGAAAGTTTCATTCACACTTCAGGAAGATATGAAGGTCGTTAAAGTTCTCCCTCACTTTTACTTAAAATCTTTAAGTTGCATCTTGTAGTGCCAATTTACTTGAAAGATCCCTTTGAATAAACTTGTCATTTCTCCAGAGGGAATCTAGACCAGAATTCTTATAAATTGTTTATAATTATCTATCAAAGAGATGAATTGTAGCTATACGGTAGTTGTCTCCATACTACGTTAAGTTGAAGCATGAATATTCATTAGTCTATTATGATGGTGCTTCTCTTCAATTTGAATGGTTATCTTAGTCTTGCACTTCATTTTTGCTGTATTAGTGTATTATATTATTGTTGACCCTTTTGTTTCTCAAAAACAATTTTTCTTTTACATTGATCCTTTTTACTTATGTAGATACAACATTTTTTAATTAAGTAGACACATCAGTTTTTCATGTGAAATTTCTCATGATGTTCTTGAAACTGGAATTGTTTAAAGTGTGTATGAGCTATCTAATAGCTTATACTTTTGGTATTGTTGTTATCGTACATGTCCTTAGTTTACATCTTGTCCTTTGTATTTATTTCCCCCTTTCAACGTGTTATCTTCCATGTGAAGCGTGGTGGTTTTGTTGACTTATTATATTTGATTCACTATCCAATAAATTATTAAAAGAACTCATGTAACACAGAGCTTTTTCTTTCTTCAGAGACGTGACATTAGCTAGATTAAGGGATTGGATGGGATTTAAGGCTCAGATCAAAAAGTTCATACCTCTTCTCCCTCTCTTTTCCACACATTGTGTCATTAATTTTAATATTATGCAGCACCTAATAAGTAATACAAGATTGCTTGAGTATCCATGATGTGTTCGATACCTAGTACAGATGCATCTCAGATTGGCAATATGACACAACTACTCATTTTGAAACCTTCAATCTTGTGTCATGTATTGCTTCATAGCAATGCGAGTTTACGAAGGCAGCTTCTGTCATTAAGATGAAGACAAATGAAAAGCTACTATCATGGAAACGTTTGTATTTGCTGATGTAACTTTTATGTTGACAAATTGTAAACTGTTGGCAGCATGAGGTGACCAGTGGATTCTATTTCTGTATTTTGCAGTCAGAAAATATAATGCTTGCCGATAAGCTTAAAATGGAGAAGGGGCAGAACACTGAGCTCAGAAATCAAGTTAACAATCTTTTACAACTGGAACAAGACCAGAAAATGCAGATATCTGAACGCGATTTAGCTATCCGAACTTTACAGGTTGGGATTCTTGTCTTTTATTGCTATATATATATTTTACATTGAGATGCATTTTGTTCTAAAATACAGCTCCTTTATTTCTCCCCTGAAGACGAAAATGAAGTTTTCTTAACAACACCATCTCCCGTAAACATTTATCTTGGTTTTATCTTGGTCAGTTTTCGAGCATTATGACTGAGACTGTTCTTTCCGTGAGATCTTTTGGAAGAATTGTGACTAAGAGTTTGTTACTACAATCTACGTGTATGGTGTTTGTAGAGTTGGAAATAATAGGATAATTTATTATTGATGAGAGAATATATATATATATATATATATATATATA
This sequence comes from Iris pallida, assembly GCA_029216955.1. Lineage (NCBI taxonomy): Eukaryota > Viridiplantae > Streptophyta > Magnoliopsida > Asparagales > Iridaceae > Iris > Iris pallida. The sequence continues at coordinate 3,318,814 of JANAVB010028398.1, forward strand.
TATATATATATATATATATATATATATAGGAGAGGCTAGCCCCCTCTCCTATTATTCTAAGCAGTGTGGGACTAAAGTCCATTAACTAATAACTCTAATATAACACTTAACACCCTCCCTCAAGCTGGAGCATAGATGTCAATCATGCCCATCTTGTTACATAGAAATTGAACCCGATGACCCAAAAGAGGCTTTGTGAAGATATCAACTATCTGGTCGCCGGTCCTCACATGTTGAAACTTTATCACTCCCTTTGTATACTCATCACGAACAAAATGGATATCAATTTCAATGTGCTTCGTCCGTTCATGAAATACTGGGTTGGTGGCAATATGAATAGCAGATTGGTTATCACACCATAGATCTGCCACTTGAGATCCTGTGTCTTCTTCCAGTTCTTGTAAGAAATGCTTCATATATAATACCTCTGATGTGCCATGAGCAATAGCTCGATATTCTGCTTCTGAGCTTGAGCGTGCTATTACACTTTGTTTCTTGCTCTTCCATGATACTAGATTTCCGCCAATAAATATTGAGTAGCCAGATGTAGATCGTCTATCTGTCAGACTTGCTCCCCAGTCAGCATCAGTAAAACACTCAATACGAGTGTGTCCATTATTCTCCATCCAAATTTTTTTTTCTGGATTCTTGACTAGATAACACAGGATTCTGAGAACTGCCTGCCAGTGTGGAACTCTTGGAGAAGCCATAAATCTACTTGCAACACTCACTGCAAAAAAGAAATGTCCGGACTAGTCATGACCGTCAAGTAGTTGAGTTTTTCAACTACTCGACGATACTGATCTGGATTGGTCATCAGGACCCCTTCGTCTGGAAGTAACTTTGCCCCTGGATCCATAGGTGAGGTTGTTCCCTTGGCTTGTATCATGCCTGCATCATTAAGTATGTCCAGTAGATACTTTCTTTGGGACATTACAATATTCCGCTTATCTCGTGTGACCTCAATGTCCAAGAAATAGTTCAAGGATCCCATATCCTTGGTTTGAAATTGTTCTCCCAGAAACTTCTTGAGACCTGCAATACCCTGGTTGTCGTCTCTTGTGATTACAATATCATCAACATAGACACCAAGGAGTATTCTTTCAGTAGTTGTGTGTCGATAGAAGATTGAATGGTCATTCTTTGATTGACACATGCCAAACTGAGTAACAACATGTGTAAATCGACCAAACCATGCACGAGGTGATTGTTTTATAACATAGAGGGCCTTTCGTAAATGACACACTCTACCCTCCCTTGCAACGAACCCGGAAGGTTGCAATACATAGACTTCTTCATCAAGGTCTCCGTGGAGAAAAGCATTTTTGATATCCAGCTGAAGCAGCGGCCAATCATAGCGAACAACCAAGGCTATTAAGACACGAACATATGTCATTTTGGCAACATGAGAGAAGGTCTCGAAGTAATCTTCACCATATGTCTGAGAATATCCTTTGGCCACTAGACGAGCTTTTAGGCGATCAAGAGTGCCATCCGATTTCACCTTAATCGTGAACATCCATTTGCAACATACTGAATGTTTACCAATAAGTAAGTCGACTAAGTCCCAAGTATGATTCTCCTGGAGAGCTTTCATCTCCTCATTCATAGCAGCACGCAAACCAGGATGTTTGAGACCCTCCTCAGCGGTCTTGGGAATCTGAATCCCATCAATAGTAGCCACCAGAGACTGAGTGTGACTGGTAAGTCCTTTGTAGCTGTCAACATACAAGGGATGATCACGACAGGCACGACGAGGACATTCTAGAGGTGGAACTGCCGGAGCTGCTGGCGGAACTGGTGGAGCTGCTGGTGGAACATGTGAAGGCAACTCATTGGAGCCGGAGCTGCTGACGGAACCGGAGAAGGATGATTCTGTGGGCGATGTCGTCAGTGACTGAATCGGTGTTTGCGGACCATCGGCCTGGAAACTGGCTCGATAAGGGAGGGCACCCGTACCGGGGGGGGCTGTTTTGTTTGATCAGAAAATAACAAAAAATTCTCTTCTGGATAGACGAGGGGAACTGGACCGTTGGGAGTGGAGGAAATTTTGTTTCGACAAAGGTAACATCTCGAGTGAAAAAATATCTCCTCAGGACAGGGGAATAACACCGATACCCTTTCTGATCTTTTGGATGCTCAAGGAAAATGCATTGTATTGCCTTAGGATCTAATTTAGAAAGAGTTGGTCGGGTATCCCGAACATAGCATAAGCAGCCAAAGATTCTGAGAGGCAGTGGAAATGGCTTTCGTCCGGGAAAGAGCATAGAGAAGGGAGTGCCACCATTGAAAACGGATGATAGCATGCGGTTAATAAGGTAACAAGCAGTAAGAACCGCATCCGACCAAAATCGCTTGGGCGTACGTGCTTGAAACATAAGTGCACGTGTTGTTTCCAAGAGATGACGATTCTTGCGCTCGACCACACCATTTTGTTGTGGTGTGTACGCACAAGAAGTTTGGTGGATGATGCCATTGCGGGCCAAATGTCTGTTGAGATCACGAGATAAATACTCACGACTATTGTTACTTCGAATTTTTTTGATTGGAACACCGAATTGTGTTTTTATTTCAGCATAAAAATTGCACCAAATGTTAAACAATTTAGAACGATTTTTCATCAGATAAACAAAAGTGACATGTGAGTAATCATCAACAAAAGTAACAAAGTACTTGAAACCCATTATTGGTCTGCCGGACAAGGTCCCCATACATCAAAATGCACCAACTCGAAAGGAGTGGAAGCAATTTTATTTTTGACTCACCGGATAGGGAACCCGGTGATGCTTAGCTAAACTACAAGGCTCACAATGAAAGAAAACATGAATGTCTAAAGAAGGTACATTTTCTGGAGAACTTGGGTTGATGGATGGCCTAATTGATAATGTAACTCGAAAGGATCAAGTTTTACACCGGCACAGACCACCGAAGAAGGTGCGTCAAACAGGTACAAGCCTCCAGCCACATGTCCCTTACTGATAGTCTTTCCAGTTTTCAGGTCCTGAAAAACACAACCATCATGAAAGAATGTTACCGAGCAATGCAGTTCACGAGTAATTTGACTAATAAAAATTAAACTGAACGAGCTCCCAGGCTTAAGCATCACATAATTGAGTAACAGTTCCGAAGAAAGACTGGCACTTCCACGTCCTCGGACTGTCAGGGAACCTCCATTGGCAACAGTAATGCCAGAAACATGACGGACATGGACATAATCATGTATCATACCTGCGTCACCAGTCATGTGGGAGGACGCACCAGAGTCAATTATCCACTGCTTGGGCTTAACTATGCATGCTGCTGAATATCCGGCTGTGGAGCCAGACGTGGAAGCTTCACCACGACGTTGAGCCTGGAAATCAAGAAACTCTGTATATGAGTCCGAAGTCATCTGAATAGATCGGACACCATCATCAGGAGCATCGGTGGTGATATTAGCAGCAGGTGATTTAGTACATTGCCAATAGAAATGGCCAAGTTGACCACAATTAAAGCATGTGTGCGGTCTTCCTCCATCACGACCGCCATTGCCACGTCCCCCATCGCGACCAGCATTTCGGCCACCACGACCACCACGGAGTCCCGTACGAGCTGAACCAGCAGAGCGATCAGCAAGAGTATCACCCGGAGTGGTCTCAACGACTTTTGCTGTCCGAAGGATACGGTAGTGTGCTTCCAACAGGGTCGGAACTTCAGATCCAGCAATAATTTGAGAGCGAGCGGAGTCCGCATCAGGGCGGAGAGACAAAATAAGCCATGACATGAAGCTGCTCACGTTGAGCCCTTGCTTCATTAATATCCGATGTAAGTGGCAATACGCGGTCGATCTCATCAGACATAGCCTTAAAGGCCTGAAAATGGTCCTTATGAGATTTATCTTCCTGATTTGCTCGGTAGACACCAACGACCGAGTCATAGATACGAGATAAATCGCGTTTTCCATCAAACGCTGCTGCCAGTACCTTCCATAACTCCTTCACTGAGTTTGTATTCTGAACCATGTCTTCCACCGATTGTTCCATTGAATTCATCAACTGCGTAAACAGTCGACTATCATCTCTCCCATTGCTCAAATATGGGATCTTCTGCTGGAGGGTTGTCAGTCAGATGTTTAGACAACCGCATTTCACGAAGTGTCTTCTCGACTTTCTTTCTCCATGTCGAGTAGCCCTCTAGCCCTTCCAACTGTCGATCGACAAGTCGAATGGAGGAAATCGTCGTGTTAGTGCCTGTTGGTCCGGCTAGTGTGTTGCTGACACTAGTATCTGCGACATTGCTATTCGCCGTAGAGTCTGCCATCTATTAAGAGTCCTGATTCGACTGTCAATTTGTTTCTTTCCAACTTGATAATCACAACTATGCCAATGCGCTAAAAACGGAGCCGGAACCGGCACACGCACATAGGAAACAGAGAGTGTGAATCACACGCTAGGACAGAGAGATAACCCATGTTAACCTCTGTTGGATCCTGGTGTGAAGATTAAGAAAATAAACAAAGATTTATGCAAAATAAACCATATGTTTGCTCTTTGTTAAATTTTCGAAAAAATTATTGAGAGTCAGAGGTTGCATCAAACATATGTTTACCCTTTGAGATTTCCAACAAATTTTTTTTTGGAGACTAAGTTAGGGTTTGGAGGGGTTGGACGACGGCTGATGGAATGGGTAAAGGATTAGGGTTAGGGTTTTGAACCATGTGGGGGGTCGGCTGATGTGAAGGGGGGGGGGGGGGTCGGCAGGGGGCGGAGGGGGGGGGGTCTGCTTGAGGGTGGAGGGGGGGGGTCGGGGGGGGGGGGGGGATCAGCAGTAGTCGGGCCAGCGGTAGCAGCAGTAGGAGCAGCGGCCGTAGCAGTAGGAGAAGGGGGGTTGGCAGCTAGAAGAGGGGGGGGGGGGGGGGGAGATTAGGGTTAGGATTTTGTGGAGAGAGAGTGTGTGGTGGGTGACGGCTAGGATTTTGGCTCTGATACCATGTAGAGTTGGAAATAATAGGATGATTTATTATTGATGAGAGACTACATATATATAGGAGAGGCTAGCCCCCTCTTCTATTATTCTAAGCAATGTGGGACTAAAGCCTATTAACTAATAACTCTAATATAACACTTAACAGTGTTCTTATTGTTTGTATTCTCTGGTTAGTGCACTGTTAAACTTGAAAGGAAACTTTCTCTACTTAATGATGCGTCTTCTGGACTTCTGAGTGACTGCGTTAAAGGTTGTTTTAAAATAATACATTATTCTGTTGTCCCCACATCCAAAGAGAAAATTGAAGGATATTTATGACCATGGGTGACCTCCTTAATTTCTTCTATATTACAAGCATAAGTCCCCTGGTGGTGATTTTCTTCATTTATATTTCCACATATTTCTATCCTTTTGTGCTTCAAAATAATAGAATTGGTGTTGCTCACTCTTATCCGAGCAGAGGAGTTGAATGCAATCTCAGAAAGAAGTCAACTTTGGAGTGGATCAGCTTGTGCTGGTGCTTTATGTTCATTCAAAGTTGTTTTTCCCTTTTTTTTTTGGATATATGGTTAAAGCAGGTACCAATGATTTTGTTGGAGTTCCTAAAGTCTGCTGTGGATAAAGAGATGAAAGTGAAACTGTTGAGAGTATTAATGGGCTTTTAGTCCCACATCGGGTAGAATAATAGGAAGAGGGGTTAGCCTCTCCTATATAAGTGTAGCTCCACCACAATAATAAACAAGTAAAATATTCTATTAAATTCTATTCGGTATAAGAGCCGCCACCTCTCTTTCCACCAAACTCTAGCCGCCATCCCTCTCTACAAAACTCTAACCCTACTCCACAAAACCCTAGCTGCCACCCCCCAACCCCTTCCCACCTTCTCTGCCCCCACCGCCCGCCTCCCCTCCCCCCTCAGCACCGTCCGGTCTCCGCTCGCCTCCCCTTCTTCGCCGCCAGCACCGCCGGCCGCCCTCCACCGTCGCCCCACCCCATCTCCTTTCACGTCAGCCTCCACCCCCCTCCCCCCACCGGCCCTTTTCCTCCTTCTCGTCCGGCTATGCGACCTCCAGTCGCAACCCGGCATCGGACATGAGGAGCGGCTCTCAGAGACGCCGCTACCGCTGAAGGAGGAACAGTAGACGTGGAGAGGACGGTGACCAAAGGTGCAGACAGTCTCGATCTATCTTGTTGATGGAAGAGGAGAAGACGAAGATGATGGAAACGATCTACGACAAGCTGACGGCCAAAGAGATGAAGGCTTTGGTGGACGATCTCTTCTCCAGGAGGCTGACCGAGACTAGTTCCCGTCCTGCACACACAGATGCGGATCCTTCACCATAAAAAATGACGAAGTTGGAGAAACTGGAAGTAAAGTTGGAGGGTACTTCCAATTATTTGAAGTGGTCGCGTCAGGCGATGCGGACTCTGAAGGCAAGAGGCTTAGTGGGCTATGTGAATGGCTAAACCAATGCACCTGAAGATCACTCCTCACGGAAGTTTGCTGTGTGGGAGATTGTCAACAATGTTGCAGCAGGATGGTTGACCGCCTCCTTGACCAAGTATCGGGCAACGTGAGGCAATGGAGGGAGTCAATGTTATTTGGATGACGCTGAAGGACATGTACTCGGGGACGGGCAACCCTATGAGAGTCTTCCAACTGCAGGATGAACTTGATAAGGTGGTCCAAGAAGATCACACCATCTTCGAGTATGCGGCTGTGCTGAAGAAGTATTGGTCAGATCTCGACCACTATGTCCCATTGGTGTGGAAGATGAGCAAGTGGAACCAGCATTTACGAAGCATTATCAGAAGTTCATGGAGTATATCTCGCGACAGAGGATGATGAAGTTCCTGAAGGGGCTCAACCCAGCATTCGAGCAAAGGAGGAATGTCCTACTCGCACAACTCGGACTGCCATCACTAGAGGAGGCCATTGCTGCTATGGCACAAGAAGAAGCACGGTTGAAGCTGATGCCCAGCACCACTAACACTCCGGGAGAGAAATCAGCTCTAGCAGTTTTTAACCCAAACCCTTCAGGAGGGGGAGGGTGCTACAACTGTGGAGACCCAGGACACTTTATCAGATTCTGTACGAAGCCTATGAGAGGCCAGTCCAGCGGTCGTGGACGCGGCTGTCGAGGACGTAGAGGTGGCAGAGGAGGCTATGTCGGTGGCAGAGGACATTATTCTGGAGGGCACAATGCAAACCTGGCAGAAGGGGGAGGTAAAAATCAGTCATCCGATGTGACCCCTAGTGAGAGGGAGATGCTGGAAATATGGAGGAACATGAAGCTTGGAACCAGCGACATTCGCGCCAACACTGCTGGGACATCGACTCCAACCACCTCCGGGGGTAACATCACATACTATGCCAGTACAAGCACATGTATACCTGCTCATGCCCTTGCATCTACCCACAATTCAGGAAGTGTAAATTGGATAATTGACTTGGGGCATCCTGCCATGTTACGGGTGTCCGTGATGAGTTCCAAGATTACACTCACCTGATGACACCTGAAAACATTCAGACTGCTGATGGTACTGCTAGACCTATTGTGTGTAAAGGGACTGTTGAATGCACCCCTTCGATGTGTCTAACTGATGTCTTGCATGCTCCATCCTTTCCTGTTAATCTATTGTCCATAAGTGCCATTGTTCTTCAACTTAATTGTGTTGTTTTCTTTGACATTCCAAAGATTATTTTTCAGGAGAAGGGAACAGAAAGACAGTTGGGGACCGACACTTGGCATAAATGGCTATTGTACTTGGACATGGGTGGGCTGGATACAGCACTGGCAGCACTGGTGGATGAAGCACAACCGGAAGAGCCACGAAGTACCGTAGAAGAAGAATTATTACTCCAACATCAGCGCATGGGACACTCTTCATTTAGTCTACTTAATCGAATGTTTCCATTTATGTATCAAAAAGCTAATAAGCAGAAGTTGGTTTGTGATGCTTGTGAACTTGAAAAACACACCAGAAGCTCTTATGTGAGTTTTGGAAATAGAAGTTTAGCTGCTTTTGATATGATACACTCTGATGTATGGGGACCTTGTCCTACAACTGCTGTTAATGGTTTTAAGTGGTTTGTCACCTTTATTGACTGCCATACTCGTGTCACCTGGATATACCTAATGAAGAGTAAGAGTGATGTCTTTGCATGCTTTCAAGACTTCCATTGCTGGATTTCAACACAGTACGGTGCCAAAGTGAAGATTTTGTGGTCTGACAATGGGACATAATATACTAACAAAACCATTGAGTACTTATCAGTCAATGAGATACATCATCAGACTTCATGTGCCTATACACCAGCACAAAATGACGTGGCGGAACGGAAGAACATGCACCTGTTGGAAGTGGCAAAGTCGATGATGTTTGCTATGAATATTCCGAAACGCTTGTGGGGACATGCCGTGTTGACTGTTGCATACCTTATCAACAGGATGTCCTCTCAGATGTTAGGATGGAAGACACCGTTTGAGATGCTTACAGGTGAGAACAAGTACATTGTTCCCCCAAAAGTATTTGGTTGTGTATGCTTTGTGAAGGATAATAGACCTGTAGTAGGAAAATTGGACCATCGGGCAGTGAAATGTGTCTTCGTTGGCTACTCAGGGACTCAGAAGGGATATTCTTGCTGGAGTCCAGTAGAGCGAAGACTCTTTGTGAGCATGAATGTTACATTCAGAGAGATGGAACCATACTATCACAATGGTTCAGGTGAAGGTTCCGCATTTGGTGACACTTCTAACACTAGGAGGTGTTAGGAGTGAGGGGGAGATAGTCCCAAGCGTGATTGTTGGGTCAGTTCCATGCCCAATGATGGAAGTTAGTCCAAGAAAAGTAGGGGGAGATGACGAGAGTGAGGAAATTGATGATGATGCATACAATCAGGAGGAAGGAAGTGATGCTCCAGTGCTGGGGGAGACTACAGAACAGGGGGAGGAACGAACTACAGAGCTCCAAGTCTACAGAAGAAGGAATCAACAGTCCACTACTGTGCCTATTGCCCCTACTGTGCCAACTCTGCCATGTCCCTCGCTTAATCCTGTCCCAACTCCTGAAAATGCGCCTTCCGCACCGATCTCTCTGATTCAGATGCGGATCCCTCTGATTCGGATGGTATGATCTCTCTTCCACTATCTCATATTCCTTTAAGAAGATCTTCTCGTAGTAATGCAGAAAAATCTTCTATTCGTTATGGTTATGAACATGATATTGCTCATTTTCTATCATACTCTAATCTATCCCCTACTTATGGAGCATTCATTGCATCGTTAGACACCACCTCTTTGCCTAAGTGTTGGCAGAAAGCGAAGGAAGATCCAAGGTGGAAAGCTGCAATGTTGGAGGAACTTGGGGCACTGAAAGAAATGAGACATGGAAACTTGTTCCATTACCTGAAGGAAAAAAGGGCAGTCGGGTGCAAATGGATTTTCACGGTGAAGGAGACGCCAGAAGGAAAGGTGGAGCGATACAAGGCAAGATTGGTTGCAAAAGGATTCACTCAGTCCTATGGCATCGACTATGATGAGACGTTTGCTCCTGTAGCGAAGATGAGCACTGTAAGAACCCTGGTCTCTCTTGCAGCCAACCATGGATGGCAACTTCATCAATTAGATGTGAAGAATGCCTTTCTTCATGGAGATCTACAGGAGGAAGTATACATGGAGACTCCCCTTGGATTTTACACGAGGCAGTCAGCAGAAAAAGTGTGCAAGCTGAAGAAATCACTGTATGGACTCAAGCAATCTCCTCAGACATGGTTTGAAATATTCAGAAAAGCTGTCACGGGCATGGGGTACAGCCAGACTAATGCAGATCACAAGTCTTCTTCCGACATGCGAGAGGTCACATTACCATACTTGCGGTATACGTGGATGATATAGTGATCACATGTGATGAGAAAGAGGATATTATCCAGCTGAAGAAGAAACTTGCCAAAGATTTTGAAGTAAAGGACTTGGGAATGATGAGGTATTTTCTTGGGATCGAGGTAGCTCGAGAAAAAGATGGGATCGTCCTCTCTCAGAGGAAGTATGTACTAGACTTGCTCACAGAAACTGGTATACTGGGATGTCGTCCGACAGTCACTCCGATTGACCAGAAAGATAAATTGGGGGCAGAGACAGGAGAGCCGGTTGATTGTGAAAGATATCAGAGACTTGTAGGCAGATTGATTTATCTGGGTCACACTCGTCCTGATATCTCATGTGCTGTGAGTTTAGTGAGTCGTTACATGCACGACCCAAGGAAGGACCACATGGATGCAGTTTTTCATATTTTGAGATATCTAAAGGGGGCTCCTGGAAGGGGGATATGGTTCAAGAACAATGGACACCTTAGTGTTGAGGGATACTGTGATGCAGATTGGGCAAGTTGCATGGATGACAGAAGGTCTACCTCAGGGTATTGTGTATTTGTGGGAGGTAACCTAGTCTCATGGAGAAGCAAGAAACAGCCTGTGGTAGCTCGATCAACCGTTGAAGCAGAATATAGAGCTATGGCTTTGGGAGTGTCAGAATTGTTGTGGGTAAAAGCATTGCTAACAGAGTTGAAGCTGGACCAAGGAATACCATTGCGTCTTCTGAGTGACAGCCAAGCAGCACTGAGTATAGCTAACAATCCAGTTCAGCATGACAGAACGATGCACATCGAGATCGATCGGTTCTTCATCAAGGAAAAGCTGGAGAAAGGAATACTAAAGCGCGATCATGTTCGCTCAGAAGAACAAGTTGCAGATTGTCTTACTAAGGGGCTTAATTCATTAAGTCTCGCTAAACTATGTAACAAGATGGGGATGATTGATATCTATCGCCCATCTTGAGGGGGAGTGTTGAGAGTATTAATGGACTTTTAGTCTCACATCGGATAGAATAATAGGGAGAGGGGTTAGCCTCTCGTTTATAAGTGTAGCTCCACCACAATAATAAACAAGTAAAATATTCTACTAAATTCTATTGAAACCTCTAGAGCAATAGTGTTTTTTTGCTCTCTCTACAAAAATAGTGGAGAATAATGAACAATTGTCTTACCTGGTTGAAAACAAAAGCGGGACAGCCGCATAAGGGAAAGTAAGCTTTTCCACTGTCAAGCAGTCCATGAAAAGAGGCTTTTGCTATTATTCATTTATTTTAAGAGAGATGTGAGTAAACAAATTGGGGTCCTTAAAGGGTGTGCTAATTGTAATTTTGCTAAACTTCATTTCTATATAGCTGATCATACATTTATGGTCATGAAAATGCCTTCATGTAGTCTAAAATCAAACAAAAAAATTCTTGAACCTTTAGGATAGTAATCTGCATAGGACCTTGCATTTATGTCTCGAATTAAAGTCAACTATTAACAAACTAGGGATTAGTCTCATTTCACCAAGGAATTGATGTGACACCGGAAAGGTAACTCTCTGAACTTCCAAAAGTCCGCGTAGCTAGAAATTGGGTCCATATTCTTTTGTACATTGCCTTGAAATGATCATTACTTTCTGGCAATTTTCCCCCTTCTGTTGTCTAATTTCTCCAAATTCTTATTGGTTCTCTTCCATCCCTTAGTCATTGAATCAACTTTTGACACAAAAACGTAATGGCTGCTATCCCGCAGGTGTTATTGTGTTCCGTCAGCAACTCTTTTTACTAACTTAGCAGAGCTTTCATGAACTTTAGCTTTGTAAATATTTTAATATATAACTCAAACTATATCTCTAACTTCGTACTCAAAGCATTTTAGATCAAATCCCTTGAATTCGGTTCCTCCGGCTACTTCAAGTTTTTGAAATGATATAATTTTTTATCTCAATGGTGCTCGAGATGTTAGCTCAAATCCCTTGAATTTGGTTGACCAGTTACTTTGAGTTTTTGAAATTCCAAAAATTTGTATCACAAGTTGTCTAGCATATGATGCTGGAGTGGCCAGTTGGTCCAAGCATGCATTTTGACCTCAAGGTCCAAATTTCAAGGGCCTCTAGCTTTTGGTTCTATTAAACAGTCAAGAGTGTGTTGCTTGCCATGATAGTAAGGCTTGCCGCTGCGTTTTTAAGGATACAGCTTTGAAGCTCGAAAACAGCCTCTCGGCCCTTTCTAGTGAGGTTAACGCTACATAGGCTCATTTGGAAGAGGTTTGTGTCACTGTAAGCTGTGGAATTGTTAAAAAGCTATGCCCAACATTACCTTCTGTTCTGAAATTATATTGCAGACTCACAATCTATTCTTCAGTATAACAAGAAGTTTTTATTGTTTTGTAGGCCAAAATTAAGGGTATTGAGTCACAACTTAATGCGGCTCTTCATGCTAGTGATGCTAGGTCAACTACTGGATCAGAATCTGGATCTACAGGTGCTATGCCAGTGCCTAAAAATGTAAAAGATAGTGCTGATTCTTCATCAGTTACCAGGAAGCTTGAAGAAGAACTCTTGAAGCGGGATGCACTTATCGAGGTTTGCTGTTTGTGGCTTGCTTCCATTTATTGATAAAGTTTGTTGTTGTTGTGGCTTTGCCTTACTCTTGGTTACATTATATAATTTTATGTCATGTTTTAGTGTATGTTAACTTTAAATTAATCCATTTGGTTAGTTTCTATGTATAAAATTTCCAGGTTGTTATATACAGTCCGAACCTTTTCAATTTGTATCCTGCACGCAATCAAATTCAACTTGTCTTTTGAACACTACCATCTATTTTGCAATTAATTGATGCAAAGTTAAGATGATTTCAAAGAGATTGAGTTGAGGTTTGTGGATATTTACTTTGATGGAGATCATTTAGTGTCTTTAATTTCACTTTTATTGTGAATTAGTATATTTATTCATTGCAGTATTTTTTTTAATTATTTTTTCTAGCACTTTCGCTTAGCTATTTATAAGATTAAGACTTCAAGGAGTTGAGAAGAAGATATTGCTTCAGCACTTTACACATTCTTTTACTGTCTTAACTATATATATGCTGATTTGAAAATTACGTAATATTCTAAGCAAAACATGGGAAGAAAAGTAAAAAACCTTTTAATGTTCACGAACCATTGGTGTCACTAGGCACGTCTGTAACTATGTATTACGACTGATGTTGGGTTAGGTAATCTCCATAATTAGGAAGGGGTAAGTATCTGCATGGTTAGAGGAATATTAGATTGCTGCATGCAAGCACAATAAAAACTGCATGCAAGCACAATAAAAACACACCTGTATTTTGTAGTTCCCACACACGGAAATATGTGTCATGCAGAATGATTGTTGAGCATAGAAGTTTGGAACACGCCAAAAAGTATGTTTTCTTTACTATACTAATCATTTTGTCTTCTTTTTTTTCAAGTCTTTCTGAAGACTCCACGAGTAGTTGTTGAATGCATATTCCCAATGATGCACTTTCGATTTTTATAAGATTTTGCATGTGTTTTGTGAACTTTATTGTGTTTGTTGTGTATACTTCTTGGGATTCATACTTCAAATTTAACTTGTATGATAACGTTTAAGCAGGTCCTCTGTTGAAAGTACAATGAGTAATATAAGTTCATGACATAAATTCATTGCGACTAATTATAATTACTGGTTTGAAGAGAATTAGAGTACATTGATTGCGTGCATAAAATGGACCAGTTGTCGTACTTCAAGGCAATATTTAAGCACGTCCTATGTTGAAAACATGAGTGGAAGTTCATGAGATACATACACGGAGTAATTATGATTATTGGTTTTCAAGAGAATTATAATACAGTGATTACATGCATAAAATGGTGCAGACTATATTTGAATCTTTATTGAGTTTCTAGTCGATTGCTGAACTGGAAACGTCTAGTGGAAGCATTGAAGCAATAGCTCCTTGTTCTCTTGATTTATTTCTAAAGATACTTGATACCTAACTTGCACCCAAAACTTGGTGATGTGACCAGTGAATTGATTGGAATGATCTCTTAATCACTCCAAAATTCATTGGTGCTTGCAATATAGAGTTTGTTGATTATACTTATGTTCTTTGCCTGATTACAAGGGAGAAGCTGAATGTGCTCTTCAATCAGTAAATGCTATCTTAAAAGCATGGTTCGTAGTATCGGTATCGGAATTGGAATCGGTATCGGACCCTTCCTATCAGTATCAGGATCGGTCGTATCAAAAGTATTGACGATTTCGGATAGAAGTATCAGATATTTTGGTATCGGAAAGCAAAGAATTAATAATAAATTATTAAAAATTTAGAAAAAATATTTTATATTTAGGCATAATTTTAAGTGTTTTCTGTGTTGTTTCTTAGTAGTTTTGGAATTGAATGAAATAGTAGTCACCCTTACCGATTGGTTTACCTGCGATAGATAAGTTTTATTCTTTTACATGCTTTTACAACCTTACTATGCTTTTACACCCTTGTTGATTAGTCTTTTTTTCCGTTCAATTTTCTTTGCTGAATTTACTAGAAAGAGACCTCCCAATGTCTAAATTGACTAAAAAGAGACCTCCCAATGTTGGTACCGTTGGTATCGGATCGGGACATGCCAAACCGTATTGGTATCGGCCGATACTGCAAACTATGCTTTAAAGGGTTAGCTCTAGGCACTAGCGATGCTAAATTCCTATGCATAATTTGTTTACTATTTTTTAAAGAAAGGAACTACTGCAGCCTTCTCTGAAGTCTATTTTTGAACTACTATTTAGCTAAATCTGACTGCCATCTTAGGTTGACTCATACATTTTGTGGTGATCCCGTTGAGTGTTGTTCTATCGATGTTATATTTTGTTTACATATTGAACCTTGTGATTACATCCATCTTCAATTCTTTCTCTAACTTCCAGTCATCTTGCTTAAGCAAACTTGTTTCCTTTTGCTTTGGTCATGTTTGAAGCCTCTAGTTCGTGGACTTTGTTTCCCTTTTATTGCTTTCTAACTATTTGCAACAAAGGTTATGTGATGGAAGCATGAACTTCTTCAAACAGTTTGAACCTTTTGGGTTAGGTTTGACCCAGTCTGATTTGTAGTCATTGGTAGATTTTTATTATTATTATTATTATTTACTCAAGCTCCAAAATCCAAACCTGGTTGAAAGGGGCCAATCAGCTAGGTTGATCTTGTCTGTCACGAGCTTTATTATAGTCATGTATAGCTTTTCAGTTTCAACTTCAGCTTCAAACCATGTTGAGAAGGAGCCAATCGGCTCAGTTGATCTAGTTGGTTCAATCAACTAGGTCCATACACCCTGCCCTCGAAATATCAGCTATGGTAGCCCATGAGCTTAGATATGGGCTTATAAGTCCTAGCATCCACTGATTTCTTGACAAGTGTGCGTTTGCCATCTTGTAAAATATACTAGCATTTAGATCTTGGATCAATTACACGCATATGACTATGATGGGCCTGGTCGACGTTTGATGATCTTATCCTAGCCCTATAGAGTATATCTGCAGGACTTGTGTGTCTATCCATGTTATGCGTTACCCATGCTGGCCTGAGCCCAGACTGCTGTCCAATTACATACCAACATTCTTTTTCCTAATTGCTGATAATAGCTACTCATTGAGAGATTAGTCTGAATAAATTACAACTACGCTTATCTTCCCTTGTCATAGCCTGATGTGAAAGCGGCTGTGAGCTAATTTTATCCAGCATGTGCAGTATTTATGCTTCCATTTTCTAGTGTCCAGTTAGGTTTCAGCTTCAACCTCAGTCCAGTCAATTATCAGGAAACAAGATGATCAATCATCCTAATCACTACTAGTAGTTATCATCTCATCAGGGTAGCTCTGGTTCCATTTTCTGTGTAGTTCTGTTTGTATGGAGACTAATTTTGTTTGATTGCTGAGATATATCTATGAGCATCAACATAGAGTTAAAAATTGATAAGGAAGTTTGTGAATTCACTTAATTGTAACTCATACCACCAGTTAGATGTTTAGAGTTTAGTTAAATTCTTAGACAAGTAATTTATGTTTTCATCTTATACATAAATCAGACTGGGAGTCGTCTCTAGTTTGCCTATCATACTTTCAGATTTATGATTATCGTTGTGTAACTAGCACCACTTGACTCTATTTTGCGGCTTTCAACATTGATTTGTAGGCCTGCACATCACTCAGTTCTACTCATTCTTTTTGATCTAATGATTAATGAGACTACTGCCATATATCAATATAAGTACATTCTGTTAGCAGGCTTGTTTAACTCTGATACTTGTATAACCTGTTTTCTTGTACTTTGATTTTCTTCACTTTCACTCTTTTCATTCTCGAAATTCTAGAAGTTCTTTAACTATAATTCATGTCCTTGTCTTTGTTAAGTTACTTTTATATTGTCGTGGTTTAATTCTTGTCATTCTTGGACTTTTGGAAGTTAATGACAAGGCTCCTCCTTACAAGCTTCCTTGTTGAGTATGATTTTATTTGACTTCCATTTCGTGGTTGTTTGATGGTGGTTGGTATATCTGCAGAAATTGCATGAGGAGAATGAGAAGCTGTTTGACAGATTAACCGAGAAGGCATCACTGGGTGGATCACCACAGGTTTCTTCTGTAGCAGCTTACTTCTCAGTCTCTTAATTCAGCCGATGTTGACTTGGCTTTTAAGCTATATTAGTAACTTGGTCCACTGGCATAAGTTTGGCTGTTCTCATCTAACTTCTAGCAGTTTAGGAAGGGAGGCTATTAATGGAAAAGATGAATATGATTCAAATGCCTGGTATAAAGTCTTCGTGAGTAGCAGTAACCTGATTTGGTACTTGACATTCTCAATTTAAACCAAAAGATATGCAAAACGATCATCCTTATCAAGTTGTACGAAAAAAGCTAGATTTCGCTAATTGTAAGATTTTAGGTCTTCATAGATCATGCAAATTTCCTAACCTTGTACAATAGAATTTTTTTATGTTTCATCTATTATGTCTGCAGATATTGTTTTTAAATATAACATACTAACAGTAACATGTTGTTGATGACTATATGTGTTCACATTACTAAAGTTGAATATATCACACCAGTACTGTGGCCATACATTATAAATCCAATCAGTTTCATATATTGTCCAGTATGGTAGTCTAGTTGTTCTGGTTATAAATAGCAATAACTGGAAACCTAACATCCACTTGTATTGCTTGTAAATTGCTATGAGGCATGCTCCTGAACTGACTGTTTTACCTTTAGGTCTCGAGCCCTTCTACAAAAAGATCAGTAAACCCTCAGGTGCAGGACTTAAGCAGGTATAGTATGTAACTGAAGATTTCTTCATATTCTGGAGGAAGTCGTATGATACTCATCTTGATTTAGATCCTTTCTGCTTGTATATGGGCAGAAGAGAAAGCAGCAATGGGAGTTCTCTTGGTACCCTTCCACCGCCAGTACCCCAGGATAGAACTGAAAGTGCAGGAGCTCTTGTAAAATCAAGCACTGAAAAGACAAAGACTACACCTGCTGGAGAATATCTTACTGCTGCTCTTATGGAGTTTGATCCTGATCAGTTCGAAAGCTTTGCCACTATTGCAGATGGTGCAAACAAGCTTTTGATGCTGGTACGTTACATATAATCATGTAATGTAGTAAATTATGCTCTTGATTGTATGGTCGGAATAAGTAATATACTTGTAAGAACTGGCTATTTTTGCATGACATTGACATCTGTATTATGTGTCCACTAGCTCTTTAGTTTTGGACCTGGGTTCTGGCTTTGAGCCCACTAGCTAGGAATGCAACAATGGCAACAACAACATACCAACCACAATAAAGTCCTTGTCCCAAAATTTTGGGGTCATTTATTTGAATCCTTCTCTTCCATTCAGCTCAGATCCTGTAGAATCATGTCCACTGCAACATAAAAAAAAAAACTTATCCTTTTTTACAACCTTAATCCAAGTTCGTTTAGGCTTCCTAGTTATAACATCTTCTTTAACTAATATCTTATCGCTACTCCTAAGTGGTGCATTTATTGGTCTATGTTGCTCATGTTCGAACCACCTAAGACTACTTTATCTCATCTTATCCTCACTTACCGGCCTCCAACTTCTTACAAATGCACTCATTATTGTAACTTTCAATGTATTGCAGTTCATCTTAGCATTCTCATTTCAACTACACTCATTTTCTACACATATTTTCTTAGTTGTCCATCACTTTCACCCATAACACATGACCGCTTTTGTAGTGAATTTTCTTTCCAACTTCAAGAGTATTCTTCGATCACAAAGAACTTAAGAAGCAATCCTCCATTTCAACCTTGTTTAAAATTTTTAATTGACATCCTTCTCACTCTCTCCGTCACGATAATTACGATAATAATGAATATAATCATAGCTACCCAAAACTACCATTTGTAGGTCTCTTGTCCATGATATGATCCCAAAATCATAAAAAGGTAGAAAAGCACATTATACAACTGAGAGAAAATACTCTCCAGCATGAAATAAAGCAATTCGAATCCTTTTTCTTCCATTCAGCTTGTCCTCTGTAGCATTAGCAAATACCATGCCCTTCTTTACATCCTCGATCCAAGTTTGTTTAGTCATGGTTTTTAGCATCTCCTTTAACTACTATCCTGTAACTCCTATCTGGTGGATGTATTGGTCTCTGTTGCACATGCCCAAATACTCCAAACCACCGGAGGATTTTTGTCTAGTCTTATCCTTTCAGTGTATTACCTCTAATCAACCTTGACATTCTCTTTTCAGCTGTATTCATTTTATGGGCATGTTTCCTAATTGCACACAACATGCTGGTTTTATGTTGTGCAAATACAAGTGTGATCTGACACGACAAGGATGCCACACTTATTTTATGCATCCTAGGTACTTATGAGCATCCATGCTTACAAGACATAAGGAAAATTTCTTTATTTCCACAAGTTTGCTGCGGAAAATTTGTGATCGTTTATTGGAGTATTCTGCTAACATATATATTAGAATTTAATTGGTCATTTAAACAAGACTTTCTGGAGTGCTACTTTAAATTCTCTCTGATTCTTTCTTCCATCTAATAAAGCCTTCTTAGGCCAAACTCCTAATGCACGCTAATTTTTAGAATGCTCTCTCCTTAAACAGATCCCTAAATCCTAACACATCTCGGTTCATAAACTTGTGCTGATATTCAGGAGCCATTATAACTCTATCGTACTTTATCTCTACCTTATCATGGACTCTTATGTGGCCCTAATGGTTAGTCGGTCTTATGATTCCTTATGATTCCTTTTCTTGGAGGGTTCTGGCAAAAGCAGCAGAAGGGCTAGCAGCCTGTAGTTTTAACGTCAAGAATCAGTTCCTCTTCCTTTCTTTAGGTTTATTTCTTTGTAGATATCCTTTCATCACCCAATTGTAGTTTACTTTGTTACCTTTGTTTAAATCCTGCTGTCATGGTTGAAAGCAAGGAATCTCAGCTTAGAAAAATTGCTTGCATCTTTCATACCTTAGTTAATGCTCTTGCTGTGGGAGCTGATTTAGTTGGTTGCTTGGAAGCCAATTTTTTGCTTTCTTTAAGTGATTTGTGAGCAGTAATGATTTTAGAACTAGCCCGGAATTTTAAAAATATTGTCTTTGACGAGGCTATGACCATATTGGAAGCTAGTCTTTTCTTACTACCTGGACTAGCAACTGTGAGCTGGAGTTCTTATTACTTAAAACAGTTATATTTGGCTGAATTACTTATGCTGGTTATCCCTATCTTTGCCTGAGAACTCGATCAACCATTGGATTGCAATTGCTAACTGTCATATCGTGAGACTTCGATAATGGTATGCCTTTTCCACATTTCAATAGTATGGTCATGTGGGTTAGATTTTGGTAGTTGCTGGTATATTATGAGTCAGTAATCTTATTAGCAAGAACTCGTATTGTAGAAAGTATCTTCATCGTCCAATGTTATTTACTATTTTAACTCTTAACTTGCAGCATTTACTTTTACAATGTCCAGTCAGCAGCTGTTTCTGGACTGGTCTTCTGAACTTGATTTGTATTTTTTTTTTACTCTCAATATCCATTTGGTTTCTTTTGTTAGTATTTCATCCAACCATGGAAATATGGAAACTTCGTCCATTAAATAGATGTCTTAACTATTACAGGTTTTAGCTGCCGTCATTAAAGCAGGTGCTGCACGGGAACATGAAATTCTAGCTGAAATCAGGGATGCTGTTTTTGCCTTCATTCGCAAAATGGAGCCAAAGAGGGTAATGGACACCATGCTAGTTTCCCGAGTTAGAATTTTATATATAAGATCATTGCTTGCCAGGTCACCAGAGCTGCAGTCCACTAAGGTGAGAAGTCTATATGTTGGTTCAGTTAACTTTAATCTTCTGTCTAATTGTTCATTCTTTCATGGAAATACAAGCTAACTGTTTCTGACTTTTGTCTGTGTTATAAGATTCTTCCAGTAGAACGGTTTCTGGAAAAAGCTAATACTGGAAGGAGTAGAAGTTCTAGCCGGGGTAGTAGTCCAGGCAGGTCTCCAGTTTATTATGATTCCACTTCAAGAACTGCTATTGTTGATGAGCATATTCATGGTTTTAAGGTCAATATAAAACAAGATAAGAAGTCCAAATTTTCATCAATTGTCCTGAAGATGCGTGGAATCGATCAGGTATCACCTCTTTTTTTCTCCTCTGATTGTTGCTGATTCTCAGAATTTAGAAAACGTTGCGTTTTTTTCCCATTTATTTACCTTTATTGTGTGCTTTTATTTCTTAGCCTAAACTTTTACTAGGTGAGATGAGATTCTAATCATACTTGAGTTTGCTTTACAATTTTCTATTGTAGTGCCAAATTCTTCTGTTGAAACTTGTGTTTTATTTGTATATGTTAATTTTGGTTGGACAGGAAACATGGAGGCAACATGTTACTGGTGGGAAGCTTCGGGAAATAACCGAAGAAGCCAAAGTGTTCGCAGTCGGGAATAAGGCTCTTGCTGCTCTCTTTGTTCACACACCAGCAGGTGAGCTGCAGCGCCAAATTCGATCCTGGCTTGCTGAAAATTTTGAGTTTCTTTCTGTTAGTGGTGGTGATGCAATTGGTGGAACGATGGGACAATTGGAACTTCTATCAACCGCAATTATGGACGGATGGATGGCTGGTCTTGGTGCTGCACAGCCTCCCAATACTGATGCTTTGGGCCAGCTTTTATCTGAATATGCTAAGCGTGTTTACACCTCACAACTGCAGCATCTAAAGGTGCAACAGAATAATCCGTTAACATCAGAAAAATATTAGATCTGTTATTATGTTGACAATGATTTTCTCTCATCTTTCAGACATTGACACTATCTTAGCATTTCAGCTAGGCTTGTATTTTTTGACTTGTTTGATAACTCATAATTGCCCAACACCACGATCCGTAGTAGTCTTAGGGCTTTTGTAGAAAATTCCCCCTTTTTTTTTTATAAATTCAAGTGTATCCTACATTCACAACCTGTAAATTTCTATCTTACGTATTAATCTTTGCATGTAACTCATTCCAATAAATAGTCATCAATAAGGTGCTTTGCACGTATTAATCTTGTCATTCCGACAAATAGTCATCTCAATAAGATACTTTGCACATATTCATCTTGTAGTCTTTAAGTTACTTAAACAAATGTTTTTTGGCATTTCCGTAGGGAACTATTAATTAACTTTAATCTGTTGGACCTTTGCTTAGGATATAGCAGGTACCTTGGCAACCGAGGAGGCTGAAGATTTTGCTCATGTTAATAAGTTGCGGTCAGCCTTGGAGTCTGTTGATGTCAAAAGAAGAAAGGTAATAAGTTAACATGCAATTGTAGCAGTCTTGTATTTACTGTATATATGTATATAATAAAGCTAGGAATCATGAGCCATCCACAATCTGTGCTGTATTCATTTGTGACACTTGTCAACATGACAGACATACCTAAAATTTCATGTACTTACCAAAATTTGTTTTGTTCCTCTCTCTGTAGTAACTATGTCTTGTTGTATCCGTGTCCATGCAACATAGGTTGGAAAACTAAAATTTTGGTGTTGTATCTCTGTTATCATGCTTTTGGGGGCATAAGAGTCACTGTTCTGAATTGTGTTTCCAGTTCCATCTGGCCTGACTATGTTCAAATTTCTCAAACCTGATTTTATTCCATAAGTCATTTTGGCCCCAAGGTCTTCTATCAAAGCAAAATGAAAAAATGAAAAAAGTTCTTAGCCTAGAGGTTCTGTAGTCTTTTTTTTTGTGTTTTGATATTTTGTTTTTGAAAAAACAAAGGTTCTGTAGTTGTTTAGGAAACATGCTCTGTTCAAAGCATTGTTTTACATATTTGAAATTTGAACATTTGCAAAAGGGTTTAATAAAGATAAATCCCCAAACTTTAACTGTAAAAATCATTGCCTTTTCTGTAGATATCAGCTATATTGTTGATTTAGTTCTAGAATTTGAAAGATTGATCAAACCTAGTTTTTTTAATTTAGTTGATGGGTTACAAGAGGCGCTTGCATGTTATTACTGAAAAGGAAAAAAAAAACTTGTTATAGAATTTAGGGCTTGAAAAGATATTACGGTTTGAATATGTTCTAAAGTTTAAAAGGTATTAAGGTTTACACCAGCAGTTGAGCGGAGAGGAAGACGATGATTAATTGTGGATGAATTTAAGATTTTGAATAAGTTGGAGATGAGGATAAATAGAAATTGGGACGAGAGTTTCATTTTTTTAAGTAGGGAAGAAGAAGATAATTGCTTGCTGAATGGGTTTGAAAAGCTTTAAGAAAATTTAGGACAAGGATCGTTATAGCTTTTAAGTAGAGATGAAGAAGATGATTACTTGCTGATGAAGTTAGGGCTTTGTCGTTGTTGAGAGGGAGGTTGAGAGGAATTGGTAGGCTTCGAGATATGGAATTTAGTATTGGACTGAAGGGGTCAGTGGTAAGAGCTATAATATGTAATGTTGGTCCGTTCCTATTAGCTCAAACTTTTGGAACATGGTTAACTAACATGGTGTCAGAGCTACCAGACCGAAAGGTCGTGGGTTCAGATCCCCCAATCCACCAATTAAATTGATTTACATTGCCTAATTGTTCATGTGTGATCCTCCTTCCAATTGACTTTAGCTCAAGTGCATGCTCTAGGCTTATCCACGTGCAGTACCACTTGCACTTGACCCGGGAGAGAGAGGGGGGGGGGGGGGGGGGGGGGGGGGTGTTAAGGGCTATAATATGTAATGTTCATCCATTCCTATCAGCTTGAGCTTTTGGGAACATTAGTTAACTGACAACAAAGGGACATTATGTTTCAAATGAAGTTGAAAATTGGTTATTCAGTGTAATGCTAAAAAAATTTCAACCCGTAAACATGAGATGATTTTGGTAGAATCATAAATAGAGAGTTGACAAAGGGTAGTTACGTGCCAATGTTCAAGATATCTGGTGCTACAAGCAAGGGGGAAGGAGCAAGCATGGTACTAGAGAACCTTGCTTGACAATTGGGAAACCCAAGTCCAAAATTTTGGGGGTTGGGGATGTTGCAGCAGTTGTGTGGTGTGTCCAGTTTCTTAATACTAGTGCTATGAAATGGTATAAGATATTAGTGTAAATTGGATGGAAATCGTGCTACTTTTCAGCAAACTTCTCGTTTCCTTTTGGTCACAGAAAGACGTGACACCTTTGCAGCAATCAGTCTCCATTGTTTACCACACTTCTCAGTTTGCTCGGATCACCGCTCTGTGGGTTCGCTTGTCTTAATCTTTTCTTGGCCATCCTTAGCCCATTCACGTGTTCTCCACAGAATCCAGGGAGTTGGGTAAAGCAAACTTCCTCCTTGGATTGCGCACGGGGCTTAGTCAAGTAGAACCGGATTGCGCAATGTCGCCAAGTTATTGCCATGATCGGCTGCTTTATCTTGAGATAATGTTGTGATGCTCCCACTTCTTTTGAGGACACTTCGTGCTTATGATGACACAAAAGGATGTGAATATAACAGGGTGCTTTCCTATGCATTCATGGTTGAGAGACAGTTGGACACAAGTGCTGAAAATACACTGATGCATGTACTTCATGTGCAAAATCCTATACTTATGCATGTTTATACAGATGACTTAGTACAAGCAAGTTTCTAAGCCCTCAAGTTTTGCTCTTAGTGCCATGTTATCATATAGTCTCCTCAATTTCATGATCAATCAAGTGACTACATATGTTTTCACTGGGAAGAGGAGGGCTGACGTTGACAATGTTGGGTAGATGATGCAAGTAACCTCCTGTTTGCTTATAACTTATCATCATCATGATCACCAATTCACCGTCAAGCCTCATGTCATCAAAATGTGGTCGACTATGGAGCATTAGATCCCCATAAAGAAATTACGAAGTTTTAGGGTTGGCTGGCAACCTGATGTCAACCCTCTTGTTGGTGTAAGATTCCGCCAAGGTAGCAAGGAGCAAGAGAGGGCCATGCCATAAAATCTATATGGCCAATTTGTACGTTGGTAGACCTTCCTTTTCAGTTATGTAGTTTAAGCTTATGCAACCAAGGAACGCCTTCAAACTTGCTGAGGACTAAAAAAAACTCTAGATGAAGAGGTAAGGTGATATGTATAGGGAACTGATCCATCTCCATGGCACATCAAGCCAAAAAGCAAAAAGGGATGACATCAACCAAATTATTCCTATCCTTAAGTCTGATATAGCATCTTTGGCCCAGTTCTAATTCTAATCTATCTAAAACATTTTGTGGAACTTCACACCATTCCTAATTGATGTTTTCCCACAATATTGCTTGCAAAGTCTCTACCTGATTAAAGAAAACATAGAGAAGGATATTTCGGTGAGAAAGGGATAAAGGATGGCCCTTAAATGACTGAAATTTTGGTCGAGGTTATGAATGCAAAAATACTAAGAAGATGTACTGTGGTTTTCTCAGCAAAGTCTCGACACTCCAGCTCATTGTAGAGAAACATAGAGGAGGATACTTCAGTTGGAAAAGAGATTAAATCACCCAAGTGACTGAACTTTGATGGAGTGTTTGGATGTGAAAACTCCAAAAGGAAAATGTAGGAAAGCTTGTGATTGATGAAGAATTTTTTTCTTATGTACTCCAAAAGGTTTGTGAAATTTGCACTTATACTCTAGTATATATGTGCATATTCCCAAGTTTTATTTGTCAGTTTTTAGCTCTTGGTTTCCTAACTCTGTTGCATCTGTTATTGTTAATTAGTTTAGAGTTTCATGATTTTAACATGCTTCCAGGAACAACACTGGAACCTCTCTGGTTCCGGAACCCCCTACCCTATGTATAACAGCATAGTTTTTTTTTTTACGGTAGTTATCTGTTTGATTCATTGAACTTCTGAGAATCAATATCTTGAAAATTATGTTTATCATGACCCTGATAAGCATTTTCTGCAGGGAATCAATTGAGCCCACTTCTCCTTCCAAGTTTAAGTTGTCAATGTTGTGATGAAGCTGCACTTTGCTTTTGCTATATTGGTCATGCTATTATCCTATTGTTTTAGTTCTAAATTTGTTTTTCTCACCAGTAGTTTGTGATGTGGTCTTGCTTCTCTCTTACCTAGATGAATCTTATTGTGATTTTCTGTTTTTATCAGATTTTACAACAAATGCGAAATGATACAGCCTTGTTAACAAAAGAAGAAGGTGGCTCACCCATTAGGAATCCTTCCACTGCAGCTGAAGATGCACGGCTGGCATCTCTAATCTCTCTGGATGGCATGTTGAAACAAGTCAAGGTATTCTGTTTTTTGTTTTGTGGTTTTTTTTTAGTTTAGTTTTTACCATCATTTATATTTGTTTACTGGTGTAATGTTATGACAATTAACAAGTTGATCCTATTTCCAGGAAATAATGAGACAAGCTTCTGTAAGCTCCCTGACAAAAACCAAGAAGAAAGCATTGCTAGCTGCTCTTGATGAACTCTTAGAGCAGATGCCATCTCTTCTTGACGTTGATCATCCATGTGCCCAGAGGCAGATTTTAGATGCTCGTAGAGTAGTTGAGGTAAATTCATACATCGTTGAATAAAATGTTAGGTTTGGACCTCTTCTGGTGTGTGTGTGTGTGTAATGTCAACAAGCACTGGCCCAAATGGTCAGCACTTGAAGACATAAAACTGACTGGGAAACTGGTCAAAGGTTCAATTCCCTCTGGGTGTGAATCACAATTTTATATATATATATATATATATATATATATATATATATATATATATATATATATATATTGACAAAAAGAAGGTGCAACTATATGTTACACCTTCTCTCCTCATATTACGTTATAATACATTCACTCCTAGTGTTTCTCCCAGGTATCCCTAAGCTCCTTGAGATTATGGTTGGTCTCCTTCCTGCAGTTAACCATTTGCAGTTCTCTTGGACACCAGCTTATCCAGAGTATCTCCAACCCTCAGAATAGATTTCCAATTGGTAGAAGAGTTATTATCAATTGGAATAGACCAAAATTTTTGCCTTTGAGATACCTACTCAGAATACACACACACATTATATATATATATATATATATATATATATATATATATGCACTTGATTTATGCAGATGATCTACTGGTGCTTCTCCGACCGTCCATGGGAGGGATGAGGGCTCTATCTGACATTATGGAGGAGTTCGGGAGGCTCTCGGGGCTGAAGCTTAATAGAGAGAAAAGTAGAGTTTATTTCAGCTCTAGTTGCCCTCAGAAGGAGGAGCGGGCTCTGGTTCTGGGAGTGGAGAAAGGTGAGCTGCCGGTGAAGTACCTGGGAGTCCCACTGACGGTGAATTATGCTAGGGAGCAGGATTGCCAGAGTTTGGTGGAGTTCACTAAGAAGAGGGTGGAAGGCTGGCAGGCTGTAGGACTATCTTTTGGTGGCAGGATTGAGCTGCTGAGATCTGTCATTGCTGGCATTGCTATGTTCTGGCTGCAGTCGATCCAGATCCCTGTGGCTACTATCACGAAGGTGGAGTCCATGTGTGCAGACTTTCTTTGGAGGGGGGGCATACATGCGATTTCGTGGACTCAACTTTGCCGGCCTCGGGAGGAAGGGGGAGTGGGGTTGAGATCTCTCCGAGCTATGAAGGAGGCTGCTAGGGTGAAGATGGCGTGGCAGTTCATTGGCGGGGGGTCACTTTGGGCAGACTGGATGGCGAGCAGATACCTGAGGAGGTCCAATTTCTGGACGAGCAGGATTGATAATAATTTCTCGGTCACATTTAAGGCTATTCTTAAATGTAGACCCGTACTACAGACTGCTATCTGCCGATCCATGAGGGATGGTTCCTCCACTGATCTCTGGCTCGACCCATGGTTGGGCAATCGTTCCCTACTGGAGTATTTGGGACCGCTGCATGATAGAGAGGCCTCGAGAGGGCTGAAGTGCAGTCTGATCATTCGAGATGGTGCTTGGAGACCGGAGCTTTACACTTTCACAGCTCAGCTTGGCGAGGAGATCCGGACTATTTCTATTGATACTAGCCAGTCTCGGGACACTTGGAACTGGGTTGGCCATGCCTCTTCTGGGGGGCCTGGCAGGTTCAGTTTCAAGAGTTGCTATGACTTGGTTAGGACTCGGCATGACAGGATAGAGGATATTGATTTCATCTGGGGAAAAGGGATTTCTCGGAAGATGCAGCTCTGTTCTTACAGATTGATGCTCGGGAGATTGATGACGAGAGATAGACTGATTAGGTTTGGGGTGCCCATTCCAGACTCGAGGTGTCTTCTATGCTCAGACGTGGACGAGTCTATGACCCACCTATTTTTTGAGTGCCCTCTCGCTTGGCATATTTGGTCGGAGCAGTGCAGGAGGTATCTGGGAGGTGCTGGCAGCGTCAGAGATATTAGAGGGATCCTTAGCTGGATCAGGGATCGCAGGGGTATGGTTGCTGGATGGGCCAGACAAGCTAGATTGCGACTCTCTGCTACTGTCTGGCATGTCTGGAGGGAGAGGAACATGCGCTTTTTCGAGGGTCTGATTACCCCTCCGATTGGGATTCTGCACAATATTGACTTTGATGTATCCGTTTTGACCCCATGAGTCATTGGGGAGTCTGTGTGATTTTGTACCGTATTACCTATACCGCGATTCGCGAGGAATAAAATTTTACCTTATTCCAAAAAAAAATATATATATATATATATGCACCGAGGGAGGCTGGTCCCATTGTTTCGGAGGGTGGATCCCCCAGTCACCCACCTTATATATGCTGATGATCTCTTGGTGTTCATCCAGCCATCGACGGAGGGTATGCAGACGCTTGCGGAGATTATAAGAGAGTTGCATTCCCTCTCGGGCCTTCAGATGAACAGGGAGAAGAGCCGGGTGTACTTCAGCTCCCTATGTCCCCAGAAGGAGGAGCGGACTGACGTGCTGGGTATCGAGAGGAGTGATCTTCTGGTGCGTTACTTAGGAGTACCTCTCACGGTCAACTATGCGCGGGATCAGGACTGCCATAGTTTGGTGGAGTACGTCCAGAGG
Organism: Iris pallida; assembly: GCA_029216955.1. Taxonomy (NCBI): domain Eukaryota; kingdom Viridiplantae; phylum Streptophyta; class Magnoliopsida; order Asparagales; family Iridaceae; genus Iris; species Iris pallida. The sequence goes on from JANAVB010028398.1 coordinate 3,347,150, forward strand.
AGAGTGGAAGGTTGGCAAGCCGCTGGATTGTCATTTGGATGACGCATCGAGTTGGTCAGATCGGTGATTACGGCTGTAGCTCATTTCTGGCTGCAATTCATCCTCCTTTCTATTGCCACTGTTAGGAAAGTGGAGCGGATCTGTGCAGATTTTATTTGGAGGGGGGGTATGCATGCGATCTTCTGGGAGCAGCTCTGTCGCCCCAGGAAGGAGGGAGGAGTGGGGCTTAGGCCGTTGCTGGAGATTAGGGAGGCCTTCGCGCTTAAGCTAGCATGGAGATTCATCAACGGGGGGTCTCTCTGCGCTGACTGGATGCACAGCAGATACGTGAAGCAGGATAACTTTTGGACGTGTGCTACTGACAACAATCACTCCGTCACGTTCAAGACTGTCTTGAGACATAGGGGGTTCTTAAATCTGCTATCCGGAAGGTCATGAAGGATGGGTCTAGAACGAACCTCTGGCGGGACCCTTGGATTGATCGGCGCTCGCTATTGGACATCAGGGGGGCCCAGACACATCAGGAGGACAGGGGAGGCCTGACGTGTAGTCGGATCATTTGCGACGGAGAGTGGAGGCCGGAGTCTTATCGATTTACCGAGGAGCTGGGTGGGATCATTAGTACTATTGTCATTGATCCGGACTTGCCTGCTGATCGGTGGATTTGGGAGCCGACTGGAGCGTCTCCTGGAACTGGGGAGTTCCAATTTCGGAGTTGCTACAATCTCATCCGGCGCACCTTTCCTCAGAGTTCTGACTACGAGTTCGTATGGTGCAAGGGTCTGGCCAGAAAGATGCAGCTTTGTATCTACAAGCTTCTACTGGGCCGTCTTTTGACTAGGGATCGTTTGAGTTCATTTGGAGGTTCCAGATCCCAAGTGTGTGCTTTGCAGTCTGGAGCAAGAATCTATAAGGCACATCTTCTTCGAGTGTGGCCTGGCTTGGCAGATCTGGAAGGAGCAGAGTAGAGTGTTGGGAGGATGCGTCTCCGGGAAGGGTATTGGGGACATCATCACGGTGATCCGGGATAGTAGAGGTCGAGGGGAGGACTAGTTTCGGACCGCCAGAGTTCGACTGGCTGCTTCAGTTTGGCATGTCTGGCGGGAACGAAGCCGTCGGATATTTGAGGGGCTGGTCACGGTTCACCCCTCCGGTGGGCATTCTCCATAACATCGAATTTGATGTAAATGCTATGGGGAATTGTTGAGTGGGAGTCCCACTTTGATTGTATGTTGTACGATTATTGCATTGTTTTGGAATAAAATTTACCATTTTTCCAATATATATATATATATATATATATGAGGAGGGATCCGCATTCCCGATTTTATGCATTCCCATGCCATCCACCGTTCGATGTTGTTTAAGTCATCTAATCTTAACCATTAATTTGAATGTTTGAAATCAACGGTTAAGAATAGATGACTTAAACAACATCCAACGGTTGTTAACGTGGGGATGCTTGGGGATACAAAAAATAAGGGGATGCGGATCCCTCCTCTCTCTCTCTCTCTCTCTCTCTCTATATATATATATATATATATATATATATATATATATATGTTGTCATCGGCGACACCTAGGCGGCCTAGGCGTGTAAGTTGGAGAGGAGGTGCCTCGACGTGGGGACATTTTTCCTCGGTATGTGGTCGCCTAGGCGACATCCTAGGGTCGTCCAAGGGAAAAAAGACGGTATTTAGGCGGGTTATTAGAACTTATTAGTTATAGCTTCTTGTGTTGCTTCATGAATGCTTGCTTAATGCTTATTAGAACTCATTAGTAGTGTTACTTTTATGTTTATTGCTTAATGTTTACTAGCCTTACTTGATATTGAATGTTGGTTATTCGTTGCTTCTTACATTACATATAATATGTATAGTTGTACACAGAATATCAAAATAGCAAGAACATGCAAGAATCGTGGGCGGGCACCTAGGCGAGGCGGGTGGCCTGTCGTGTCACCTGGTCTAGCGCCTAGTAATATATATATATGGGCCCGGATTGGAAGCCCCGTCCGCGAAGTCCCGTCGCCCTCGACCGTTGGATCGAGCGGACGCGCGGGGGCCCCACGTGGGTCCCCCGATCCGATGGGGGGGGGGCACTTTGGCGGGGCTTTTGATCCGCATATATATATATATATATATATATATATATAGGCCGGAGGTTTGAAATCCCCTAGATGCACTATCGTTTAAATATTGAAGGAGGATGAACCGAAATATTCATATGTAGCGACTTACTGAGAGTATGACCTAAAGGGGTGGTCTATCCGAGTAGAGGATCCTGGGACCAATGGTCAGTTTGAGTGGAATATACGATAGAGATCGGTCCAAAAAATGAATTTTAAAAGGATGCATTAGAGCATAATTCGAGGATCGATGTGCAGAGAATCATACCTAACATAGTCTAGGGTATTGAATGTAATAGAAACCCTAGTTTAAGTCTTAGATTAACCATTTCAATATATAACCCATTTTGTAGGAAATATAGGAAGGTTACAGTTACCCCTGTGTATAACTAAGTTATTTACACCTAGCATAAATAATCACGGGATCATATATGAACCATTATGGTAACTAACACATTTGGTCACCATAATGGATCTATGCTCGGTGTCAGGGGCGGATCCAGAAATGTATATTGGGGTGGGCTAGAGTAAGTTGGGGTGGACTAGATGTAAGCAAACTCTCATAAAAAATCAAAATAAAAAATCTATATGGAAAAAACAAGTAAAAAAATTTTTTTTGTGGTGGGCTCCAGCCCACCCCACCCCCTACCTAAATCCGCCCCTGCTCGGTGTAACTTAGCTACGTATATGGATTGTTGTAGCATTGTAGCGCTATATATATAACATACTCTCCAGTGCAAAGTTTACCCTTATTTTCAAAAAGAGAAAAAGTTGAGAATACAAATTTGCAAAGACCATGGGCTCTGACTCAATTATAATATAGGCTAAATGTTTGGCAAAATCTAATACATTGAAAGAAACTACCAATCCCAAAATAGACCAAAAGTATTATAGTCTTCTACATGTTGGAAAACATGGACAACTTGCAATACGAAAAGCAAAAAGGGAGACGCGATTGGTGTTTTTAACGACAACGAGGGAGGCAGTTAGCATGGCGGTGAGTGAAGCAACTGGCATGGAGGCAGTTAGCATGGCCGAGAGAGTCGACCAAAATGACATAAAGTGGCGATCATCACGACAACGTTAGAGGCAACCAAGCGTTGGGAGAAGTGATCAACATGCTGGCGAGGGGGATGACTGGAGTTGGAGGCAGTTGAAGCTGGAGGTGGCCTATGCAGAATTTGGATGTGGTCAATGTTGGAGGTAGCTTCTGCCAGAGTTGGTGGTATATGGAAATGCATGCAACGTGGACGTTGGGGTGTTGGGTTCTTAATGCGGCATGAGCTGGAATTGGAGGTCAAATGAGCAATTCTAAGAAGAAAGATCTCTTTTTTGTTGATTTATTATGAAACTATTTTTTTCTTTTCTTTTTTCCTTCTTCCTTCTCTATCAAAACAATTTTTTCTTTTCTTCATCCTCCACCTCTTGCTAGCTCGTCGGAGAAGAAGGATAAAGACGATGCCACCATGAGAAGAAACACCCGAAGTGAGTACTGTCTCGACCTTTCCTTCGAGGATCATGGATCCTGGTCTGGTACCATGTGGAGATTTATGATACCAAGCTCTGATACCATGTGACATCAAGGAGAATATTACCTTATCATCCAAATTGGACATGCATATTATTGTTTTTCTTGTTTCATTTTAGTGTCAAATGGTCTATACAGGCTCCAAACTAGTCACAGTTGTCTCCGTCATTAACTGTCTTTGAACCGTCTTTGGATAGGACATTTCTTCTGGTACCATGCGACATCGAGGAGAATAGTACCTCATCATCCAAATTGGACATGCATATTATTGCTTTTCTTGTCTCATTTTAGTGTGAAATGGTCTCTAGTTCCACATCTTATTTTCTCTTCTGAATATGATTTTAGGGCAATAATTTTCATTATCTTAGTCATCTGAGCAAAATACGGTTGCTTTTTATAGGGTGAATCAAATCTGTGCCCTAACCTCATATATTTGGGACTTGCATCAATTTAAGTTCTGAACTTTTGACTGTCATGGCTTATAGGCTCCAAAATAGTCACAGTTGTCTCTATCATTAACTGTCTTTGGGCAGAGGACATTTCTTCTGGCGGTGTTGTCAACCTTTCACTATGAATCTTAACAGATGCTATTGCATTTATTAAGAAGTTAATACTTGCCCGAAAATTGCCATCCTAACTTGTCCTGTTGCGGCAACATGCAGTTACTGACATCCAGAAATTCCATTTAATTGATTCTATTGACGTAAAGTTTATAAATCAGAAAATGTCCTTTGCTAAATATATAGCAACTTTTGCTGAATAACATTAAGCAATCTACCACTAACAGTATCTCCTGTATCTTTATAAACCACATGCTGAACACTCAAGATTTACCTAAATGAGTAGTTCTAAGCGCTGTCATTTTCCCAGGAAATTGGATATTTATGAAGTTGTTCTTGTTCCATTTGACATGCATCTCATTTCTGACAGTGACACCTGAATTATGATCAGCGGAAGATTACACCGATGTTTCAAAACAATTACACACTACCTTACATATGTTCTCGTCTCCTACATCATATATACATTTCCCTTTAATTAGCTGGATTCATATTTACACCAAACATGGAATCAATCTCCCTGACAATCAGCGGGCCTCGATACAACCTTTTCAAGTAAACAGAAAGAGTCGGCTATATTTTTGCATGATAATTGTGCTCTTATGCAATAAAGTTTTATTTACCATACGATATGCAATAAAGATTTAATCAATGCTCTCTCCTAACTGTACCCGAAATCATGCTTGGTGCAGTCGATACCTGAACAAGACAGTTACTCTAATGATGAATCAAGAGCTCTTCAACCATATGCAGCAGATTCAATGTCCTCTGGGGAGACTGAAGTAACTCAGTGGAACGTGTTGCAGTTTAACACAGGTTCAACAACTCCATTCATCATAAAGTGTGGAGCAAACTCCAGTTTTGAGTTGGTCATTAAAGCAGAGGCGAGGGTCCAGGACCCAAAAGGCAATGAGATCATCAGGGTCCTTCCAAGGCCTCCTGTCCTTGTAGATATGAGCTTTGAGGAGATCAAGAATGTGTTTGATCAGTTGCCAGAGGCTGTCAGTCTTCTGGCCCTTGCGCGGACAGCTGATGGTACCAGAGCCAGATACTCCAGATTGTACAGAACTTTAGCTGTTAAAGTGCCGTCTCTAAGAGATGTCGTGGCTGAGCTGGAAAAAGGGGGAATGTTGAAGGATACTAGATCCTAGATGGGTGAGTGTATGGTACTACGTAATCATGTAATTGATGTAAAATGAATTGCCTATCAATCTTATAGAAACCAAATAATTGTTAAGTGTACACCTCTGTAGGACCTCATCAGTATATACTTTTGGAATGTAATATCAATCCTTTTGCCATGGGGGTCCCCAAAATAGCTTTGTAAGTTGCAGCACTAGAAGATTGACTGCTGAGCTGTGAAGTTAGCCAACTGGCGATTTGTAACATACGACGGTACGACCACATAATCTCTGATATGGGCGACCTTGCTGATATTTAAGGTCCAACTAAGTTATTTGTTTTGTATGCATAGGTCTTTTATATGTTCCTTCAGTCTATTAATCAAGTCAAGTTGTTTGTTCTTAATAGTTTGGCATAACGCAAAATGTGTGCAAAGTTTGTCAGGTCAAGTTGCACGGTGGATTCATAACATCAATGCCAAATTAATGAGTTGCAAAGCTTGGAATAATATGTTTAATGATTTTGATTTTGATTTTTATGGACTGGTATCTAGATTTTAGAATGGTGGAAGAATTGAGTTTTAAGTTGTCAAATTACGAGTACACTAGTATATATGCATGTGTTTTGGTGTTATTGGTTGTGAGAAGTGTATGAAACTTCCCCTTCACAATCATAGATATTAAAGTTTAACCCTTTTAACTGTACATGTGTTCTTTGGCAAGATGAATATTATGTAATCCAATGCTGATATATATTTACTAGGTGTAACTAAATTGTTTATGTATAGGCTTTTTCTAAGAGCACTACCAAATTTATTTGGGACTAGCCCAATTTTTTCCAAAATTATTTACAAGTTTGCCATTCAAATTTTTACCTGGGGCTAGCCCAATTTTTCTTTAGCAAGTAGGACTGCCAATTTAGTTGCAGTCCTAGGACTGCCAACTTGTTGGTAGTCCTTAAATAAAGTAAAACTGTCAACTTAGTTGCAGTCCTAACGTAAAGGAGGACTGTCAACTTAGTTGCAGTTCGCGTCGACGAAGACGAAGCGCAGCTCGGTGGCGGTGGCCCCTCCCATCTGAGGATCCCTCGCACTCGGCAGAAGTCCCACGACGACGAAGACGATGAGGAGGAGGAGGAGCAGCAGCGCGGCCGGAAGCCCTCCCCCAACCATTCGGATCCCTCCCCCTTCGCTCCGCCCTCCCTCTCGTCGTCGTCCTCCACGTCCTCCTCCTCGACCTCCGTCTCCCTCCACCTCCCTCTCCGTCTCTGGAAACTCTTCCGCCCTCGCCGCCTTGCCCCCGCCGTCGCCGTCGCTGCAGGAACTCGCCTGCCCTCGCCCTTGCTGCCTTTTCCCGCCGCCTTTGGAAACCTTAATTTTTGGGGGGTGAGCTAGTCCCAAGTAATTTTTGGGCTGTTTCCAGTAAAAGTTCTACCTTCTTGGGTTGTCCCCAAGTAAGGGCTAATCCCAAGTAACTTTGGGGATGCCTTTAGAAATTGCCTATATATATATACTAAAATTCAACACTTCTAACTATAAATAATGTGATGTCACTGCTACTTTCTTTGATTGGGACATAAATGAAGTGTAAAATTCTTTTAAAAAAAATAAGAGACGAAATGAATGATCTATAGTTACACGATGAATGGCTATTTTTCTCATTATATATAGAAGTATACATTAGATAACTAGTTATGGTAATAATTGATAATTTAAAATGGATGATCTGTAGTTTTTCAATGGTATATTGTTTGAAATATACGAGACTGAAAGGATAAGGGATGTGCTTCACACGAGCCTCGTTTGGTTCGCGGAATGGAAGGGAAAGGAAACACATTCCTTGTCATTTCCTTTCCTTTGGGAAATTTTAATTCTCATTGGTCATTTTCGATGTTTGGAAATGTCGAGGAATCTGGAAAGGAAAATGAATACTTCAATATGGAAAAGTGATTCCTTCTATGAAATCACTTTTTCCTCTAATTTTTCTTCTATTGAGAATCACTTTCATTTCCTCCTCAATTCCTTTGTCACCCAAACGTAGGAAAGTAATCACTTTTCTTTTCCAATCCGAAAATTCTGCGAACCAGACGCCGTCGAAGGGCTTTTTTTCTAACCTTTCACCGAGTGATGCACAATTACATAATGAATCATTATAATCTTCCCTCATGCTATATTCTATCACTAATCTACAGAGGGACAGTACAATGCCTCGGTTCAACCTGCACAAGAAAGGCTGGTACAAACCTAAATTGGCAAAGTTTAATAAAAATCCAAGAGCATCAATTAATCTTTACTAACTCATCTAGTCACTTTTATTTCTACTTGCATGTCCTACTATTGAAGAATTATACCAAAATCAAAAGTTAACAATATAGGAAAAATCTTGTACCGAGCATAACAGGTCTCACACACACATTACATGATCACATATTGTGAATCTATACATCGACAATGTGAAGGGACTTAGGCCTCGTTTGGTCGGGTTGGAAAATGAAAGTGATTACTTTTCTATGTTTGGATGCCAAAGGAATTAAGGAGGAAAGGAAAGTGATTCCTAATGGAAGGAAAATTAATGGGGAAAGTGATTCCATCCATCCAAGCAAGGAATCACTTTTCCACATTGAAATATTCATTTTCCTTTACAAATTCCTTGAGTTCCAAATATCGGAAAGGAAAATCGATGGAAATTGTAATTTCTCAAAGAAAAGAAAATGTCAAGGAATTGATTTTATTTCCCTTCCATTCCGCGAACCAAACGAGGGTAGGGTAGGGTTAGGGTTTAGATGGACAAGAAAAGACAGTATATTTCATGTTTTTTTTTTTTTTTACTTGATGGTAGTTAAGATGCACAAAATAAGTTTGTTGTTTGCTTTCCATTTGGTGCCAAATGCAATATGGACACAATTTGTATTTTCGGATAGACGTTTGCTTAAATATTTTATTTATTTTGAGGTTTGAACTTACGGTAGCGTTTTCATTGTATTGAAGTTTTGTTGAAGTGCGTGGAGTTCAAATGAGCATTTTTGGAAATAATTATTTCAACTAATATTCTATCAAAGAAACTAAAATCCAATAAGCTCATTTGATCCCCCAAAGGAATGACACTAAGTAAATGATTATATGTCCCATACCAATATTTGGCACAAATTATAGTCTCAAATGATGAAAAGAAAAATGAAAGTCACAAATGTTTGGTGAGTTTTGATATTTTGACCTATTATTTGTTAGATGGTCACAAGAGACTATTTTACTAAAAATATAATTCATTTTGTCCGTAAGTTTAAATATAGAAAAATTCTAAATGCACTTTATATTTTGCTTAGGACAGTCCATTATTTCATGACAATCCAAATTTTTATAATTTTTTTACTCAGGACAACCACAAATTTACTTTTGGCTGTCCAACTCCCCTAAACCTTTCCAAAATCTTTCATTCTAAATTTCTATTCTCTCTTCAAATTCTCAAACCTATTTCTCTCCAACTCCTCCAATTCCAAGCAATGTCTAAAATAGTTAGATAAAATATTTTTATAACTAATTTAGAGTTGATATACAAACTTTTGAACTCATAAAATTAAATTTAGGGTTTTAAAAAAATCAAATAGAGCCGACAGTCGGACTTCAAATCAACAAAATTGTAGAAATTCTACAGTCCTATAGTACATATAGGACTGTAGAATTTTCCTACAGTCCTATAATATTTGTAGGACTGTAGAAAATTCTACAGTCCATAAATTTCTACAGTCCATATTTATGGATTGTAGAATTTTCTGCAGTCATGTATATAAGCATGACTTTACAGTTTCTTAACATTCCTAAAGGATTAAGAGTCAAATATATGTTGGCAGTGAGTTCCAATTAAGACTATCAACTAGCTGACAATCCTATCATAATTTAGGACTGTCAAGTTTGTTGATAGTCCTAAATGATTGAGGCTTTAATATATTGACAATGAGTTTCAATGTGGACAATCGTAAACTCTTATAGGACTGTCAATTTTTTGACAGTCCTACATTATGGTATAATTGTCAATTTTTTGACAGTCCTACATTATGGTATGACTATCAACTTTGTTGACAGTCTTAGAGCAAAGATAGGACTATCAACTTTGTTGACAGTCCTACGTTATGATAGGACTATAAATTTTGTTGACGGTCCTAATTTTGTTATGATAGGGCTATAGGAGAGTCATGCGGCTAAGGCATATGCGGCCAGGAATGATCTCATGCGGCTGGAAAGAGAACAGTCCATGCGGCTGAATAGGGTCAGGCGCATGCGGCTGAGCTAGGAGGAGGGTCATATGCGGTTAGCGGGGGCAGGTCTCATGCGGTTGAAGGGGATCAGAGTCTATGCGGCTGGGAGTGGGCGGAGTCCCATGCGGCAGCAGGAAGAAATGCTTATGTGGCTCAGAGGGGAGAGTACCCATACGGCCGAGAGGGTGCTGTACATATGCGGCCAGGAGCAATGAATGCATATGCGGCTGAAGGAGCAGTGGAGCCTATGCGGCTCGAACGAATCTGGGTCATGCGGTTTAAGTATGGCGGGCACATATGCGGCTGCCTAGGTAAGAGGGCGCATACGGCTAGATGGCTGAGTCTCATGCGGTCAAGTAGGAAGCAGGTCTATGCGGCTAGCGGGACCAGAAGGCACATGCGGCTCGGGGAAGAAGTTCTCATGCGGCCAGCGGGAAGCAAGACCTATGCGGCTCAAGAGGAGTGGAGTATTATGCGGCTAGATGAGTTCGGCCCTCATGCGGCTCAAAGTACTTCCAGTCATGCGGCTGAAGAGAACACTGGCCGCATGAAATATTCATGCGGTCAAGTCGAGCACAGTTCATCTTCTCCAAAATTCCGAGGAGAAGAACACCATGAGAGACAACTTCTCAAGCTTCATAACTCCATCATCCGGAGCCCAAATCCGAACTTCCATAGGTCAAAATGGGGTAGAACGAAATTTTCAACAACATGGAACCATCAAAACTTAGTAATAACAAGATTAAGTAGATCCAAACCCAAAAAATCCGAAAATAACATAAACTTAGATCTACAAGAATCTAGCCATGGAAAGTAAAAATGTCAAGTACTAAAGAGTGTTAGAATGTTGCAAAGAAGAGAATGGAACAATAAAATTCGGGTTCCTCCATGAAGCAAGATGCACTTGCCTAGACCTTCCTGGTAGGTGAGAAAGTTAATGGAGGAAGAAGAAAAGTAATGAGGAGAGAGAAGGAAGAAAGGGTTAATAAATGGGGATGGTGGTGGTAGGTAGGGGTTCACCTTGGTTCATGATGAACCAAGTAAACCAAGCCAAGCCGAACCAACCCAATCCTCCTCCTATCCAAATAATACCAAGCTCCACTAATCAGAATTAATCCATGAACGATAAATGACAATTAAACCACAATGCTAAATATGAAAATAAACCACAACTAACTAATCAAGAAAAAAGAGAAATACGGGTCAGAAATACGAACACGTATAAAATACGTATCACAAATTTCGGGGCACTACATCCTACCCACCTTAAAAGAATTCCGTCCTCGGAATTTAATCAAGAGGCTAGAGATGTCGGGACAGCTATACTATCGCAAGCAATCTATGTAATGCCTGTGGTTCGTATTACGTATTTCTGGAATACGTGTACGTATTTATTCTTGTATTGCATGATTCCTTGTTTAGTTTTCTTCATGGCTTGGCTTGGTTTATTCTTGGCCCGGGTTGGCTTGGTTCGATTGGGATTATTTTGGTTCATCATGAACCATGGATAAACCCCCTACCTACCACCACCCTCCTTTATTAACCCATTCCTTCATTCTCTCTCTTCATTATTCTTCTTCTTCTCCACATTTACTTCTACACCTACCAGGAGAGAGAGAGAGAGAGAGAGAGAGAGAGAAAGAGAGCTTAGGCAAGTGCAATCTTGCTTCATGATGGATCTCATGTTTTATTGTTCCATTCTCTTCCTTACTAGATTCTAAGCCTCTTTAGAACTGAAAGTTTTTGGTTTTGATGGTTATATTTTTGTAGATCTAAGTTTTAAGTTCCTTCTTGTTTAGTTTTCTTGGTTTTGATCTCTAAAACTTGGTTATTTTTGAAAACTAATGGTTCTATGTTGTAGAGAATTCAATTTCATTCAGTTTTGGCTTTTGTTTCGCTTGATTTCGACTCCGGATGAGTAAGTTATGGCCATTACAAGTTTTCGGAACTTTCATGGCTGAACTTGCTGTTTGGGGACGATGAATCCCATGCGCCAGGAACCTCATGCGCCCGGGAGGCCATGCGCCGTGAGATCCCGGCAACGCATCCCTTAACTCCGAGCGTGTCATGCGCGTAGGTTCCCTACGCGCATGTATTGAAGACGCAACGCGAGTTTCTCATGCGCTGATTCGTGCAGGAATCCCATGTACCGATTGTGCAGAAATCTCATGCGTCGATTTGTGCAGGAATCTCATGCGCCGATTTGTGCAGGAATCCCATGCGCCGATTTGTGCAGGAATCTCATGCGCCGATTTGTGCAGGAATCTCATGCGCCGATTTGTGCAGGAATCCCATGCGCCGATTCGTGCAGGAATCTCATGCGCCGATTCGTGCAGGAATCTCATGCGCCGATTCGTGCAGGAATCCCATGCGCCGATTCGTGCAGGAATTTCATGCGCCGATTTGTGCAGGAATCTCATGCGCCGATTTGTGTAGGAATCTCATGCGCCGATTTGTGCAGGAATCCCATACGCCGATTCGTGCAGGAATCTCATGCGCCGATTCGTGCAGGAATCCCATGCGCCGATTGTGCAGGAATCCCATGCGCCGGAATTGTTCTATTTTGCTGTTTTGCATGTTTAAGTCATTTTGTAGCTAGAATCTTGAAAAACTCAAAACATGAAAGTTGTAGATCTTTTCCTTGGCTTCAAGAACATGTTACTAGTTATTCTATGCAAGTTTCTCTCATTCATGATAATGTAAGGATAGAACACGATAGTGGCCTGTTAAGGCGCACTCTTGACAAGTACCAAGTGGACATGATATGACCTGATAGTAGCCCGCCGTGGCGCACTCCTGACAAGAAAACCTGATATGATATACCCTGATATGCTGTTGCGACGGCTACCTGACACGACATGACCTGTTTAATTAATCAGGACACCGTGGGCGATTGTGCTTGTACAAATAATCCAGTCCTGTCTTGCATCATGTCTAGGAGGGGACTCCTGAGTACCACGGTCAGGAGTACCTACTGAAATGGACTAAGGTTAATAATTAGTATAATTCACTAGTCATGAAGAGATGTTCCCCAGTTACAGGCGATCCCGTTATCCCGGCCGCTAATGCTTGGACTTGTAGCCTGCCGACGAGTAGGGCACATTTCCAGCCCACTGTTATGTGGGGCACTCTTGATTGTCACTTTAAATGATTGAACTCTATTGTCACTCTAATGTATTGTACTCTCTGAATTATCACTATAATGATTGCCTGGATAACCTGGATAGCTGCAGGGCCTGTGACTACTTGGAGCATCTCATTGCATCTTGCTAGTAACTAGGATTGTGATAACCCTAGTTAGTTAATGTAGAAAGCCGTAGGCAATGATTGGCCGTGATTGATTGGATGGAGTCTAGTCCAGTATGGTATTGTCTAGAATTGATTGATTGCAAGATTGTACCAGAATGATTGAATGATTGTCACTCCAGATTGTCACTATAATGATTGTCACTCCAGATTGTTACTTGACCTGATTTCTTATATTTATCTTGCCGATAAATGGTGAGAGAAATCAAGTTTCGTTCAGACGAAGGGTTACAACCCCGGTCCTTGTTTGGTTTACGGGTTGTAACCTAGCTATCTGAATAGTCCCATGGTTATCTCATCGTATATCATCCTGGCATGCTTTTTCATATGTCCTGTCTTTTAGTGATTCTATGCAAGATTGTCTTTTATAATTACCTATCATGCTTTTCTTAAATTACGGTCTCTTATTATGTAATTACATTATTGTGCTAATTTGCTGGCTTTAGTTCTTAGTGAAGCCTCCTTTGTGGCACTTGCTCTTTCTGGGGTCTGACCCAGCTGGTTTTGTATGGCCAGATACCGGAGCAGCACCAAAGGATCTTCCTGCTTTCCAGCCCGATGGTTGGTCACCAGGCGTAACCAGGGCTTCGAGTAGGTTTCTTTTGTTCTCCCACTGTAATATTGTAAATTATTCTTTTGAGGCGTTTAGCCGACGAGCAAGTGTTAGCTCGATTGTACTTACTTACTGTCTGCCTACGGGCTGTAGCATGATTGACAAGCCCCGGGGGTTGATCATGTATGACTGAACTCTTGCTAGTCCTCGTATTTTGTAATGACTAGCATCATGATCATTCCGAATATATAATGTATGGGACGCCTTACTATTGTGTATTTGGTGGTCTGACATCTTGTAATTACTATTAGTTGGTTGAGATTGAGACAATAGGCTATTTTATGACCTTAAGAGACTGATGGATTGTAGTGAAACCCTCACATATCTAGACAGCCGTGACCGTATAGCGGGGTGGATCCCATTCCGTTATATGTAGCTGGCTATGTCTGCCCCCGCTCTCCAGTATTCTGGTTCTGGGGCGTGACAATCTACGCTACCAGTCAATCATACAATCATACATGCAAGCAAGGAATCGAAGTACAAGGTATAAGGAAGATATTATACCTCACGAGCCAAACCAATTGGGATAACGTGATCGGATATCATCCTCACACTTCCACGTTTGACTCTCCCAAGGAGCGATGAACTCAAGCAACACGAACTAAACTGATAGTCTTGCGCTTGAGGTCTCTCTCTTTGGTCAAACAGGGACACGGGCCTCTCCTCATACGAAAAGGTTGGTACCAATAACCGTTTTCGAATGATCTAGGACATGGCTCGGGCCCAGGACATACCGTTGTAATTAGGATACATGAAACATGACATGTACCCCGCATAACGACGGTGGAAAGCAAGACAATAGGACACAGATACCTCTCCGCCGATTCTGGATCTGGGCCTGGGCCAGGGCGAACTGCTGAGGCCTCTGTTGCTGGAAGGCCTGGGCCTGAGACGACAATGGACCCGGGAACGGAAGCTGCTGTGGTTGGTGAACTGGAGCTGATTCTGGTGCTGGTGCTGGTCCCATAACCGAGGGACTAGTTACTGTCGACGATGATCTGGTTCTGAACGGACAAGATCCCACCGTGTGGTCCGGCAAACCACAAACCAAGCACAACCCCTGTGCTCTGCGGCACTCAGTAACAACATGCCCCGGCTTCCCGCAACGAGAACAACCCATTGCGAAAGGCCGCTTCTGTTTCTGCTGCTGGGGATAGGTCGGGGCAGAATGCTGTAAGGAGGTAACCGAATCTGTCTTCATAGCTCCAATGGTCAGGGCCCTAGCTGCTGGGGCCGGTGCTGAGGATTGGTTCATCTGGTCGCGAGACCGCTTTCGATCTCCGGTCCGGTCCGCTATCCTTCGGGAAGTGTACTCATGCCTCCTCGCTGCTCGCAAGACGGCATCAAAAGTTTTGTGCTCGAACTACTCTACTGCCAATATGATCTCCAAATGGAGCTCCTGCTGGAATCGATGTGCTCTATCTAGCTCGGTTGCCACCAAGGTGGGAGTAAACCGACTCAACCTTGAAAACTCGGCCGCATATCCGTCGACCGTCCTGCTCATCTGCCTGAGATTACTAAACCTGGCCTGCAGGTCATATCTAGCCACTGCGTCGAAGTACTTGGTCTGGAACATATCGCTGAATACCGCCCACATGACAGGCGTACCCAAACTCGCTGCTTGCATAGCCCACCAGCTGCGGGCTAGATCTAGTAACTGCAGGCGCACCACCGCCACCTTCTCTGCTTCAGGGGTCCTGGCTGCCTCCAAGATAACTTCAATGTCATGTAGCCAGGCATCTACAGCAATAGCATCCTCGCTGCCGTCGAAGAAGGGAGGGTTCAGGCGCTTGAAATTATTGACCGCACTATTCCCTCGAGGACCACTTCCGCTCATAGCTTCTTGTACTGCTTGCTGTAAGGCATCACCTCGACGATCTTGAGACGCAAGCAACTCACGGATGAGCCCTATCAAGATCCCATCCTCTGGCCCTGCTGGCTGAACTGGCTGGACTGGGGGCACTGGTTCTCCAGAAGGCATGGCTCGGGAGGCGGCTGCTGAGGACTGATCTTGATCTTCTTGCTGTTGCTGGTCTGCCGGCCGAACTTCTTCTGGCTGATCAACAGGAACGATGCCACTGAAGCAATGACATCGGGAATATTAAGGAAGGACCAGGATAGAACAATGATGCAAGCATGTTATCAAGTCAGGGATCCAAGAAAATAAGAAGATACGAGTGGAGATCAAAGACGAGTACAGATTGAGACATCTATCCGGTAAACCCTTACATTTCTTGATTGACAAGACCTGCATGGGCCACCACTTAAACCATGTCACGCCCCAGAACCAGAATACTGGAGAGCGGGAGCAGACATAGCCAGCTACGTATAATGAAATGGAATCCATCTCACCATACGGTCACGGCTGTCTAGATATGTGAGGGTTTATCTACAAGCCATGTAAGCCCCCTGAATTTCAGGGTTTATTTTTATTTTTCTGAATGAATTATTTTCGATAAATATATTATTATTTAAATTGTTTAGATCATTAATGTACCCTTCCATGACTTTGACTTCTGGAGCGTCAGGGATGCCAATCTCTGTAAACTCTCTTTACGAGTTTTGAAGTAGACAAGATTATCTTCGTTTTGATATATCATGTCCCACTTGAATTCGTTCCCTTGTGCTCTTTTTGTATCGTGCAACTTCGGGACAACTTAGACCAATTAATCGTTGATTAATTATTCCCACTTTTATTTTTGATCATCGTTTGCACGTTACCGTGGCTTTTAATTTAGGAGCACCAGACCAGTCATTTTCTCAGAACCAACTTCTCATGAATGATCTACTCGAGACGCTCATCACCCATGACCTTCGTGTCCCACTCAGACACTCCATTTTGTGCTTCATTTTCTTCGCACAACTTCCGGGTCAATTTAGGCCGATTTATTTTCTACCGTGAAACCTGATTTATTTTCCAATTTAATTTCGGGACCCGACATCGACCCAACCTGTCAACCCGAAGTATGGACGTGGCCCATACGAAGCCTACTACCCACATGACGCTTGTGTCCCATTTATTGGAGTTCCCGTATATTATTTATTTTCCCGTGATCATAAATATATATTTAATTTTATTATTGCACCCGGTTCGATTTTGACCCGATCCGGCTCGACCGAACCCGAACCCAAGCTCCCTGTTGTTCTCTCATGACTGCCCAAATATCCCACAAGATTTTCCTATTTTTCCTATTTCGAAAATGTTTCTTTCTCTCTCTATTTATTAAATATCTTAAATATCTCATGTGTATATATATACATATATATATATATATATCTAATTCTCTCTCTCCCATTAATACATAAACACACACCTCACCCCCTCACTCCCCATAACAGCCAGCCCCCCCTTGGCTGACTTCATTTCCTCTCCCCCTCTCTCTAAATATCTCCCCCTCTCTCTCTATATATATAATATATACACACCCATATATATATTATATATATACATATATAATTCTCTCTTCCTCTCTCCCTCACTTTACACCTACACACCCACATAACCCCCCTCCACCTCACAGCAGCCGAACATCCCCCCCTCCCTTGGCCGACTTCATGCCCCCCCTTTTTTTCCAAATATCTTTCTCTCTCTCTCTACTATTCTCACTCTCTTTCTCTTTATATATACACACACACCCATACAAACCTCTCTCTCCCTCTCCTCTCACTCGGCCAAGCCACCCCCCTTGGTGGTCGAGCATCACCACCACCCTCACCAGCCTCCCCGACTTCTCCTCATCCTCCTCCCTAACACATCACCACCACCATGCACCACCACCTCCTCCCTTCTCCTCCTCCTTCTCCATTCACTAACATCACCATTACCATCATCATCATCCATCTCCACCACAACCACTCCCACCACCACCACATCCATGCCACCACCTCCGCAGCCACCCCGCACGCCGCGCCGTCGCCGCCCTGGCCGCGCAAGGCAGCAGCAGCAGCAGCTGCGGCAGCAGCTGTGTGCGCATGCGTGCGCACACAAACGCGCACCACTGCCGCCGTCGTGCGCCACTTCGTGGCCGGCCCGCCCCCGCGAGCTTCCCACACTCCGACGCGCCCTAGGCGACCTCCCCGACACCGTCCTCGACCTCCCCGACGAGCCACGTAGACGATTCGTGCGTTTACGTCGAAATCCCGTCGACGCGCGCGTGGGAAAGATTCAGAAATTGTGTTTCGGGACATCGACTTCGCGCATGTTTTCTGTGAGATCCGACTGTTGGATCGGCGAACGTTTTGCTCCGTCGCAATCTCGGTATATCCATCTTCACTCCTGTCAATTTTCATCCGTTAATTTTTGTCGTTTGATACCTCAAAACTGGCCACCAAGTTGACATTTTAAATTGAACTATTTTTGGACAGTTTCGTGATGCCAACTTCGCGGGTTCGTATCTTCGTCGTCGCAGCTCCGTTTTGTGCGCCGTCAGTTCCGGTGCACAGCTGGTATTACCCTCTTCCTACCTCCTTTAGGTTTCGTTTCATTATAAGCACGTTTGGTTGGTTGAATTCGACGCCAAAGTTGGCCGTCCGAATTCTTTAATTTGCACTCGTTAAATTTTATTTTTGAATCCGGGACTCCGGATTCAATTTCTGACACCACCAATAGACTCGTGGCATCGTTTTGGCATGTTTTCATATAAAGTATGTTTGATTTGGAGAACATGGGCCCTAGCACGCATTTCGGTGCAAAACGGGTCCCACTTTCCGAGTCAACGGGTCACTTTGAGATCGGCTCATCGGAATCCACTTCCGGATATACCGTTGAGTTCGTATCGTCATTCTGGACTCGTTGACATATAATTTGTTGAGTTTTGAAGACATTTGCTCTGGCACGCATTTCCGTGCAAACCGGATACCAAGTGTCCGTGTCAACGTATCATTTTGAGATCGGCACATCGGAATCCTATTCCGGATATACCGTTGGATTCGTATCGTCATTCTGGATTCGTGAACATATAATTTGCTAGGTTTTGTAGACTTCTATCCCGACACATTTTTCGGTGCAAAGTGTGTCCAACGGCGGACATCATTTTGATCCGAAATTACGATTTTGCTCCTGTGTCTAAATTGGACTTATGGGTAGGCTATCCTAGCTGATTTGACCGTTCTGGACACGTTGGTGATATTTATTTTATCATCCGACAACATCTGTAGATTTTTGCTTATGTATCATCCTTAATTTATAATTAATTATTTTTCTAGATATTGTTACTTTCTGGTTTTGAATTTTTATATATATTTTAATTGCTGTAAAAATCTTAGAAAAATTGTATTTAAATACTATGTTAATTTAGATAATTTATTATAATTTTTCCAGCATTTAATAAGTACTTTTGGTATTTTATAAAAATGGGGAAACAGAACTCATTTTCAGTATATTTAAGTTTGCTGATTTTTAATAAATATTTATGAGGGTTTATAAATTCCAGAAAAATTAGTATAAATTTCTATAATTATCAAGGATCATTTTGGTACTTTATTTTATATATATTTGAGCTTTTTGTCTATCTCAAAAATTATTGGAACATAGTGTACAGTAGATTTAATTATTGAATAATTACGACTTGCAACTTTTTATGTTGTTTTGTGTTTTAGTCGTATTGGACCTCACCCCGTACTAGTATAAAGACCCTAGGAATTTAGTTTGTGTATAGTGGCACTCCACAATAGACTTTTATGCTAGGTCCCCACTTAGTTAGTATCCAGTCAGGAGTCGTGTCACACCACTAGTGTAATCTTGATCATAGCTTAGAACTGAGTTTGTATGTCATTATTGACAGGACACCGGACATCTATATCTTCGTACTAGTATTCTTGCTTTGCTCGAGGCAAGTACATCTACACACTCATTTACTGTCTTTTAATGCTAGAACATGTATTAACCCTGTTAAAATACTGCTTTCTGAATAACTGCAAGATTATATCTTCACATGTTACATTAATTTGGTCCCTACCATGCTTAGGACAGTTCTTATATCTTCACATGTTTCATACTGGTTCTCGGTACATGTTTCACTATGCTTTATACTGCTCTGAGTATTCACGAGTTTTATACTGCTTCCAGTACCTGCCATGCTTATACTGCTCTCGTATCTCTCACATGTTAGAATATGGGTTATGGGGAAACTGACAGTTGAGTACGTGATCATGCCCCTATCTGCGACCTTGATGCCGTGTAAGGACGACATTATGCATGTAGACCTTGCCATAGGCCCAAAATCACGCGGACTTGTACGTGTGTACATTTAGGCATGTACGGAAGTACATATGGTTCTTACCGGTGCCACAGCACCATCACCTATTGACCGATCACGTACTTGCTCCAGTTTTAAATATTAGATATACATGTGTCATCTTGACAAATGTATTTTACCGTGATTCCAGTCATACCATGATTCCAGATATGCCATGTTCCCTATGTTACTATGATACTGTGATCCCAGTTGTACCATGAGACCATGTTTTCCAGTATTTTCTGTTTTATAGACTTATCAAACCATGTTTCTTGTTGTACATCTTTTTCATTATATGTTCAGTACTTTAGTTGTAGAGGTTGTACTTGCTCCCGTCCTGACAGGATAACGTTGTAGGTATACTTTTCGAGGAGGAAAACGCTATGTTACATATTATGGTACTGCATTGAGGACCTGGCCTTAGCTCCAGAAGAGGCCCCAGCGGGGAACCTTGCTTAGTTATTTCCATATGTTTTGAGACTGAGACTTTGGTATGTTCTTATATTTGGATACTGGACTTTGTCTCCAGTTAGATACTTTGGTTATGTATTATTAAGTCTGTGCTTATGTTACCTTCGCTTATAGATGCTGTGTTGTGATGAACATTTAAATGTGATTTTAGAACTGTTAGTAGCTTAGATCCTTTATTGTCTATTCTTAGAACAGCTTACTACGCTTTAGCAAGCGTAGGCTGGACATGGCTCGGCCCGGCCCAACAATTTGGGTAACGGGTCGTGACAAGCCATCAGTCTCTTAAGGTCATAAATTATCCTATTGTCTCAATTCAACCAACTAATAATAGTTACAAGATATCAGACCACCAAATATACAATTGTAAGGCGTCCCAAACATTACATATCCAGATGATCATGAATCTAGTCGTACAAAATATAAGGACTAGCAAGAGTTAAGTCATACATGATCAACCTCGAGTTGTCCATCATGATTACAGCCCGTAGGCAGACAGAAGGTAAAGTGTATCGAGCTAACAAGTGCTCGGCGGCTAAACGTCTCAAAAGAATAAAGTACAATTGCAGTGGGAGAACAAAAAGAAAACCCACTCGTTGCCCTGGTTACGCCTGGCGGTCACCATCCGGCTGGAAAGCAGGTAGATCCTTTGCTGCTGCTCCGGCATCTGGCCATACAAAACCAGCTGAGTTAGACCCCAGAAAGAGCAAGTGCCACAAAGGAGGCTTCACTTAGGAACTAAAACCAACAATTAGCACAAGAATAATAATTACATAATAAAGACAGTAATTAAGGCTTGATATTAAAAGAATAACAACAGTCATAATAAAGTACAAGGGAACCATTCAAGTAGCCAGGTCACAACCCTTAAACCAAACAAGGACCGGGGTTGTCATCCTTTGCCTGAATAGAAACCTGTCTCAATTACTATTGATAAGGTAAAACGTATCAAGCATGACAGGTGATATACGACAAGATAACCATGGGACTATTCAGATAACCAGGTTACAACCCGTAAACCAAACAAGGACCGGGGTTGTAACCCTTCGTCTGAACGGAACCTGGCTTCTCCCACCATTTATCGGCAAGGTAAATATAAGAAATCAAGACATGTAATAATCTTGTACAGGATCAAGATAAGACTAGACAGATTGAACCCCATCCAACAATCACGGCCAAGCAACAAGTACGGTTTGCTACTTTAACTAACTAGGATTATCACAGGCCTAGTTACTAGCAAGATGCAATGAGAATTCCAAGTCCGGTTACCTGTTTGTTACTACCTGAGAGATCCCAGCAAGAAAATGAAAAGATAGCAGGATATAGCAGACACACTGTAGTAAGATACATGTGTCCTAAGGTACCACACTCGACGGCGGGCTGGAAGTGCGCTCATCTCGACGGATAGCAACAAATCCCATGTATATATATATATATATATATATATATATATATATATATATATATATATATATATATATATATATATATATATAAGGCCGGGACCAAAGGGGCAACAGGTAACTGGGAAATTTTTCATGAACTATTTGATCAATCTAGTCATTAACCTAGCCAGATTCAGTATGAATCCCTGACCGTGGTACTCAGGGATCATGCCCTAGACATGATGCAAGACACAACCGGACTAGTAGTTTATACAAGCACAATCATCCACGGTGTCCAGGCCAATGAATTGATTTGTCAAGAGTGCGCCACGACGGGCCACTATCAAGCATGTCAGGGTACTTGTCAAGAGTGCACCACCACGGGTCACTGTCGTGTCATGAATTAGCAGGTCAAGTTATCAGGTCAGGAGTGCACCACGACGGGCCACTATCAAGCATGTCAGTTCTTGGTCACACCATGCCAGGTACAATTATCATTTCAATCATATCAATCAAATCCTAAAATGCATATTTCACTCTATTATCAAGATTGAAATAAACCCTAATATATTTTTTTCATTCGGGAATGTCGACTTTAGGACTGCCCAGAAATTGTGGCAGTCCTGAAAGGAACTTGCTGTACAGCAAGTATCTTTCAGGACTGCCTCAATTTCTGGCAGTCCTCAATATGTCTAGGACTGCCAGAAATTGTGGCAGTTCTGTTGTAGAGCATGTCCCTTTCAGGACTGCCACAATTTCTGGCAGTCCTCATTACTTTTAGGACTGCCAGGAATTGTGGCAGTCCTCATTACTTTCAGGACTGTCACAATTCCTGGCAGTCCTCATTATCTTTTATACCTATCACTTGGATAGCCCTGAGTAATTTTTTCAGTGGCAAACTTGTAAATAATGAAAAACTAACACTTGGACAGCCCTGAATAAAATG
This sequence comes from Iris pallida, assembly GCA_029216955.1. Lineage (NCBI taxonomy): Eukaryota > Viridiplantae > Streptophyta > Magnoliopsida > Asparagales > Iridaceae > Iris > Iris pallida. The sequence continues at coordinate 3,369,693 of JANAVB010028398.1, forward strand.
TGCTGTGCCCTTATAATTTACCTATAAAAAACCTTGCTGTAAACACTTTTCCGATCATTGCCCAAAAAACAAAACAAAACAAAGATTGCACTCATCTTCTCCGTTCGCGATCTCCAGCAAGAAATCACCACCGAAACCCTAATTTACGATTTCGCTCTCTCCTCTCCTCTTACTCCAGCGATGGCTTCCCCCATCTCTTGCGCCAAACTGACGGCATGGACCTTCGCCGCCGTCCTTCTCCAGATCCTAGGCCTCTCCCTCTTCATCGTCGGCTTCTTCCCCACCAAGCCGACCCTCCCAGGAAAAAGGTTAGGGTTAGGGTTAGGGTTTGGGTTTCTCTGTACGAAATGTCATTCCTCTCCTGATGTTTTTTTTTTTTGTTGATCGCATTCTCAATTTCTAGTGGTCTCGAGAGCTATCGAATGCCGACGTGCGGTTCCGCTACGGACGCCGAGGTGGAGATGCCTCCGGAACAGCTGAGCTCTTCTTACAAGGTTCGCTTCTGAGTCTCTCCTCCTCAGTTTATTCGCTTTATAATAGAAAGTTTATGTTAAGCTTGATCGATCGCGAGTGAGCTCGCTCACTCGCTATCAGAGATTCCTAGTTTTTCTTCGGATTTACTATTTACTGATCGAACTACATTATGTATTGTATAAACTATTCAGTTTAATTTTGGTTAGGGATCTCTCTAATCATTACGTAGTGACTTGCTAAGCTAATGATATGTGCATTTTCTTGAAACTGTTAGGAATTTGATTTTGGAAGCTTACATTTGCATGTCTAGAATAGATAGCATAGTTATTAAAGGCGCAAGGCGCACCGCAGCGTAAAGGATGTAAAAGACTGAGGCGCGAGGCACAAATATAGCATTTATAGATCGTATATGGACTATATGCAATTGATATTGGAAGTGGACGTGCCAGCGTGGTTATCGGGCATGACTATGGATCACGTGGGCTTTTTTTTTCTCCCCCTTTTGATCTATTGAGCAGGAAAGCTTCTGAGAGTTTAGTTTAGTTTAGTTTTTTTTTATCTTAAGAAACTTTGCAATTTCCAAGAGAGGTTAACTGTCAGACCCAACAACTATGTTGCAATGACACAAATATGACACGGTAAGGAGACGACAACACGGACACTACATCTATTTTTGTGCATCCTAGTGTATTTTGCAATGTCCGTGGAGTGTCCAATGCGTGTATCTGGAGTGTTCGTCACGTGTCTAACACGACACAACCTCATTTTTGGAATGTTCGTGCTTCCTAGCATAGTTCACAGTATCAGCCGATACCTATCCGATACGGCTTGGTATGTCTCAATCCGATACCAACAGATATCGATGCTTACCGATACCGACATTGGGGGTCTCTTTTTCAGTCAATTCGGCAAAAAAATTGAATGGAAAAGATCAATCAATAATAGTGTAAAAGCATAGTAAGATTGTAAAAGTATGTAAAAGCAAGGCTGTGAAAAGCGCTAGGCGATAGTCGGACGGGCACCTTCCGCCTAGCGCCTAGCCCGCCTAAACAGGTACTTAGGCGGCCGCCTAGATCTAGGCGGTTCAAAAAAATAAAAATAATCCAAACAAATCTACTAAAAATTGCAGAAAAAAATTCATAAAACCCTAAAATATGCGTAGTCGGACGTCAGGGGGACTAGGCGGACACCTAAGCGGGCATCGGGTGGACAACCGGCGCCACCTAGGTGGCCTAGACGGCCGCCTTTTAGAACATAGTGTAAAAGAAAAAAAAAACTTATATATCGCAGGTAATCTGACAGCAAATATGACTACTATTTCATTCTGTTCCAAAGTTAGTAAGAAACAACACAAAAAAATACTTAAAATTATGCCTAAAAGTATAATTTTTTATTAAAATTTTAATAATTTATTAATAATTATTTGTTTTCCGATACCAATACATCAGATACTCCGATCTGAAACCACCGATACTGCTGATAGCGATACTCATAGGAAGAGACCGATTCCGATACTGCGAACTTTGCTTCCTAGTACAACGTTGGTCGCTACTCACCGGGAAAAAAAAACAATATTGGTTAGTACAAAAAGCATATAGTAGGGAACCTAAGCATATCGATGAGGCATGCCTCAACTAGGCACGTGTCTCACTATGAGGTTCACTGAGACACACCTTACAAAGGGTGCCTCAGCTCACATGTTCTGAGTTGTGCCTTTGATAGCTGTGCTAGATAGGAGCGATTTGGACTAGAGAGAACTTTGGTATTGGATCTCCATAACTTTGTTTGAGATGTTAAGTTGATGTCTGGGAAGACTTTTGTGAGATTTTTCCTTTTTAGGTAGGCAACTCTCTCTATGACGGCACACACTTCACATTTACCACACAACTATGGCGTAGTCTGGTTCCAACTTGAACCGGAATATGACAAATGGTAAATGACAAATGCCAACTTTTGCTCCTGAGAATTTGTCATTTGCCGTTTGCCTTTTTACCGGTTTTGTTTCGTAAAAATGACAAACAGAGGGAACAAAATGAGGTTTGTTTTACTCTTTTTTTGGCCAAAATGCCTACGTAATGGCTAATGCTCCAGCCGGAACGGGAACCAAACTCGCCAGATAAATGGGAGCAAGAGGTTGTTATAAATAACAATAACTTTCTCATAAAGTTTTTATGTTTTTAGATGGATGGTGGGTTTTAGCCTTTTAGGTTCTGCGTATGGGTGGTAGTTATCCAACATTATGTTGATCGTTCACTATATCTTGTTAAATATTTGTGTAGTCCTTTTGTCTTCAAATTTCTCCATACCCGACCTGATCTTGATGAGGGAAAGGTTTGAATTGAGATAATTGAGACCAGATGGGTGGCAGTTGACTTGCGAACTTGCCTCCATGAGTCCACCTTTAAACCTTAAGCACAATAAATTGTTAGCACCAGATGGAGAATTTTATTCACATATATGGCAGCTCAATAAATCAATATTAAAATGTTGAGGAAGCATTAGAAGGTAAATGTAGCACTTGTGAATTTATGTGGGCAAAATTGTGGTAGGGAATATCCTGCATCAGAGAGGGGATCCTGTATTAGCAAGATGCATGTTTGGTTCGTATTTGTAAGATGCATGTTGCTTTGGTTCCTAGATCAATCCTAGACAAGATGGAACAAGCATGATCAAATTTGATTGTTCCACTCTTATTAGAAACATTTGGCGTAGTGTTATTCGTAAAGATGGTAATGCATAGACTCAAATTGTTCAGAAGAAATATAAGGTCCCTCAAAGGCTGTGGATCTCCCTGCAACTAGGTTACTTATTGGGCACTGTGTATGATGTGTGAAGATCATTTCTCCACAAAGGCTTGCAATGGGCTGAGTGATATAACCTCTAACAATCTAATGAAGGATGCTTGCGTGTGTCTGCTCCCGTTGCTAAATTTCGCACCCTTCTCAATATGGACAATATTGATATGAATGCTATTACTAGTAGTCTAATCTCCTATGACAAAACTAGGAAAAAAAATGGAACAAACTGAGAGACTCTTTACTTCTGCGCTCAACAATGAAAGCTGTAGGATCTGGTTTCCTGCTACACAAACTCAAGTCTGGCTTATCTGGCATGGGTAAAACATGTCAGAATACTACATGAAAGACATTAACCTCCAAATATAGCATGTGGCTGGAACACCAGTTTAGTTTGAAAGCTGAATGCTTATGAAAAGATTAAAGGTCGACAGTGGAAACTTCTTCATGGTGGAGTTCCTACAAGTACTTTCTTATTAGTAGGATAGTCGATGTTGTCATTTTTTTTCTTGCGACACTGTTTAATTGCCCGAGGATCTCAATCATATGCTTATATCTTGTATCTACACCAAGGAGATATGGGATTGAGAGTTAAGGCCAGTATGGATCACACTTGCATTTAATTTGGGCTCCATTTGTAGTCCAACAGGATAGCCAATTGGTTAGTCCTTCATTCCTGTCTTGGCCAAACACATCCATTCATTTGGAGGCTCAGACGGCTGTTTCAGTAACATTGGGACGGGGGTGGGGGGTGGGAGGGTACTCTGGAAATCGGTGTTTAAGCCAAGGACCATCCCCCAAATTGCAGTCCAAACTAAGCCCTAGGATTGAACTTCTTTCAAGATTGAAGAAAGATATTATCAGTAATTGTTGAAAGCTTTACATGCAAACCAACTTAAAGGTGCAAGTGACTATTGCTTATACTGGTTGGGATATCTAGAAAAAACAAATACTTATTTTGATCACAGAGCTATCAGTGCTAAAGTTGCGGTAAAGTCCATAGAGTTCCGGGTTTAGGAGAGACTGAACATGCTCAATAATGATGAGGTGGAGGTGGAATGTGTTCATAAGATGCAGAGACATGCCAAAGGGACCCCTCCTGATGCTAACAAAATCAAGATAGATTTTGATGGTTCGTATAACACCCAAGATGAATGGCTATTGTAGCTTTTGTAGCATTTGTGGTTTGTAATGATATGGGAAAACTGTTGGTTCTCAAAGGTTTGCGATACCATGTTGGTATTTATGATAGCTATGATTTGTTTGCAACGCGATTTGACCCAAATCAGAGTTGATCCATGAGATATGATATTGGACTTGAACTACTTGGACCATGTGACCTAAAAAGGAACCCCTTGTCAAGTTTAGGACCAATCTCATATATCTATGTCTCTTCCTTTCACTTCGATGTTGGACTAATCTATTTATACAACTATCCTTACACTTCCACTCACCTAGGGTACAAGCTAAGATGGAGATTTGTGGAGTTGTATCTCACATCCAATTGAGTGCAAGGAGACATATAATTAGTCCCACATCGGATATAAAGTTGGAGGATGAGGCATAGATATATGAGATTGGTTCTAGACATAACAAATGAGTTCCTTTTTAAGTCATACGGGCCATATCCAATATCATGTCTCATAGATCAACTCTTGTTTGTGTCTCACCACGTTCCCAACAAAAACATCTTGCTCTAGAAGCTGAAACTTGTGATTTTGGCTCGGTAGTTGAAGTAGAGCTGAGAGGAGCCTGCCTGGCTTAAATAAAGCTTATAATTGCCAATGGAAGGAGGAAATTGATTGAAAGAGACTCTTTGATCACTATAAACAATTTGCTTCAGACTGGCTGTTTGGACGATTTTCACCCGCTTTTGCAGGACTGCATCTCGATATTGCAAAAGTTCTCTCTATAGGATCTGTCACATTTTGCGAGAAGGTAATCAGGTGGCTAATTGGGTAGCAGATGAAACTAGGAGTTCCCTGTTTCGTTTTTATCTTCAGAGATTGCTGGCGTGTTGTGGGATGTTATCTTGAATGATGCAAGGGTAATTTGTTATTTGTTTAATTTAAGCCCCATTCTTTTAAGCTAGGTTTTAGAAAATCATGTCTTTCTCTAAAATATTCAGAAGAAACCTACCCTTATTGTTCCTCATTTCATACCAAGCGGCATTCCATGTTCCAGTTTTCAATCTGTCTACCACAACATTCCACGTTCCAGATAACATGTTTTGTCATCAATAATTCAGAAATATCTTTGTATTTTGTACTATTCACTTCTAGAGGTTTAGTGTAATGTTTTTCTGCATATGTTTTTCCTTCTACTATAGTTCTCTTCTTTCTATACTACATACGATTTTCATTAAGCGTCTTTGATGATATAGAATTTATATGGTTACTATACGAAATCATGATGTCGATGGTTTATCAAATGGATTTATAGGAATTTGATGAATTATGTATAGTTTCTATCAGAAAGACTGATTTCAATTATTTTGTAGTACTATGTTTTTAATTCAGTTTTTGATGGTAGAACTAAAGATAATGCAATTTCTTATTTTTGCATCCTTGATAATCCTGGAACCTATATTTTCCTTTTCTCGCATTCTGATTATGTGTTGTGATGCAGGAACATTCCAAAATACTACCTGCTTATGATCAATTGATATTGATGGTACGCATTTGGTCCAAAGTCAATTTGTGTCCTCATGGTATGAAAGGAACAAATGTATAGAAATATGATATATTCAACAATCCTCCCTTTTCTCTGTCTATGTCAGTTTAGGTTGTGGATGGTCTACCTGCTGAATTCATTCTAGGAAGAGGTGACAAGCCTCCACCTAAGTCTTTGATGGAGGCTATGCCGTATACTCAAACTTTGTTATCTGATGGAAAGGCTATAGCTTATCATGCAAGAGCTGCACCTCCTACAGTTACCATGCCTCGTTTGAAGGTAATATCATTATGCTGTCATGCAGGTAGCTTTCAATTATCTGATGGAAGGGCTATAGCTTATCATAAATGTTCTGTTGCAGGCAATGGTTTCTGGGGCAATTGGAGGTTTTCTTGATGTAGCTTTCAATTTTAACACTAAAGCTTTTCTTGATGACAATCTCCTCGGTCAGTTCATACATGAATGGTGCTACAATATTGACCAAATATGGTGTTGTCGCTGACTACAAAATCATTATATTCATATTCTATTTTAGATCTGCAGATCAATTTTATCGTATTGGTTGGAAAATGGTGATGTTTGGGGATAACACATGGAGTAAATTATTCCCTGGATTATTTACAAGAGAAGATGGAGTGAGCAGTTTTTATGTAAGTCTGTGTCAATAATTGTCTAGTAGACTTGCTATCATATTTATCAAAGGCATGCATCAGTCTGTTTGAGCTGACCACTAGTTGGAAACCTGCCAGTTTTGAGGAAATCTTCATTTTTATTTTGATTAGATAATTATGCAGTTGCCTATGATGACTGATTGGATTACTATTTTTCTTATTAAATGATCAGTCTATTCAAGTTGCCAGCGAGTTAAAAAATATGCTATGATGCCAGTAGTCTGAGACACCTCTCATTTTTATTTTGTGTAAATATTTCTCCAGTTGGCTATCATGATTTGTGGTCAAAACCTCTGTAGTTATTGTTGGAGGATAATCTGCAAAAGAAGACTATCTTTTTATGTTGAAATTTATTGTAGGAATATCTCACACTTCTCCCACATATTTTAGATAAATTAAAACTGAGCACCTTCAGATAATGCATTTTCTTCTAAGGTAACTGTTAGATTATAGGAACACATTAGTCTTTTTTACTTCAAGGCTTACATGTTTTTCTCTATTTTAATGGTTACCTGATCGGCTACTACTTTGATATATCAAAAGATAAAATAAATATTCTTTTCTGAACTTTGTGTTGCTTTATGCTTAATGGTAAGAACTTTTTTTGGTTAACTATTTGATCACAGGTTCACTAATTTTCGATAAATGCTTTTGCTGTTGTTGTAGGTTAAATATTTGACTTGTCATCTGTACCGGATATGTCAATTAACGTCATTTATAGCCTAGCTTATGTAGTTGTTGCGAATCTTATGTTGATTTTTCTCTGGTATAGGTGAAGGATACAGTTGAAGTTGATCTGAATGTTTCTCGTCATCTGGAAATTGAGCTTGCTGCCAATGACTGGAACTTACTGGTACACTGTGATATGATATTTACTATCATATATCATCTTATACTTTATGATGATACTGCTTCTTTTCAATTTTTGATTTTCTCTATGCGTTCATTTGAGTAAAGGGATTGTGGTCTTTAAACACTTCCATGTGTTACTTTTATTTCATTTATCAGAGCTTCCTTGTTATCATGGTTCTAGTGATCATCTGTTTGGGAATCTGTTCTCTTTTTATCTGCTTGTAGAAGATGGTACTTGATATCTTTATGGACCTCTTTGGCAAACCATGAGTACTTTCAACTTATGAAGCCCAGTAGGTGCATCTAGTATCAGTAGATTATTGTTCCCTATGCTATTCTTGACTTCTTTTAATTTCCTAAGATTGTTTGCTGCCACTTGTTCGGCTAAGCATCACCGTACTTTGCACTTTACTAGTTGTTTTTCTCATTCATGTTCGTTGATAAGATAGTTTTCTGCTCTACCCCCCTGGTCCACAATATTTGTTTGATGCAGGACATTGGTGCCTGCATCAATCTAATCTGAAGTATCATTGCATATAGGATGATATGTAGTGTCATTCATCAGAACTTTTAACTGTGCTCGAATCGTATCTTCCTATTTAGTGTTTACCTTCTCTTATGGAATCACTTAAAAGTAATAAAGGGCACTGTGCATTTTGTTGAGACTGGTTTGCTTAGTATTGCATTGTGTACATGAATGCTTCTTGATGTCATTACGTTCTATTTTGATTATATATCGATCCTTTTCTTTCGAAGTTCAAGTTCTGTCTATTTTGCAAATTCTCATTTAAGCTGTCTTTTAGATTCTTCACTATTTGGGGTTAGATCATGTGGGGCATATTGGTGGGCGCCGCAGGTTTATATTCTTTCTAATTTCATTTTGCAACATTTTCATTTTCAGTGTTATTATTTCAAAATAATATAACTTAAATTGAAACTTGAAATCATAATTACAGTGCCTTGATGGTTCCAAAGCTGAAGGAGATGGATGACGTTATTATGATGATTCACATGAATAGAATTCTGCATCAAGATAAATCTCAAGGCCGCACCCTTCTGGTTTGTTATCTTTGTAAACAATGCTTTAGCCCTTATAAAATTTATCAGTAATGAACTAGAAACATCATCTCTTTGTGTTTTTTTATATCCGTCAATAACTTTACATGATTAGTCACAAAGTTGCCGACAAGCATCATTCCAGACTTTCTTTTTTGTTATTCTTTCTAGTTGTAAAGTTTCACGTTTTTTGCACCTTGAGAGTGACCCTTGTGTAATATGTAATCCAATGCTTTTTAATATTTTCAGATAAAATTTAATACAATCTTACCTTGACAATTCTGATACTGTTTATTTCGCCATAAAGGCATAATAAATATATACCCAAACACTGTAGTTTGTCGGCATTTCATGTTTTCTTTGACCAAGAGTGGGATCTTATTGTTTAGATGGTTCATCGATCGTTTGCACTAGGATGGTTTTTGTTTGTATACTCATCTCCATAATTGTGTCCGCTTCTCCAATCTGTTTGTAATGAGAGGGCTTCATGAAGATCTCTGATCCTCTAGCAGTTTCAGGGGTTGCCCTGATTTTCTGCATATATGGGAATCCTGTATCTGATCTTGGCCAAGATAGGCCTGATCCTTAAGACTGCTGTCACTGCTCAAGTACATAGTATGCCATCCAAGTCTACATGTACTGTGACATAAAACTATGTTCGGGCAGATACTTCATTGGAGGTGATGTACTCATATTGGCTACGTACGACATACTCGGACACTTGGGTACACAAAGAATGTGTGTTGGATTCACGTACTTTACATATCTATTAAGGCACTACTTTCTGTAAATTTGGTGTATCATGATGTGAAGGAGAAAATAGTAATAATGCTATTGAGAAGACGAAAAATGCTGAAAGGAATATGAATGCACTCTTATCATAGTTTTTGCCTCAGATCCTTGCTCTTCCTTGAAACACTCTTTTCATTTCTAGTGGTACAAAAAAATAGTTTGCAAGTCTCACTTTTTTGAGAATATAAATCTCACTTATTAGTTCTTTTTTGTGTTTAGATAGAGAAATAAACATTGATGTGTTTTCTTTAATGTATCCTAGTCTTCAAAATTGCTGTGTCCTCATATCCGTATCATGTATTGTTGTGTCACCTTTTTTATCCATGAAAATAGGACCTAAATGATACTGATTCCATCACTACCAGCAATCTCCAAGTTGCTGCTCTCTAAATAATTCGGCATGTCCATAGTGACAGCTGCTCCTCTTTAAGGCACAGCTTCATTGTTTCCGAGTTCATTTGACTTGATGCATGCATGAGAGTATGTCATTGTTTTCAGATTGAATCAGAATTGGGTTCTCTCTTAATGGCTGGTTCATTTTCGAATAATGATTTTATTTAGTGGATGTAGAGTTTGGATCCAGCCCTTGTTTATGTTTTGTGTGTCTAAATGAACCTCAAAGATCTGTTTTGTCTTAATGACTGGTTTAGTTTGGTTGATGAGTTGAGCTTATAGATAGCCGAAGAAAAACATTCCTTTACAAATTCACCAAAAAATTAGCATATGAAGAGTATCTTGGATTTGAGTGTCAACTTCGAACACTTTGTGCGAATTTATCAAATATAGACACATCATTTGTTTGATGGATGCACAGTTGAAGTTAATATGATAACTGGGGAATGAAATATCTATGCTTCAACTCATGTGTCCATAATTTGAAAACATATTAAAACACACTACCCACTCAAGCTTATTGTTGTAATATTCTGCGGAAGAACTCTCTTATTTCTGCAAGACACACAAATGTTTTCACCTATATACTAATGGTGTGGGGATAGTGTATATAAGGATCTTAAATTATACTCTTGGTAGAAAGGAAATATCATATTAAACAGATGGACAATTTAAATATGCGATAAAATGTGTCTTGAACTCCATTGTTGACAACAATTGCAAGTAATGTGCACAGTAGCTCCATCATATGTTCAGTACTGGTGGAAAGACTGAACTTACCGCTGTTCAACTATTAAAATGATATCCCCCATCTTCGGGTTGAAACAGAGTTCCCCAATGAACGAAATATACTTCGTTATGAAGAACACTTGAATTATTTCAAAGAAATAGAATAATTTTACCTATGCATGTTGTTGTAGATTTCCAAACTTTGTTCTACTATAAGTAATAATGTATTAATAAATGCTTATATAGTATTTGGAGCTCCTAATCCCTGTGGCTATTGTTGCAATTGCAATATATGTGAATGTTACATTCTCTGCATATGCACATAGTTTTACAATAACAAATACGAAAATAAGTCGTGGATATTATTTTTTTGTACTTTTCATTGAGCAGTTAAACCGCAACAAACATTTAGATTTTTTTTCCCCTATCATGTCGTGGACCAGCTTATGATTATCAAAGCAAGTTGTTAACAATGAACAGGCTTGCAGGTTGTAATTGTAATTCGTTCTTAAAATTAAGATTCGAGTTTAAATGATACTGGCTATACCAAATTTAACATCTCTTCATTGTGAACCACATTATGGGAAGGCAATTTCTTGTAATGTGTCAGCAAAGCCATGTTTCTGCAAAGTCCAGAAGCTCCAGAAGCTTAGAGCAGAGATGCAGCTTGTACCCACTTATTCAAAAAATTCATAACTAAATATCTATTTCGTTATTATAATAGTAGGGAGGATACAAAATTTTAGATGTAATACAATCCAACCTATGGAACAAAAGCCACATCTTCTGCCGATCACATATCTGGTGCAGTAAACAGATGAATTGTCTATGTTAAAGGTATTTATTCACTTTCAATATTTTATGACATTTCTATAAAAAAATTCCATCATAATATAATTTGCACTAAACCAGTTGTCTTGGTTTTTGGTTATGTGAGATTTTGATAAGAAGGGCCACCTCTACCATTTAGTACATGTACGCTTAATATGTAGGTCATGATCAATATTTTTGGTTATATGCTTTTAGTTGTCTTCATAATGAAAACCCCCAATTTGTGAGTCTGACACCCTAAATTTTGGGGCCAGTTTGTTTAGTCAATTGTGCCAGCTAATAGGATTTGAGGTCTAATCTTTCATTACTGCGATAGAACTTTTTTATGATTTTCTTTGCTAGACATCAGATTAGCAATGCTTTTGTATTTGGCATTTGCAAATCTGATTTCATAGATTCTTTCAGAGGAAAAAAAAACAGCTTCTTGATATTTTCTTTTAGGTGGTAGTTAGCGACCATGGCATGACTGATGGTGGAAATCATGGAGGATCCTCATATGAAGAAACTGATTCCTTAGCTCTATTTATTGGTGGGGACACTGCAACATCACATTTTTCAGCCAAAGCACATAATTCAGCTTTTCAAGTAATCACTGTATACTTTTCTTTTCCTTCTAAGCTAGTATTAGAGAAATATGAATATAGACTGTCACTATATTTATTTTGTAGCACACCATTGTGACCATGGCAGATGAAAGTACTATCATCTCTGTTATATCTTATCGACTTCAAAATTGCTGATTTTTCTGAGACCAAGCTGTTGGGCAAAGTAAATGTATTTACTTAAAAGTTGCAAATTATATGATAGCATACAACTCACAACAGAAAGACTGAAAATGACTCCTCAAAACTATCATTTCCTATTTAGATTTTGGATTCCTTTAAGGTAGGACAAGTTTCTAAAAATGTGGAAATATTAGTTCATAACTACTTTTACCAAAAATATAATCACGATTGGCCTTTAAATCCTTTGAAGTCTTGCAGTAGAGGATGTTGTACCCAAGTAGGGCCACTATATCTGAGAATAGACATCATCAAAGAGCAATCTAATAACATCGGAGTTAATATACTGCATGAATGAGTTTCCTTAGACTGACCCATTCGTGTATGGGGGAGAGTAACATCGGAGTTAATATACTGCATGAATGAGTTTCCTTAGAGATCAAATGAACTCATGAAGACTGTAATATTGGTATTCAAATTGATAAGTTCTACATTGTTTCAATTCCCAACAAAGATTCATCATGAAACTTGCAAGAGACACAAAACAAACATTTATGCAACACATCTTAGTTGAAGACTGACAAATGGTATACTTCAGGACTGTCTTATTGCCACCAATAAGAATATGAAACTAAACATGCTGCAATTTGTTTCCTGAAGTGTTAGTAGTATAAGAGATTTGATACTCTTGAGAGTGCCCCTTTCTGATAGATGGAGATGAGACTGGCTTCACTAAATTTTGTTCTCATATTCCCTGGTTCAGCATCTTGGACAGTAGAATGAGGATAGGTTTCATTATATGTCACCAGGCTTTCACTTTCCCTGGGGTGAACTTGAATATTGTCTGTATTTAACAATAAGTGAATCTTGTAACCTGGACTTTGAGAATTGAGATCCCACAGTTTGACTATTGTAGATAAGGGAAGACCACACAAGTTATGCACAAGTACCTAGGAAGATTTGCTGAGGACAAGAAAGGGATGCAAGGATATTAGAGAAAAAATGTATTATGATAAAAAATAATTGGAAGGTCCAACGGCCAGAAGTAATAAAGCAAGGCTGCCTGTTGATAAGAGTAGTCTGCTTGACCTGTAGAGGACTAGAGTGGGGGTGGGGGGGGGGGGGGGGGGGGGGGGGGGGGGGGGGGGGGGGGGGAGGACTTCTGGAATAGAAAAAAGAAGAAAACAGAAGCACTATAGAGGAATGTACCTCTGAGAGTGATCATCCTAATCAGTTGACTATGATGGCATAAAAAAAGATTGGAACAGGCTTCAAAAGTTTCTGAAGGGGATGTTGGGTGGAGGACATCCTAAAGCAAACCTGAATTCCAGGAGAAATGAAGCACTAGAAATTGTCGATGGCAGAACTAATGTGGCTAGCAATGGTTATTGTTTTTTTTTCCTGAGATAAGGCCAGTCGTTAATGACCGTCCATGTCCTGGGCTTACTAGCACCAAGACCCCCTCCCATTTAATTAAAATTTACCCGAGCTGGGATATGAACCCATGCCCACTCCTGCCTTCCTCACCAGTGATACCACCGGACCACCCCGACTGGTAAGCAATGGTTAGGCACTATATACTTATATAGTTTGAGAAGAAGAGTTACAGATGTACATGTATAAGAAACCCCAGTGGGTCTATCCACTAACCATAGCAGTAGCTAGGCTAGAACTCTCACACATGTGATTCCCGCTTATTAGCTTCCGAGTGTCAGTGATGATCCTCCTTATGGTACTCTGATAAGTGATCCCTGAATCCTGATACACTGTCCTGCCACAAGTGCCATAGGGTTGCAGTCGATGCCATTCTGGCAACCATGTATCCCCCTCTGTGCTGTTTGGATTGATGCTGAATGATAGCTCCTTCATAGCTCAGGCTGTATGTGCTAGTCACCCTCATGCCCAGTTTATATCTGATATACACTTCCAACACCCCCCCCCCCCCCACCCACCCCCCCCCCCCCCCCCCCCCCCCCCCCCCCCCCCCAACGTAGGTTTCTCTTCTAATCTTTTCTTTTAAAAAACAATTCTTCTATCATAAAAAAGAAATCTATCTATATTAAAAAAAGTCTACCTTAATTTTAATATTAATGTTAATGTTAATTTTAGTGTTAAAAACTTAAAACTAAAATTAAAATTAACACTAAAATTAAAATTAACACTAAAATTAAAATTAAAACTAACACTAAAATTAATATTTTTAAATATATATTTGTTTTTAAATTTATTTTTGAAGATATATTGTTTTTTATATTTGTTTTGAAAGAATAGATTAATTTTGAGATTTGTTTTATAAAAAAATAAATCTATCTCTATTTTGAAAATTAAAAAACAATCTATCTATCTCTATTTTAAAATAAATAAGTAACTCTTATCTCTATTTAAAAAATAAATCGATGGATAGGACTTATTTTTTTAAGATAGAGATAGATTTGTTTTTTAAAAGGAGAAATTTATTTTTTTTAAAGAGAGAAATTTGGAAGAGGAACATACATATGTTCTTAAATTCCGTAACTTTTCCGTAAAAACTCTCCCGTATGAGAAGGGATATATATATATATATATATATATATATATATATATATATATATATATATATATATATATATCCTAAATTTTCCAAAATAGTGTTCCAAATCCATATCGTGTCCATATGCGGATCCCTGACCATAGGGTAGTAAGCATGGGTGAGAGAGAGAGTAAAGGGATACTTCAACGGATTTGGTTAAGTTGAACCATGGCAGGTACAATGAGTTGATATCATGTAAATTCTTTTGTTTTACATTTTATAACAAAATTTTACTGTTCATAATAATTAATTGATATTATGTCTATGCCTTTTTGATTAAATTTGTTGCAAGAGTCAACTATTAAAGCATGCAACAGTTTTGTGCATAAGTGAATATGACCATATATATGTTCTATTTCCAGTTAACGAAATAATTTATGAAGCATAAGAAATGCCTGTGTGATTTTATAGATCGTTTTATCGCTAACCTTCACCTCATTATCCAGGTTGACATTACTCCTACATTGGCCCTTCTTCTTGGTGTTCCAATTCCGAAGAATAACGTGGGAGTGGTGATCTTTGAGCTTCTTAGTTCATTAACAGGTTTGTTTTATCTTCAACCATTTTCTGAGAACAATAATCTTGTAGTAGAAAGATAGCAGGCAGCTCCAGTAAATCTCAAAAATAAGATGTAGGTCAAAAATAAGTTACTAGATGATCATATTGTATAGGCTGACCCAAAAGCTTTGGGGATGAGGCATGGCTGTTGCTGTAGATGATCAAATTGTATGTACTATGTAGTCCGATAGAAGTCAAAAGTTAATTAGATTGTCATATTGTATTGGTCGACCCCCAAAAATTTGGGAATCGGGCATGGCTATTGCGCTGAACAAATTGTATGTAGTATCTAGTCCAATAGAAGTCAGTTTGTACCTTAGAAGCCAAAAACTTCTAGAAGGTCAACGAATCCTAGTAGAACCTCGATTCGGCGGTTCTTACTTGGGAGCTCGCTTTTCCGATGACGAGCTCGTTTCTCCGGCGACAAGAACACGTTTCTTCTACGACATGAGCGTTTCCCATAATATGACTATAATTTTAAAATATGACATAAATTTTGGGAAGAAAGCTACAATTTTTACTACACGTTTATCAAAGTACCAAGAAACTAAAGATTATTTACCTTGACATCATAAAAAATCAACATGCAAATGATCTCTCCGTAACTGTGAATTGAACTTTATAAATTCTAATAAATATAAAATATTTATAAGTTTTGATAACGATAATTAATAAACATAAAATTTTTATTATTCGTGCACGCTCCCAACTTTAGATTAGGTAGTCGCGTTCCCCCGTTTCCGCTCCCGCCCCCGCCACCGCTTCCGTCCCCGCTTCCGCTTTTGACTTCTAAGGTTTGTACCTAACTTCTTCCTATTTTGTGTTCGTATAAGGTTCTAACTTTATATGCTCTCCATGTTTACTGTTTTCTCCTTCGTATCATTATCGTCTCCATCATCATGAAAACCTGTTTTTGGTTGTGGAGTAGAAATGCAAAACTTTATGTCAATAGTTAGAAAGAAATAACCAAATTACATGGCTCTGTCAACCTGACTTTACACGTTTTAGTTTGGTGTCTTGATCTTCTGCAAGGCATCAATGTGCAGAGGGTCCTCTCATAAATCATAAGAGGGCAGTTTGGGGAGTATTCTCTCTATTATCTTTTATATGTAGTGCTGTGTTAATTCTACCCAAGACATGTCTTCACTATCTTGCACAATTTCATTTTGAATGGCTTTGTGAAACAACAACGACAACAACAAAGTATTTATCCAAAATATTTTGGGTCTGCTATTTGAATCCTTTTCTTCCATTCATTTCTGTTAAGGACCATGTCCTCTATATCACTAACAAGCATATCCTTCTTTGAAACCTCAATCCATGTTCATTTAGGCCTACCTCTAGTCCTAGCAGCGTTTGTCTACTATCTTATGGTGCCTCTTTACTGTAGCATCTATTGGTACTATGTGAAACAATTAGTGGAAAATTTTGTAGTTGTTTATCAACCTGACTTAAATTATCTTCTTCTTATGGCGTCAAAAGGTTAATTAATTATAATATATTCTTTCACTATTTCCCATTGAATTTCGCAAATGCCCAGCAAGTACTCTGTAATTCTATGTTCTGTTCATGGCATATTGTACGAAAATATTCACTTACTACTATTGCGTTCAAGCAACCTTATTAGTTCTGGATCTGGGTAAGTGAGGGGTGTTTTGGATGTTTTAACATAGAATCTAATATGATTATTTTGGACTGAGGGTATTTATGGTTGTTGCATGACGCGATTTGTAGAAACAATTGACTGTCGGTTGTTGATCTGACCTAAATTATCATCTCCTTATGGCCTCGAAAGGGTAATGAGGTATAATATCTTGTTTCAATATTTTCTGATCACAAGTTTCCAGCAAGTACTCAGTAATTTGAGAAATTTTGACTTACCCTCCACTTTATTTACTATATTTAAGGGTCCACCCCAGTTTTTCTATAATGTACAAGACCTCTCACTTTTGACGAAAACCGTCAGAAAATGACGGTCAACTACTTTAACCAAAATGCCCCTCCCATTGTCTTCTTCCTCTTTCCTCTCCCCCCCTCCCCCCCGGGAAGGGGGGTCAGCGGGGACGGGTGGGGGTGGCGAGGAGGGATGGGCGGGGGGTCAGGGGTCAAAGCGGAGGGGCGGGGCTGCGATCGCTAACAACGGCCCGGGGGGGGGGGGGGGGGGGGGAAGACAATAAGGGGTATTTTCGTCAAAAAAATTGGGTCAAAGAAGTTGACCGTCAATCCTGGACGGTTTCCATCAAAAGTGAGAGGTCTTGTACATTATGGAAAAACTATGGGATGCACCCTTGAATATTAAAGTGGGGGGCAAGTCAAAATTTATCCTGTAATTTTACCTCTGTGCATTTTCATGTTAAAGCGACCTTGCTAGTTCTGGATTGGGTGAGGTGGTGCTTCAGAAGTTTACCATAGTATCTAACATGACTACTTGGTGTTTGTTGAGGACGGGGGTGGGGGGGGGGGGGGGGGTTGGTGTGGGAGGGGTGGTGTTGGAGTTCATGTAAGTATGTAATAAATTGAGTTTATAAGGTACATTAAGGTTGTGAGACAGGACTTTGTTCAACTTAACTCTCTTTTGTAGTCAGGAAATGTACTTTTCAGAGACTTATTTGAGATAAGCAATGTCTGAAAACAAAAGCAATGTGTGTACTTCATGGTTTCGGTTTTGAACCTATATATTAGCTAGCTTGTTTTATACTCATTTCACTGCAGTATATTCAGAAATCAGACCAATTACTTCAGTTTTTATGTATAGGATTAATTAAATGAATAAATGTGTAAAGTTGCAAATGAGCTTTAGGAATGCGCTTTGAAATATTTGCATAGTTGTAATAATTATGTTACCTTGTCGGGTCAGCTTTATGCTTTATTCTTATGTAACGTATTAAATTATGTGAGTGTTGTTTATTATTGTTTTTTCCACCTATGGCAGATAAAGAAAAGCTGCGAGCTTTAGAGCTGAATTCTTGGCAATTATTAAGATTACTGCAGGCACATTTACCTGGTTTAATATGTGGAGGTATGAGTTGCCATGGTTCTCAAGTTAGTGGATATATGATTGAGGAAAAGTTATGCCATTCGTTCTCTAAAGCAACTGCAGCTCGTAACCTATGGGAACTGCAACTGAGGAATTCTAGCTTTATGTGAGAATTTGAACACGACTTCCCTCATTATCAATGTTAATGATTAATATCTACTATCTAATGGTCTTTTGGTATTCCATAATTATCCTCTTTGCAGGGTTGACAATACTGATGAGTTCCACGTTGTTGTTACATTACAGTATGAGTTTTTAAGAAATGCGAGTCAGTGGTTGTCGCACAGAGCTACTGATGTAATTTTCAATTTCTAGGTTTAGTTTCTTGAATAAATTTGTCAAAGTGCTATTAAAGTTTTTTCTTTTAATTTCTTTGATAAACTGAGGAATTTCATACTTGTGCAGAAACCTATCACTTTGCTTCTATCTGGAGTTGTCTTCATGGTTATATCATGCACTCTGCTTTTCAACCTTCTGTTTTTCTTGTTTAAAGAAGTTTACTCTACTCAAAAGCAATTCCAATCTCAACCCAAAGAGCGTGATGGTGTTTGGAATTTAGATGAGGCTTTTGTTTTGCTCGGAATATTAATCCATGTTCTCAGTCTTGGTGCAAGCTCCATGGTCGAAGAGGAGCAATACACTTGGCACTTTTTGGTTTCGACACTATATTTAATATTTCTCTTCTTGGCAGTCCACTCTCTTCTTAAGCGGCAGAGATCAGGTCCAGCTGACTTCATGGGAGGAAATGAATATCAGTCATTGCATAAGGAACAAATTACTAGTTCTTGCACCAATGGCAGATTCTCAGTTTATGGTGGACCATGGTTGAAAATTAGTAAAGACTATTACCAGGTAACAGCAGTCCTTGTTGTTCTCATCTGTGGGAGGATTTTAAGAGGCTGGCATCAAGGCGGGGTAAACTGGGTGCATCTTCCAGATATTTCCAAATGGCTTGAACAAACTGGCACTTCTAGTATAAAATCTTTCCAGATAGCCTCACTACTTCTTCTTGGCATATTGTATTTCTGTGCCTTCCGTTTGGTCAAATTGAAAAGTTACCTAATTTATCTAGTCTTGTTTAGCAATTTTATCTCCGGATCACTGATCATACTTCATATCTTGGAAACACAGAGCCATACTGTTTTACTGATGAATTACAGCTCCACTGTAATAGCTCGGATACTCTATCTTTCTGTTATTGTTACAGTGGTGTTAACTTCATTGTCGTCACCCTGGATTCTACCTATTCATCATCAGAGAACCCACATGACATTCAAACCAAATATGAGCTCTCATTCCATCAATAAGCCAACTAATTCCCTTTTGCTGGCTATACAAGATTCGACATACCTCAATGGAATGACGTACGTTTCATCTTGGTGCCTTCTGCAGCTGCTTTTACAACAACCAATTAATGCTATGCCTATACTACTAATTCTCCTACAGTTATCTGCCAGCATAATCTATTTTTCAGCTGATGGATCACGTCATAGGCAGTGGGTTGAGGTCAGTTCAGAGAAGTTTCAACTCACTGTTTAGATTATAGCATCTGTAGTTTAGGGAAATTATCCTTATTTTAATGAATAACATAAAGTTATTTGCTGTAGTTGTTCATCACAAAAATGCCTTCATTTTTTGTCATAAATAGAGTTGTTCTTGTTTTACTGCTCAGTTGAACGAACTTCAAATTATTATGTAAAATGACATTCCTCTGTGAATGTTGTCTCTTACAAGCATTATCATGTTTGATATTATATATTTCTCCTACCACACAACAGTTATAGTTTATAGAGGGCATCACCTGGCACGACACTAGGGTTTGCTACATGCCTCCTGGAGGATGCAGCTTCAAGTTACGGAAACACTGTCTCTGAGGTAAGGCTGCATGCATCTTGACCGTCCCCAGGCCCTGTGTAAAAAGGACCCGTGGCACTAGGTCACCTTTTTTTTTTCCACAAAACAGTTATAGTTTCTGCAATCATGTGCAAAGTGCCATTCTTTAGCTTGCTGGCCTCTTTCTGGAATCGTTAAGGTTGTCTACAGATCTGTCATTTATGACAGATCAATTTCTTTTACTTAAATTCCTGTTATACCTAACATGTTTCAAATTGGTACTAAGTAATAAAATGAGACTGGCTCAGCTGAGATGTCTTGAGGAAATCACTTCCATCGTTTATGCAGCATTTATTATCACTTGTATTTGTTACTCACTGAACTTGTGACTTTGTCATAGTCCAACCTCAATCAACCAATAATCTTTCCAAAAGTAGTAGGTAAACTCTCAACTTTTTTTCACCAGGCATTTCTGTAGAAACTAAATTCAGAAATATGATGAGTTTCAGTATGAGAGAACATTTGAACTACCAATGAATAGTCAACCAACATGCTTACAGGCTTTCCGTCAATATTTTTATTTGTGTCCCTCTTCTTATTCCCTTTTGTCTGTTTTCTTCCTTGCCCCCTTTTTTCCGTTCTTTTTAAGGTCAATCTTGGTTAGGGTTTTGTGCTCAACATATCCAGACTTCTCCAACTCAGGTCTAATAGTAGTCCTTAAAGGAGCGGCTCCTATATCTTGACCATTGCTAGTAAGAAAACCTATCTACAGCACCTAAATAATGAGAATTGTTTCGACTAAATATAGATTGCATTCAATAAATACACACACAAACAATTGTCATGATCATCCAAGACTTCTCTGATCGTCACGGGGTTTAGCTAATATTCACAAGGAAGACCAACAAAATTAATTGACATAGTTATGTTCTAATAACTGGCTGTCAACCTGAAATTAATCCTCTATGGTGGTGTCACGTTCCTAGCTAAAGTTGCTATGACTCTGAAAAAGAGAGGGCTTTGCCGTAAAACCTAGAAAGCTGGTTCTAAAGTATCAGTTAGTAAGCTTGTTGTAGCTTATCAGCGGATTGTGAGCATAAAGGGTAATAATTAGTGTTCAATTTCATTGGTTTGGTTGTGTATCTTCAACATGTTCCATAGGGCATGTGTCAATTTTTCACCTTCTCTCTTTTGTTTGAATGATTCTCCTTACTGCTGCTCAAGCGAATTGCATCTCTTTAAAGACCTCTTTTCTCGAGTTCCCTTTCTGCTACTAATTGTTCTCCTGAACTAGGATATATATTTATTGTGGACACCATCTGCTCCTACTTCTCATCTTTTACTCGTGCCGTGATCTTTTGGTGGTTAAATTGTTGATTGTTAGCTTTCACACTCATTAGCCTATAACTTCTCATTCGCACTAGAAGCTCCGAAGTTACGCTGGATGGTGATGTATTCATTGACAGAAGACTTTAGCTGAGGAGGTTATAACATTACAGCGTACTTACTTACTATCTTGTTCCCCTTTTATATGAAAAGCTTCTTTTAGCTGTACTCTGATGTTGATTGGCTGGAGTACCTATTGTCTAGACCATCAGATTAGAACAGGTTTCTGTAACATGTGGTTTCACAGTTTTATTTCTAAGTGAGTAAGCAGTTGGATTTTCTGGATCACTTCTCATATGGAAGTTTAACACCATACCATGTCAATGACTTCCACACCTCTTGTATTTGGTTTTCACCTCTTCACTCGCACGTAATTTTTGGGATTTCGCCATATGAGTGAGCAGATCTTATTATAGTTCAACAGTTCCTCTCATGTCTAATGAAGTGTATCGTCATTTGTACTTCCATCACGTCTTTTCGTTTTTTTGTGGAATATTTTCAGCATTTTGAGACTTCTAGTGCTATGGGGAAATGTGTTGGTCTTCTTACAAGCTTAAAACTTTCTTGTAACTGAACTTGGTTGTGTAATTATGGTGAAATATTCTATCATGTGTGCTTATTCGATGATTTAATATAAAGCATATTCTGGTTGTGCTTTCTGAATTAACAATAGTCTGTGGTCATTAGGTTGCTGCCCTGCATTTTTTGGGGATGGTAGGGCATTTCGGTCTGGGAAACAGCAATAGTCTAGCCACCCTTGATGTTGCTGGGGCATTCATAGTAAGCTTTTTTTAGTAATCTAGACTTCTTTAATTCTATATCATTTCCAATTGGCACACCATTTCTTCCATCTGCCTAGCGAAGTGGTATTTACAGCACTGACTAGCATGGTTTTTGTTTTTTGCTTTTTGTTTTTGTTCTCAGGGTATCTCAAGCCACTCAACAGTACTCTCTGGTATACTGATGTTCATTATTACCTATGCATCTCCTTTGTTATCATTTCTTTGTATGATTATGTCCATATCCACAAAGGATATGAGATACTACCCCACTCCAGCTAAGCGGAAGTTTGGATGTATGCTTCGAACGATGATAGCATTTCCTTGTTTGCTCCCTCTGGTCCTTAACTCAATCATATTGAACGCGTTCACTATTATATTGCTGCTCATGAGAAACCATTTGTTTGTATGGAGTGTCTTTTCCCCGAAGTAAGTATTAAAATGCTATATACAGTACAGTAATTTCAAATATTTAGTGTATCCTTGACCTTGATAACCATGCTCCATAAGGTTTGTTACATTGTAAATGCAACTTTCTGAAATTCACTACATTGCTCTTTGAATTCATATACAGGAATTCTTAAATTTGCTTATGCTTTGTTTTGGAAGGGCATCAGTACAAATATATTGTGAATGGCTTAAGCACTGAGGGAATGGATATGTATTGCCACAAGTTCTACAGGATTACACTATTATTTTACTATTCTGTCATGCTCGATGGTGCTGGCACTCCCTATGACACAACATGAATTTGCTAGGAAGAATGCTAAATAAATACTAGCAAAAGAAAAAGGCATAACAAGCATTCCATGAACTATTCATCGTTGCTTTACCTCATAAAAACACTCATTTACTCTGTTGGATATCTTGATGGCAGATAGCTAGAAACTGACAAGATGTTTGTATCTACTAGACACAAAACCACATTTTGGTTCTCTCCTTAAAGCACGATATGTTTTTCATGTCTTCGGGGGCATATTCTTTAATTAAGATTAGCTCATCCTTTAATCACAATTGTCGAAAGAATGACGTGAGAACAAATTAGCGTAAGAAACGTAATCACAGAATGAGAAGTCCTTGTGCAATAAGTAAACGGAGTCATGGTTAGGATTAATGTCAGGACTCAGGGTAAGTATGATATTTACAAGGTGCAGGTTTTCTTGGCCTAGAGTTAGAATATATTTTTAGACCAGGTTGTAAAACAGTTCCATATATTCCCTTCTTTTCCCTTTAAGGTCGCAAAGTTGAAACCAATGTGGTTTTCTACAAAGCACAAATGCCATACTTGTTGAGATGGAAATAAAGAAGGGACTGGAGACTGTCCTCTGACATTGAAGCATGGGAACTAATAAGATGTGAGCAATGATTAGTAAGGCTTTGGCGACTGTCCTCTGACATTGAAGCATGGGAACTAATAAGATGTGAGCAATGATTAGTAAGGCTTTGGCGATTCTATTAAGCATAGTGTTTGAAATAGGTGGTGTTTTTTTCCCCATTTTGTAATGCTATTTAGGGGTGTATGCATGGAGGTTTTATGAATCACGACCTGATCAGCAGGATAGCAACAACCAATGCCAAAAATATTCAGTCGTATTTTTAATTGTTTGCAGTATTGGCCGATACCGATCCAATACGGCCGATACCGATACGATTTGGCATGTCCCGATCCGATACCGACTAATTCCTGATATTGATCGATACCGACATTGGGGCTCTCTTTTTGGTCAATTTGACAAAGAAAATTTAACGAAAAAGACCAATCACTAAGGGTGTAAAAGCATTAGTAAGGTTGTAAAAGCATGTAAAAGAAGAAAACTTATCTATCACATATAAACAAATCGGCAATATTGAGTTATTTCATTCAATTTTAAAACTACCAAAAACAACACTGGAAATACTTAAAATTATGCAAAAATGTACACAATATATTTTCTAAATTTATTAATAATTATTTGCTTTTTGATACTAAAAAAATTCGATAGTCCAATTTGAAACTGTCGATACTCTCGATACCGTCGATCATGATACTCATAGGAATGGTCCAATACCGATTCCGATACTGTGAACCTACTATTTTTAGCTTTGTTTTAGAGTAGTGTTCTTCACACAAAATGTTTTGAAGAATGCCAAATAAATCAGACTGATTATTCTTTTTAAAATCCCTGCTACTATGCCAAAAGTGTAGAATTGTGTGAGATTTGAGCTTGATATATTTAATATTGTTCTAATAGGGACCACATTTCGAATGCCCATTCTTTGGCTTGAGCTGGAATCATAGCGGTATAGTTGATAAAATTAGCTTAAATGTGTAATATGTTTAACTAGTAAACTAGCGGCATTCTAAAGTAGTCATATCGATATTGGTCGGATTGGATTTGAAGGTGTCCGATCCATACTCAAGCAAAATATCGTTATCGATCGATACTCTGTACATTTTTGTTGTATCGGTCTGTATCGACCGACAAGTATCCGATACAGACCGATACATCTTGATAGGAACCGATACGACATAAATAGAACCAAAAACGAACTATTTGTAGAAATTACCTTTGTTAGCTAATTGTAGGTAATCTTTCTGATGAAATCCTATCCTCCGTCGCGACCATCGTCGTCCCTTCTTTACCGTCGTCGCTGCTCGTTGAGGAAAAGTAAGCGGAGACAGGGAGGTGGGGAGGGCAAAGAGAAATAGAGAAGGAAAGGAGATAGAATCGGTCTTCATTTCTCACCTCTCCTCTCTGTATCTTTCGACCCTGGAGAACAATGGGGAGGAGAGAAATGGAGGGTGCGGATCTCTCTCCTCCCGATTTCATATATATTTTGTTAGGGTTAGGCCGTTAGGATTTGGTTAATGGGTCGCACCAAACCCCCTCTTGTAAAAAAATAAAATTTTGAACCACTGCTGGGCCGGACTAAACCCTTTCATATATATATATATATATATATATATATATATATATATATATATACACTCAACTTACAAAAAAACTTGTGCATACCCCCTGAAGGCTGCGACGGAGAAAAAAAAAATTATATATAGTAGAATGTAGTGAGAATTATCAAGTTTTTTGTAATCTTGCACGATATACTTGAATAACTGAGTTTTTTAGTCATGTATGGTCATGGACAACTTGTGCACAAGGTTTTAGTTCCTCGAAAGGTTTCCGAGGCTACGGGACCAATTCGTCCTAAGAAGAACATGGATAGTTGTGCTGATGTTCTAGCACAGTCTTCTAACCAAGCTATGGTTCATGATGATTTGTGGTGCCAGTGACCCTTACATATATAAACTATTTAGCTAACGATATTTGATACCAATATGTTACGTCCCGATTCCGTCGAATCGATAAGTTGCCAACGGACTAGATGTTGTACAAGCCTAAGTTGCTCTTGTACAAGGCGTGTTCGTATACAATTGGATACGCTGAAGCAGATGGTTCAGAAAATCGTGGTCAACAACCACTAGACAACTACGTCCGCTACAGCTGAACCCGTAGAAGCCGAAGTCGAGGAACCCCAACCTGCAAAGGTGAAGAATTATGTCTTTGATATATCAGAGTTCAAGAAAGTGTGCAACACCACGTTTAAGGGGACTGAAGATCCTGCAGTAATTATGGATTGAATGATTGAATTGAAAGATCATTTTGAGCTATTGGCATTCATGAGTCAAAGCGATAGCGTCCGCTCAACTTCAACTCCGTATGCACGCGCACGACTAATGTTTATACTTTATATGTTTTTATTTCTAGTAAAAGGATGTGATGTATGGAACAATGTATCTTATTTTGTAATGTAAAGTTTGTAAGCCAGTACGACACCTACTCCGTTGTTCAATTTTCGTAATGATGTACATTACCAATGAAAAATTATCATTTCTATGCCAAATTGTATTATTCAATTTCTCTATCTAAACTCTATTGCAACTCTCTATTTAACCTCGTTGTATCCAAATGTACACGAACACGTATTGTGCAAACGCAACTTAGACTTTTACGGCATCACGCAAGGTTGTAAAAGGCGTAGGCGGTAGGTGGACGGCCACCCACCGCCTAGCGCCTAGGCTGCCTAGGCAGCCTTCTAATATTAGGCGGTCGGCGCCTAGTTTATATATATATATATATATATATATATATATATATATGAATTAAAAATATGCTTAAGTAAAAAATTATACCCCAAATTCAAAGCTTCTCATAATAACTAAACATAGTCAAATTCATAGTACAAGACTAGAAG
Source organism: Iris pallida (assembly GCA_029216955.1). Taxonomy (NCBI): domain Eukaryota; kingdom Viridiplantae; phylum Streptophyta; class Magnoliopsida; order Asparagales; family Iridaceae; genus Iris; species Iris pallida. Next base: position 3,396,076 of record JANAVB010028398.1, read on the forward strand.
TTCAAAGTTTCAAACATAATTCAAATAGTTAACACTAACAAAAGATAGCAATAACAATACAAAATAACAATATCCCATCTTTTTCCTGTGTCAATCAGCATGGACCCGACTTCTTTATTTTTTATGTCCACAAATTTTTTTCACTGTGCATATTTTTTCCACTATGCACTCATTTTACTGTTCACTGTTCACATATTTTTTTATTGTGCACTCATTTCACGGTTAAAAAGCTGCTGTTCATTTCACAATAGAAAAAAGAAGAAGAGAAGAAGCAGCTAAAAGAAAAAAAAGATGAAGAGAAGAAGCAGCGAAGAAGAGGAGCAGCTAGAAGAAGAGAAGAAGCAGCGAGAAGGAGAAGGAGAAGGAGAAGGAGAAGGAGAAGGGAGAAGGAGAAGGAGAAGTTTACTGCCTCCTTCTATGCTGCTCCTCCAATAAAAAAAAAACCCTAATATGCTGCTCGAGCCCTAACCGGCTGGAGAAAAAGAGAAAGAAAAAGAAAGAAGAGAAGAGAAGATGAAGATGGAGAAGAAGAGAAGGTGAGAACCCTAACCTTTGTCCTTTGTTTGCTGCCTCCTTCTTCCCTCTGCTATTTCTTCTTCTTCCTCTGCTGCTGCTTCTTCCTTCCTCTCTTTTGTTTCGTTGCTGCTGCTGTTATTATTTTTTTTTTTTTTTGGAAGCTGCTGCTGCTGTTTCTTCTTCTTCTTCTGCTGTTATTTTTTTTTTTGGGAACCCGCCTAGGCGGCCGCCCACCTGCCACGAGCAAGTCCGCCTAGGCGGCCGCCCCACCGCCTCGAGCGCCTAGGCGGCCGCCCAGGCCCGCCTGGGGGCCGATTCCGGCCCAAAGTTGGGCGCCGCCGCGCCGCCCAGCGCCTAGGCGGCGCCTAGGCGCCGCCTAATCTCGCATTTTATGGCATCACGTGGCTCGAACCCGGCCGACCTCTTTGGGTGTCCGTGTCTGCGCTACTCCTACGTGAGCTACGAGCGCTGGACACACACTATATATAACTTTATATCCTCTATTATATAATGCGGCTTGGAAACGGCTCAAAAGTGAGCCGTCCAAGCCGTATGTATATCATCAATCATTTATTTAAAAATACGGAAGATTAAAATTTTAAACTCTCTCGCATAACTAAAAATTCTTTCTTATTCACATATATCCATAACAAATTATAACTAAAATATAACTAAATCTTTAACAAATATTAATTCAAATATATTTTAAATTTTAAATTATTCTTTCAATAATACCAGAAAGAAAGAAAAAATGTTTTACGTGCAAAGCACGTCAATTTACTAGTGTGTGTGTGTGTAACTTTATATACAATGTAACGTTTTTTATGTGTAATATTGTTTCATTCAATTATAATAAAAAAAACAACATAGAAAATACTTAATTAATGCATAAAATATGTAAACTATTTTTTTTTCTTCTAAATTTTCACTAATTTATTAATAATTATTCAATATTGACCAAAAAATCCGATACCGCCGATACTAGTCGTTACTGATACTCATACAAAATGTCCGATACCGATACTTTGAACCTTGATTGTGACAAGCTGTCAATTTTGTCCGAAGCCTCTATGATTGGTATAGATTCCTAGCATAAAAGGAAAGAATGAGCAAGAGAGGGCTAATGAAGGAGCTAACAAAGATTGTTGGTGAATAGGCAAAAACCTGTTTTTGGGTACCCATTTAACTCTAGAATAGGAAGGATCCTGGAGTAAAAGGTACGATGACAGGATTGCTCTAGGAAACCTTCCAGTCTCTAACCGAATATAATCCAGAGTCTAATATAATTTTTGTCCCAATTATAGAGTATTCATCTTTCAGGTCTCATTCAATTTTTCCGGCACATGCATGCACTTGCATATATCATAGCCAAATCTAGTGTTCTGTGCTTCTATGGCAGGACAATTCAAGACACTTGGAGATCGCTGCTGCTATGCAACATTCTCAACTTAGGATTAGCTATCTCCATTTGTTAGTGAAATGGTCAGATTTTGTGTCATTAGTCATGTAGTAGAGCATTTTTGCAGTAATTTTCTATTGTTGGGGTTAATGTTTCCTAGAAATATAAGATGGCAACCTTATTGTTTTACTTTTACCATTTCATTCAGTTTTCATTGGTCAAAACTAAGTTGGATTGAGTCACTCAAAACTGGATAGGTGTCTTTTTTCACAGTTAGGATTTAAGGATGGAAGGAGGAAGAAAGATGGTGATGGATTAGGGTTACGACTAAGGGTATTCTCGTCATAACTTTGTGAATTCTACCTGTAGGTAGCAAATTGATAATAACTAGGGTATAAATGTGAAAAATGAAAGTTCAGGGTACAAAGTGATCATAGGGCAAAGTTGAGGGTATTTTAAGTGCAAATAAGCCACCGAAATATAAAGATACGATGAACTAAAAGTGGAACCCAGTTGCCATTGTACAAAAGAAATTGATTGGACTTGATGTCCTTGGTAGATATTGATGATAACCATAGATGCAAGAGTAGGAGCATAAGCACTCGTAACGTCAGAGCTACATCTTGTCGTACACATATCTGACATGGCACACTCCAAAGTACACTACAACAACGAAAACAAGACCTCCATCCCAATTTTGTGAAGTAGGCTATTTGTATCCTTTCTCCCATTCAGCTCTGGGGCCATGTCTGTTGTAACATTAGGAAAAACCATATGCTTTGTTACCGACCAAATCCAAGTTCGTTTAGGCCTACCCCTAGTTCTAGTAGCTTTCTTGACTAATATTTTACTGCTCCTTCTAACGGGTGCATCTGTTGGTCACAACCAAGTACACTGGGACACAAATTGCTGCCATGTCCTTATGGCGGTTTCTGTATTATGTCATGCAGTATTCATGTCCAGTACAGCATAGGCAGACAGTAACTATAATGTCGCCCGTGACAAAGGCTCGGAAGCAATTTTGACATTCTTATACGGGAAGGAGTATGCCAGGATCCATCATTAATCATAGCAGAAAATTGGATAATTGGGTTGTTTTCAAGAGTATGTGAACTCCTTTTACCCAAGTAGTGGACGATTGTGATGGGTTACAACTTACAAAGCTAAAACTTAAAATAGGGTTCTTGTTGAATATGAAATCACAAACACTTCGGTGAATAAGGTAGAAGCAGAAACTGTGGAAATGTTGTGAAAGGGATTTAGTAGAAAAAATTAGAGTGGTTGGTATGCTTACCTACGTAATTTTTAACCTTCAGTTGCGTTACTTATTTTTCTCTCGTCTGAAATGAACTTTTAGCAGTGATTTGGGAAATTTTTGCTAATTCTACAGTTCCCAGCATAAATATTTTCTATTTTCGTTAACGCTAATCTCTGATTGACCATCATTCATACGACAGGTATTTATATATTTGTGCTGCAACAGTGAGTGTCTACATTGGAGTATTTATAATAGCAGCGACCGGAGTTTATGTGTCTACCGTCCTCTCCTTTAGAACTAATATGTTCAAATCATATACTACCAGTTCTTGACGGAAAGCAAAGCCTTCATGCAGCTTGTCGGCCTTGATGTTCTTTGAGAAATTATTGTTAGGAAAGAGTTCGAGGGAAATTGATATTTATCGCGATGTTACCTGGTATTGAATGGACAAGGATATCCTATCCACGACATTGTTATGAGGGTATGTTGGTTATTTAGGAATCATCTTGTATAGTACGATTGTCAAGAAGAGAATCAGTTAGAGTTGTTTTCATATTCCATTTTTGCATGGATTGTAACAGTGACTTGGTGTTCGGGAGATTTACCTTTTTATCTATCATTTCCTGACATAACCAGAGTAACTGAGCCTATTATTAGTGAAGGATGATCCACGTAGCTAAGTGATTGTTCGGCTTTTTTCAGATATAGCAATTGTAAAGAGAATCTCAGGTCACCAGGTTTGAGAGGTATGTTAATCTGACCCAGATAGCAACTTTTATGGCAACACTTCCAAAGAAGTAGGAGCTTCTAATGTACAAGGCTGCAACAATCTCCTGAGAATGCATGGTGCGCAGAGTCTTCATTTGTCTCGTTATTACCTGGTTGTCTTGAATGCAAAGCCCATGGTAGGATGACATAAATCGTCATTCTTTACAAATGTTGGACAAGATCTCATTAGTCCCCTTTTTAACATTGCTTTTGAAGATTTATAGTTAAATGTCAATTGTACAATAGCACAGTTGCTTACACTGGTTTTGTAATGCAAGTTCCTTATACACTGGTTGTATGTCTCATTAGCCCCCTCATTTCTCAATTCCTGTTTTTTTTCCTTGTGATGAAAATGTGGACACCCCCAGGCCTAATTAGTGTATATTGTATTGATGAATGTGTTTAATTTCTCTTATTTACCAATGATATTTGCAGGCAGCCCTTGGAATATGTACATAAGTATGCATCCTGATATTTTATGTTCAGTTAATGTCGATATATAAATTTTCGTTGATAGTTGCATATCTTGAGGTACCTGATTATTAAGTTCTTTAAAAAGATTGTCCACTAGTTCATTGTGGTTTTAGTTCAATCTTGGCTATTACATCCTGAAATAAGTGCTCCTTGATTGATGGAATGTAGTATTGTTGGTGCATCTGTGGTGGCTGATATGTCTGGTCAGAATTTTTTGAGTGTCCATTCTTCTTAGATTGGCACAGTTCTGCACTCGGAACAAACTAAATTTATGTGCAAAAAAAATTAAATTGTGAGCTTTGAGTAAATCTACGGTCAGGTCGCACAGCATTATCATTCCTCCTAGAGTCCAGACGAAGCCTTGTTATTCTTCTCATTTGACAATTACTTCAAACTTACATGCTATCACTGACAACATCTGTGATTTCAAACAGAGTCTTGAAACCTCAATAAGCAAACAGGTTCCTTATGATCCTCCTCATCTTCCTCGACAAACCTGGACCAGTACCAGTGCTGCTTCCACACCGAGCCCATGGACTCCAGCGGCACCCCTTTCGTCTCCGGCAAGAATGCTGCTACTAAATCTGTCACTGATGCTTTGGCCTGCTGGTCTGATCTCGAGAGGATATATTTCGCTGTTGACGAGCCAGCTCAGGGGCCCCCACGACCGCCCGAACTCCGCGGAGGACGTGCATGTCAGCACGAGCACCGCGGTGGCGTAGGGCTTCGGCAGCGCGGCCTCGCCACTGGACCCGATCTTCGCTCCAAGAGTGCTGGCCACGGTCACCTACAGTGGAAGAGGATACTACAGCCTCGTGTTATCAGAAGAAAAGAAGAAAAAAACACTAGCTAATAGCTAGTATCAGTTTGGATCTAGAGAAGAATATGTTTGTCTAGACTCTCAAACATTCCTTCAAATTGCAATTGGATTGGATGTGTATAATCAATCACAATTTCATATTCATGACAAAGATCCCATATTGAAGAACAATATGAATTAGCTATGTAGTTTCATATATGCATGATCTATGAACGTATAGATCATAATGACCGATGAGGATTGAGTGATCGCTGGGAAATTACTATGGACAACACACAAAGTGAATGGGGCTATAACATTTTTTTAATTTGTCATTTTCTATATTCATAATATTTTTTAGGAACAACACACAAGTTTTCAAACATCCAAATTCATTTTCTTTTTCCTGCTCACACAAGCTCATCTTCCTCCAAACACAATCAACTTCTTCTCTTCTTTGAAACACAATTAGCGATGGTTTCAAACTCGAATTTGGAAGCTTTAGAAATCGTGACAATCTGGTTGCCCATCACTTAGCTTTCGCTAAGCACCTGAGGATGCTGTGTATGGAAAGAAAATCAAAGAGATGAAAAGGGCGAAGCCCTAAACACTCCTTTCTTTCTTTAGTAGCCAAGATGGTAGCCTTTCCTTCCGACAATATTGGCCTGGGTGGCTGATATATATATATATATATATATATATATATATATATATATATATATATATATATTTTGAAGCAACGGGTAATTGTGGCGAACTCGTCTCCACTGGGGCTCGAACTCCTGACCATTTGGGCCGCATGCATCTCTCTTAACCACTAGCTAGAGGTCATTTGCGAGAGAGATATATATATATATATATATATATATATATATATATATATATATATATATATATATATATATATATTCTAGAAATGTCAAGAGAATCATGACAATATTTTGCTGTCCTCAATCCAACTATCTAGATTTCTAAAACTTTCGAATTCCTATAATGTGTTCGAAATCACCAATAATGTTGTTCGAAAGAGGAAGGAAATTTTGGGTGAGAAAAAATTGGAGGTTTGAAATGGTATGTCACTGCTTCCCTTAACAAATTGTACCGTCCTCTATCATTTCGTTGTCCATGTCACTTTTTAGTGGTGTCATTATTAATTTTCCTAATTTGTATAGTAAACTAGGGTACCTGCGAGAGGAACATTTGGGCTCCACCCTGCATGAAGAAAAATGTTGTATTGTTGTAACAAAAAAAAAAAATGAAATATGGAAAAAGGTTTGGGATCGTTAAGTCACCATTTGTAAAACAAAAATACTATTTGGCTTCCAAAAATTTGGGTGATACCATCTCCCATTATGTGGCATGTGACATGGTTGCTGACATGACAGCTGACATGCCAAAATTTAACATTAAAATTAATAGTAATATTAAATTAACATTAAGATTAACCTTAACATTGAAATTAATATCAATAATAATATTAAAATTAATATTAACATTAAAATTAATATTAATATTAATATTAACATTAACATTAAAAAAAAATTAGGTAAATAATTTTTTGGGTTAAAATTTGTCATGTCAGCTGTTATGTCAGATGCCACATAATGGAAGATAGCATCACCCAAATATTTTGGGATCCAAATAGCATAATTGTTTGTAAAATTACTGAATTGGAAATAAGGAAACTACGAGCGATGGCTCGAGGAATAATGTAAATTATGAGTGATGGCTCAAGAAAATGGTCATGGATAAGTTGCATATGTTATCGGAGAATGAACTCTGTTATATGTAGTAACTTTGGAACTGAATCTTATATGTAGTGAATCGTGTCTCGAAGGATGAACTCTATTACTTCAAGTTTTATGTTATCATACATGTTATATTTTTAATAGTTAAGTTGCATATGCATGCATGTATATTTTTAATAGTTAAGTTGCATATGCATGCATGATCGTGGATAAGTTGCACACAAGGTTTGGTTTCCTCTAATGGTTTCGCCACCACGGAATAGATTCGGTCTAGAAAGAACATGGATAATTGGTGATGTTGTATATTGTACATGAATTGTGGGACCTTCGGTGAGGCTAGGTACCTGTACTGAGAGGGATGTCGCAATTCCATGAATATTCCAAGATTGTGTCTCACTAGTGACCTTCATATAGACAAGTTGCACCGTTAATGATGTCTTATGCAGGGAAGAGTAAGTTAATCCTTGTTTACATAAAAGAACAATTAGTCATGGGTAAAAATCACAGCATACTGATAATTATTATATTTTTACATTTTCTATCATATATGAATTGTTAATTGACCTTAAGGAAATAATAGAAAATTCACTAATAGTATTGTATGATACCACATGATTACTGTATTGATTTTAGATGAGTCGGGTTAATGCCGCTGACTAGTACATTTTCCAATGTACTAACACGTCTCCACAGGTGCCAGGAATCTAGTGGACGATTGGAGGCCTTAAAAGCTCGTCCTACTCTTTAGAAGCTTGCATCCATTTTGAAGCTTTAAATTTAAGAAGAAGACTTCCACTTAAGGTATTTTTACTTATTGTTAATAAGGATATGATGTATGGAATAATAGTATATCATTTTGCTATTTTGAAAGTTATAAGTCAAGTTTGGCACTTTTCTACTCGACTGTTTGAGAGCCAATTTTTCGTTGTTAAAGTCATCAATAAAAATATATTTTATTTACATTATGTGTTATTCAATTTCTCTTTTATTCACTATAAATTCTATGTAAAAAATTATTTTAAAATGAACACAAGCACGCCTTGTACAAGCATAATTTAGACTTGTATGATATTACGTCCAGTAACGACTTATCAATTCGACAAAATCAGAGTGTGCCAACCCTAGACCTCTAGAGACTCTTGGCAATGCAGTGGACCCATACGTAGAACGACGTACCTTGAAATCCCCACAATTTGAGTTTTTTTAGCTGAAAAAAAACTGATGGTATACCGACGGTATATCGGTAGTGTTCTGCACAGCCGGTCAATAGCTAAATAGGATATCTTTTCACACATTGGTCTAATGTATTTTCTTTCAACGACTCTAATTAGTATATAGTTTGGATTGCTGAGCTGGCAGCCATCTTATGGCCACTCAACTCATCCCAGATACCCTTTTCTCCTTCACTCTCCTTGTCATTTACCAGTCCCAAATTATGGGGAGACGGAGAAGGGCGAGACGAGCTACACATCGTAAGGTACACCAGAATATATTGTATGGTGGTCATAGATGTACAATAAGACAAGTTTGAGGGCTCTAACATGCAGAAGACCTTAATCATAGGATCACCAGAATATTGTATGGCGGTCCCTGTAATATCTTTTGTGCTGACTAAGAAGAGCTAAATTGAGGATTTGACCTAAACACTTAGACAAATGCAATAGTTGCACCAAAAGATGCATTGAAAACTAAATCAACAAGTATCATGATGCATTATAAATCGACAAGAATGATGATGAATCATCTTCCATCTCGAATCATAGTTTAGAAAAAAAATAAGGGCAAAATTTGTTAACTACCCATATATCTTACAATTATTATAGAAACAATCCATACTTGGAAACTAATTACACATACCACCCCTCTAATTTATATTTTCTATAGAAACTTATAACACTGACCACTCCTATATTTTATAAGTTTTATAAAGGGGAGGGGTTGTCAGTGTAGTTTCGGAATAGTCCATGTAATAATCATGAAATATAGGGGGTCAATGTATTTTATTTCAAAAAATAAAAAGCTATAACAAAAGAATGTAGAGCATTTAACCGTATTGTTTGGAATTCTTTCTATTTTTTTTCTTTTACTATGGAGATGGACGGATGTGGTTGAATCTTCCATAACTTCAATATTCAGGTGCAGTTTGGGCACGCGAGAGAGCTGTTGGAGAGCATTTTCTGACGCGATATTCATTCCAAGAGCTTTCAAAAATGGTAAAGATATTAACTCATCACTCTCTACAAACATATTAGAATATAAGTATAGATACTCTAATTCTAGTTTCATTAGTCTTCCTATTATTTCCCTTACTTCTCCTCTAAGTTCACGTCTATCTTGGAGAAACATGTACTTCAAGTTTATGAGTTGCCTCAATTCTTCTGGCAATAATGAAATATATGTCTCGGATAGATTGAGATACCTTAGCCGAACCAAATAACAATTATTTTTTCGGAATCTCTCCAAGTAGAATCTAGTTTTTTTTTTAGGTTTGGTAATTTTGGTTTTTTTTTAGATTTGGCATACAAATGAAAAATATAGGTTTGGTAACTTTGGTTTTTTGTTTTCCCAAGAGTTTCACCAGCAAGGGGGATTTGGGTCATTTGGTGGCTGTCACGTGTGGAGATTTAAATGTCAAAATAGAACAGGTCAGACTAAAGTGCCCCCCTGGTCCGCACTTGCTCTCCACTCCCCCCACTCATTTTTTCCAAAGATCATCCCCTCTCCCCCGCCCCCCCCCCCCCCCCCCCCCCCCCCCCAAACCCGAACCCGAAACCCGATCCGCTATGGGACCCGAATCCGAATCCGAGTTCGACCGGTGGCTCTCCATCGCCGAGAAGCTCCTCGCCGCCTGCGACCTCATCGGCTCCCGCCGCTTCGCCGAGCGCGCGCTCGAGTTCGACCCGCTGACCCCCTCCGACCGCGCCGACCGCATCATCGCCGTCGCCGACGTCCTCCTCGCCTCCCAGTTCCGCGCCGCCAACGGCCGCCCCGACCCGCACTCCGTCCTCAGCTCCTCCGCCGGATCCGACCCCTCCGCCGTCCTCTCCAGCTACCGCCGCCTCTCCTTCCTCCTCAACCCTAACTCCAACTTCCTCCCCTTCGCCGGCCAGGCCCTGCGCTACGTGTCCGACGCGTACTCGGCCCTCTCGCACCCGGGCAGGAGGTCCCCCTCCGCGCCCGGATCCGAGGCCGACGCCGGGGCCGACGGGACGAGGTTCTGGACCACGTGCGGCTCCTGCTGCCACGTGCACCTCTACGACAGGATCTACGCCGGCAGGGACCTCAGGTGCCGCAACTGCGGGAAGGGGTTCCGGGCCGACAGGCTGTCGGGGGCGCCGCCGGTGGTGGAGGGGACCGACATGTACTACTGCACGTGGGGCTACTTCCCGCTGGGGCTCGACGGGCTCGCGGCGGCGCCCGCGGGCGCCGCGGGGAGGGCGAAGCAGACCGCGCCCCCCGTGAAGCAGAGGGTGGGGCTAGATATCAACCGGGAGGTCGAGGACGACGACAGTGACGATGATTCGGAACCGCCGGAATATGTGCCTCAAGCGAAGAGGCGACGAGGAGGGGAGGTAAGAATCTCTTTTATGGGCTTCACAGTACCATCTTTTTTCTCCTTTCAATTTAACAAATAACCGGAGTTTGAGTTGCCACAACGAACTTTTAGAAAACTTGATGAACATTGGTTATGAAGTAGCGGCGGAGGGAGTGGATGACAGAGGTAATTAAATGTTGTTGAAATGTTCATCGTTGTGGTTGTATGGATGGATTCGGATTCACTGGAGAAGAACAATAGGTTGTTCAAAAACCTACCGGTGATAAGGCCCCGGCCATGTTCGTCTTAGAGACGTATCCATTAGGTAGGTTGATGAAACGTAATCCCGAAAGGTTACGACGAATATTAGTAAGGATATTTTCGTATATCCTGTCAACATATCCAAACCCTAACATGGTTGTCAAGCAAATAGTTAGGGTTCTCTCTCTAGAGGCTATAAATAGCCCAAGAATCCATCTCTTAGAGGTGGGCTCATTTTTACCTTAAAAGTATGCCGAGTTTTGTACGCACCTCCAATCTAGACCTAACTTGAGTCTGTCGGAGTGGCACCGAAGGAACTTTCCCTGCCTCTATCACGTTGATTCTTGTATGCAAGACAGCAGGGAGACAAACATAGTTGAGAAGTCCTTCTAGACCTACGAGAAGGAGACCCGAGATTCGATCTACGGAGCTTTCCGAGGGCCCCAATGTAAGAAAACATTATCAGATTGACGCCTACCGTGAACAATGAATCTTCTAGTAGCGGGTCATTCTCGCAACAAAACTCCACTGACATCCTGACATCGTCCGCTCCTAACACCGAAGACTAAGGGGTATTTAGTTCGCAATCCCCGTCCGTAGTGACCGTGAATCGCTCACGCTTCGTTCTGTTGGTTACAATCTCCCCTCTGGTGCCGCAGTCTCATCAACAACAGATGATTGTCCACCCGACACAACCGCAACCGAGCCTTATTCAGACCTCCAGACGTTGCTTAAACTCCTGGTGGCCAATCATGACTATGTCTCCCAAATCAAGGGCCAACTAGAAAACTTTGTGCAACTAGAGCCTTATGCTCAAGTGCAGCAAGGGTCGACACAACCTTCAGGCTTGGTGTACGAGACCTCCCTACCGCAGTCTGCATATCCGGTACCAGCTTCGTCTCAACAATATGCTATGACACTCCTCAATAACATGCTATGGCACTTGTCACACCATCATCACAAATTCACCAACTGCGGGTTACAACACCAACAACTACACCAATGATGCTCGTTGTCTACCCATAATCTCATGTGACGAGTGCTCCCTGAGACGTGGACATCCAATGTACCATCTTGGCAACTACCCTTCAACAAGTTTTTCACTAGGAATTTTGATTACGGGATATCTCAACCATCAAATCTAGTCGTGCTCGTCAAACCCCGACAGTACATCAGAGGATATGCTCTTCCCAAGCAACATAACTCTGTCGAAAACAACAACACTCCTCCACCCATGAGGGGTTCATAGAACCTTGGTACAATATAGGACCGCATTAGAACGTTCAGTACCCTCAGTCCTTCGAGGATACCCACAACCTGATCAACACAATCATCTTATGAATAATGGGACTCACCCTGCGACCCATGTATAAGTTCCCCTTCATTGGGAGCGCCGCACGGAAGTGGTTGCCACAACTCACGACCCAACCTATCGATCCAGATTACCGAACCGCTCTAACGGAGGATCTTCCACACCTCCAAATGAGCGAGAAGTACAAAGAAGGATCTACGGTGAACCATGATAGTCAAAGACGCGTCTCACAGACAGGCGTAACGATTGCGCCTAGCACCTCACAGGTGCTTTTCTTCCGGCGCACCAAAGGCGTGCCTAAGGTGCGTCTTTCAGCAAGGCACAACCAAGAAAATGCGCGCTTTATGATTTTTTTCTTTTATATATATATTTATACAAAAAAAAAAACTTAAGCCAGGAAAATGGCTCTTACCTCATACAAGTGGGAGGAAGATAGCCCTTTCCACGGTTGCCAAAATTGGTTGCATTTGAACTGAAAAAACTAAAATTTACTAAAAGCGTGGTAGGAAAAATACAAACTCTTGTTAGTTTTGTTGAATGTTATTGCTACTGCTGCTCTGCTAGTTAAGTTGGTTATGTTTTAACATGTTTTTGTTGGTTTATGTTATTTTGTTTTATTTCTTGCATTACTATTTTTTATTCATGTATATTTTTATTATTTTTTATTTTTGCGTCTCGTTTTGCTCGGACAAGCGCCTTAAATGCGCCTTGCGCCTCGGACGATATAGACCCTGTGCGCTTTGCACATTTGACTACCTTAGGTGAAACAAACAACATCGATGATGACTCTCTTGGTCTCACTAGTTGTGAACTATTCTCAATTTTCCTCAAAAGGAACAACATTGTGATGGTTTAAAAGGCTACCAAAGGAATCGATCACCTCATGGAAAAAACTAACAAGGGAACTCTAAAGCTAGTATGTCGGAAGCAAAAACAGATAACTCGCAACTGAGAATATGTTCATCCACCAAGGAGAGATGGAAACTCTAGAAAAGTATGTGAAGAGGTTCACCGATTGAAATCAAGAACCACTCACCAGTCTAAGTGACGTCGTGACGCCTATACTGGCCTTCGGAAGAGGGCTCGAGGAAGGCACTTGCATCCACACCGAATTCAACAAAGCCCCGCCGTAAACATACAACGAGCTCCAAGACCTCGTGAACATATATTCGTCCTAGAGGAGAGGATAAAGAACAATAAGGTAGACAAGTCGGGATGCATGAACCTTCCAAGAAAAAGGGAAACACTCGAATGCATAGCTCCAACCGCAAAACTCACACCTAAGCGAGATTCTGCATCCCGAGGGTGGACCGAGCTCAACATTCCGTTAGCCTGGGTTGAGTTGGGGATAAGGAGTAAGGATTGACCAACGTTCTGCGAGAAGAAATACAACACGATAGAAGAGTTTGCTCCCCCCCCCCCCGCACACACACACATCCTCTTCCACGTCAATGGTGATCTCGAGACCAACCCGGCAAGACCTATGAGCAAACATAGAGAAGGATGAAGGAAGTATTCGAAGGAATATTACAAGTACCATCAAGATGTTGGATGCATGGAACTGGTTTCAAGTACCATCCCGACGATCAACGAGTTACGAGCAGCTATATTCTCAACATACCACCAATGCATGAAGTTCTTTGACATCACATGGAATTGGTCAAGGCCAAACAAAAAATGGCTCGTTGCTTCGACAGCTTGAACAGAACACCGACATGGCGTAAGGATTTAAGTAACCTCAACCTCGAGGCCTCGACGCTGAAGAGAGAAACCAAAAATGCAACCTGACAACAAAGAGCGGGGAAAGCTTGCCGACGACCTCGGGGTACTGCAATTATCTCAAACACAATAGAGAGCGGGGAAAGCCTGCCGACATCCTCGAGGTAATGCAATTATCTCAACATTACCCTGGCAAAACAATCAAAATCGGGAGCAATCTCTTCCTGAGTGTCAAAGCAGAATTCGTTCAACTAAAAAACTACATGGATGTCTTTGCCTGGTATCCCTGAGGACATGTCTTGCGTCTATAAAACCATAGCAAAACACGAACTAAAGATAGATCAACACTAAAAGCAAGTGGTGAAGAAAGAAGCAGAACTTTGCACCCGAGAGGCAAGAGCACATCCAAGCCAAAATAGACTAGCTCCTCAAGGCGAAGTTCATCTGGGAAGTGAAGTATCGGAGATGGTTGGCAAATATAGTAATGGTGAAAAAGTCCAACAAATGTGTGTAGATTACACGGACGTGAACAAGGCTTGTCCTAAGGACAATTATCCTCTGTTGAAGATCTCGACCAATTGGTCGACAATTCCTTATGACTAGGCCTCCTATCATTCATACTACAATCAGATAATGATGGATCAGAACAACGAGGAAGACACTCGTTCATCACCCCGAGTGGCATCTACTACTACCGAGTTATGCCCTTCGGTCTAAAGAACGCATGAGCCACTTACCAGTGCCTCATCAACATCATGTTCAGGGAGCAACTCGGCCAAAATGTCGAAGCATATGTTGACGACTTACAGGCCATGTCCTCCCAGCCATAGGACCATCTGAGGGACCTAAAAGAAGTGTTCTTTGGCTTGAGTAGCACCAGATAAAGCCAAACCCAGAGAAGTGTCTCTTCAGTGTACTGGAAGGTAAATTCCTGGGGTTCATGATAGCACAGAGGGGAATAGAGGTAAACTCGGACAAACTTAAAGTCATTAAAAACAAGAACCTGTCGAGGAACAGTAAAGAGGTGGAATAACTCATGGGCCGCATAGCAGCCCTCCGTCTCTTAGCAAGGTCAACAAACAAGTCGAAGCCTTTCTTCGCGGCAATGTGGAGGTCACAGAGGCTACAGTGGACAAAAGAAGGCCAAAGAGCTTTCAAGGCACAAGATCATATGCAAACATTGCCAACAATATCCTGAGCCAATCCAAGTGAACCCCTATACTTGTATCTGGTCATAAGTCAAGAAGCGGTAAGCTCGGCTCTCGTCAGAGATGATGGGCAACAACACCCGATGTACTTCAGCAACAAGATCCTATGAGGTGCCAAGTTTCGATACATTATGGTTGAGTGACTTTCGAGAAATTGCAACATTACTTATAGGCTCACCAGGTGCTTGTCCTCTCCGACTTCCCATTGGTAAACATATTGAAGAGAGTCGAGACAAGTGGCAGGATGATGAAGTGGGCCCTTG
Source organism: Iris pallida (assembly GCA_029216955.1). NCBI lineage: Eukaryota > Viridiplantae > Streptophyta > Magnoliopsida > Asparagales > Iridaceae > Iris > Iris pallida. Next base: position 3,411,336 of record JANAVB010028398.1, read on the forward strand.
AGCTCACAGAGTACGAGCTATGTCCAACAATCAAGGGCACACTCTAGCAGATTTTTTGGCTGAGTGCACCCACCCATCCGTCTGAGCCTTTAGCTGAAACCATACAACTGGCCGAGGCCTCCACCAAAGAAACAGAGGGCCTGCCCCAGCCAACCCCATGGATACTCTATGTTGATGGGTCTTTAATACCTGAGGCAATGGAGGGGACTCCTCCTCAGCCCAGTAGGCTTCCAAGTCGAATATGCCCTCAAGTTTAATTTTTGAGCAAGCGACAATGAGGCAGAGTACGAAGCCTTGGCCACTGGCCTACGCCTCACACGTCATGGGAGTACAATCCTTACTCATCAACATTGAGTCTCTGCCGCTAGTCCAGCAAATGGAGCGTGAATACGAGATCAGAATGACAAGATGTTCAAGTACTTGCCCAAAGCAAAAGCATTAGTAGCAGCAAGACCGAATCTCCTAGCCGAGAACATACAGAGAGTCGAGAACACAAGGGTAGACGAGCTATGTAAACTTGCCTCATCCAAAGCCTCCAAGCTTAGCACGACAACCTTTTATGAAGAACTGTTAGTACCTAGTTATGAGCAAGGTAATGAATGATGATCGAGGCCAAACCCAGCTTGCATGACCCCATTATTGCCTACTTATGCGATAAAGTGCTTCCCACTGACCGAGAAATGATAACATACCTATAAAAGCAGGTTACGTGTTTCTATTGGAATGGAAGGGAGCTCCTTCGGCAATCTTTTGACAGGCCTTCTCAACGTTGTGTCTGATCGACCGCAGTTAGATACATCCTTGAGGAGGTCCACGGAGTTCAGAGTACTGGAGGACCATAGAGTCAACAGTATCTTATAGAATTTTCTATAATTTTAACATACGTGACCAAATTGTTTAATCCTATTTCACCATTGAGAGCCTAAACGACGTGAGATATACTGACATGCAAAACAAGAACAATTATATTAGAATATAATATTATTTATTGTAATGTTGAAGTACTCCTCTGGCTAGCAACCTCACGCTGCAGGACTACTGAAGCCCTCTCTCATGTACCAACAGAATCAACCCTCATGGGCTTTCAATTTATTTTTTCTTCCTAGCAGCGACTCTTCAACCCAATGCAGCCCCTATTTATATTATATAGATTCAACATGCTTCCTGAACAAGGAAATATTGTTCCTATTATCCTTGTGATTATAACTGCATGAACTCCAACCGGAATATATTTATATGTTTATATATATTTAAATGTATTTGGGATCTTATTAATAGCAATAATATATCTTTCCATATAGATTATAACTACTAAATCCAGGTACATATATTCATGTATATCAACAATCTATGGTAGATTCTTACTGCCATAAATTTCCTTCCTATCATAATCCTAGATATTTCATTTCCTATAACAAATAAGAGCATTCGTTTAGTTGGTCTGTTATGGTAAATATAAGACCATTTTTTTTCCCTTTCTACGGTTTGCAGGCGGATTATATGAGTAATTTCTCTTATGTCTAGTTTTTGGTTCCCATGTCCTTAACTTCTGGGTCTAGTCCTTTCTATGGGTTGTAGTTCTAAAATTGATTCCTATGTACTCCTTTCAAACCTAATTGCTTCCTTTTGGGGTTTGAAGTTTTAGAGTTGATTCCTATGTGCTCCTCTCAGACCTTAATGCTTCTGTTTTGGGTTTTGAAGTTACAGTTCTATTGAATGATGACATAATTCATGTTGATTATAGGATATCTTTAAGAATTGGAAGATTGGCATAGGTTGTTGGGAACGCGGTGCGATCCAAACTGGAGTTGGCTTATGAGGTGCGATATTGGACTGGGTCCATATTCCTTAAAATGGAATTTTCGCCTGAACCAATCCCAATTATATACACCTCATGATCCACTTCCTACCCAATGTGGGACCAAATTACCAACTCCATTGTCACCCCCTTTGAGCGTTCATCCGGAAACGAGATACAATCCAACATAGGTGGCCTCCAAGAACCAAAAAAAATGACGTTCTAAATTTAGTTTGGTTCTTTACCTGGTTCTTTTTGCTGAACCAAATTAGACTTCTATTCTCATAGAATTCGTTGATGTGGCAAAGAAGTGTGCTTTTTTCTTAAATAAAATTTCAAAGAAATTAAGTAAAAACACTGTTTTGGATTTTTCCCTTTTATTTCTCTAAATTGTTTAAGTTAAGGATTAATTGCAGTAGTGCTTTTTTTATGTATTCAACTAATCTTACCTTTCTCTACCATGGTAAAGTACTTGTGCTTACATGGATCTCTAATTTAGACATATTACTGGAAAAGATAGATTTGAGTACATGCACTATTTTTGAATTTTTGATTAATGTGGCATGAGATACAACTATGGTAATTACCTATTCCATGCATTACCAACAGAAAACCATGCCTTGTGTTAGATTCATAAAGAATCTTTACTATGATGGACTGATAAGAGTTTCTCAGCATGAGAACAAACAAATGATCGAGTAAATTTCTAAATCCAATTTTTTTTCTTGCAGAATGATTCTGCCATTGCTGCTCAAGTTGGTACAACTTGGAATTGTAATAAGTTTCTACATGGGAGTAAAGATAAATTTAGAATGGACATACACTGGTTATTGGTTGTAGAGGATAGACAAACAAGTAAACCTCTTAGCTCTGTTCTTGTGACTCGATTAGTGTCATTTCTACATGGGAGTAAAGATAAATTTAGATGGACGTACACCGGTTATTGGTTGTTGAGATAGACAAACAAGTAAACCTCTCTTAGCTCTGTCCTTGTGACTCGATTCGTGTCATATTAAATCATTGTACTTCGGTTGTATATGATTCCGTTGCACGCCTAGATTATCTGATTATGGATCTTGTACTGTATTGGTGCAGCCCATAGGTGATTTGAAGGAGACTATATAAATTTCAATATATCAGAGACATTGTCACTGAAATCGGATGCTCGACTGCTCGAGTATATGGAATTTTTTTCTCTCTCTCCATGAAACAATAATTTAGCAATATTATATTTGGTCTGTGTTAGTTTTCTTCTTAGTTATCTGCTGGAAGTTTACAAAATAACCATGACAGATACTCTTAATTTGATGGACTTGATTCTCGACAGGTTTTGTTGTCTAGCACTTTGGAGCGCATAGTTGACGTCTTGAGGGATGCTCGCGACATATCATTTCTATTCTTGAAGCCTGTGACGAAGAAGGAAGCCCCAGATTACCTCGACATTGTTGAACGCCCGATGGATCTCTTCACCATCAGAGATAAGGTGCGGAGGATGGAGTACAGAAATCCTGAAGAGTTTAGGCACGACGTGTGGCAGATTGCACACAATGCTCACCTCTACAACGATGAACGAAACCCCGAGATTCCTCCGCTTGCTGACAGGCTCTTAGAACTTTGCGATCGTCAGTTGGCTGAGAACAAGGATAAATTGACTCAATGACGGGGAATTTACTGATAATCCTTTGTTCGATGATGTTCGATGTCGCTTCGGAGTTCCTGATGTTGATAGGTGCAGAAGGGTGGGAGATTTTGTTGCGGGTACAATGGTTAAGGCTAGGCTAATCTTCTTCTTGTGTTGTCTTCTCCCTAATTGTGTTGTAAAATTGGTTGGTATTGTTTCTCCTTCCTAGAATAGTTGATGTTGTATGTTAGGTTGAATCTTTGTTAGTATTGCTTTTGTACCAGGTCTGCCTACCAATTCCTTGGAGAGCATGATCTTGCCTGTAGTGTGACATGGGGGAATTCTTGTTGGACAAGTATTTGGAAGTATGGTACTTAGAAAGAAATCTATGTTTTATTTCAACTTGCATTGCATGATCTTGACCGGATCATCACGTGGCATTGATAAATGGTGATCCGTCCAGTGGTATAATAACACATGATAATATTAAAAAAAAGTAATCATACAATTACCAAATATATTAAGATATGATTACTAAATATGGTAAAATATTATCACGTGTCATTATATTATTGGATGGATGTACCGTTCACCACTATCATGTGTGGGGGGTTTGAGGGAGTATGTCGGAATTATCGCCTGAATTATAGACTATTTTGTTAAGTTTTAGTCATCGATTGGATGTAGGTAATCAAAGAATTTGTTTTTTTAAATCAAGATTGTCTAAAGAAGTGAAGGAAATTCTTACAGAATTGGAGTAAATTTGAGAAGGTTCAAGTATGAACTCAAAATTGTGTTCCGAATGTATAAGAGACTTTTTCAATTAGTGTTCATGGTTTCTAGTTTCATGAACAAATCAATAATAAGTGGAATAGGAAACAAAGTAGATAAGTAGAGTTGTGGGCGTTTTTTTTTTTTTTTTGCATGCTCTCCATGGACCATGGATAATATTTTGAAGGAATGCCCTTCCTTTCTCTATTTGACCCCAAAAAATCGATTGATGCATTAAATTTCTTTATATATTTAATTTCGACCAACTCGACAATATAAATTGGGTACCTAAGAGCATCTTGAATGCAATTGTGAGTTTGGAAAAAAAAAATTGTTGCCACATAAGAATAACAAATTTTCATTAAAAAGTTCTTCTCCAATACAAATGTCAAATAAATTATAAAGTTGACATGGCAAAGACATTGTGAAGTTGGTTGTCCAATTCTAAACAATGGACTTGACAATGACTTTACCTTCACATTATCAATTATGAATAAAAAAAGTTGTCTTGGAAATTGAAAAACTAGATTTTATTGTCTTCCCAATACTTTTGCATTATAGAAATTTTTTTTACTTCATTGTCTTGTGTGAATATAATCTTGCCACATAGAAAGAATATTGTCTTGTACATCATGCCATATAGAAATCACATCACATTCCAAGACATTAGAATTGGAGATGCTCGAAGGATGCGAAGTGTGAAAGAGCGTGTTACTGAAGACCCGTAAAATAAGTATATTTTTTATAGTAACAAAAATTATAAAGTATCTTTCTCGGTATAAAGTGATTGTTGAATAAATTTGTGAACTTGGTGAACTTGAGGGTGAGGAAGAACTAGGGTTGAGCACTATTCAATTATGGACCAAGAATTGAACCGACCGAGTGATTCAGTTTGATTTCGATTTTGAAAATACTAAAAAAAAATTATCCGGTTTAGATTTCGATTTCAGTCTAAAATCGGAAACCAAATAATATTTGCACTATTATATAAATAACCTCAATTTTATGCATATTTTATAATTAAAAATGTGTATATATTATATATATTTTTTATAATATTTTTTTTTATGTATGTGTTTTAAAGTCCAAGTTTTATAATTTAACCACTAGTACAACCTTGAACCCAATTTTGAGATTTTATTCTTGGTAATAAATAATAAAGAATGTCATTATTGGCATTCCTAAACGTCATCATGCACTCCTCTTTAATTTTCTATTATATTCAAATTTCAAATCTGTCCCTGCATTAACATTATCGATACTCTTAAAATATCATCCTGCACTCCTCCCTCCATCATGCATGCACAAATTAATTCAAATTTAGTGCAAGAATAGATTTGGAATTTGAATGATTAGAGAAGTGTAGGATGACATTTTAGGAGTGCCAATAACATTACCCATAATAAAATTAGGTAAATTTTAAAGGCACTCCATATTTTACTTCAGGATAGCCCAAAGTTGGCAGTCATAACATTAAGGAAGACTGCCAACTTCGTTGACAGTCTATATTAATAGGAAAATAGTACATTGTCCGCGGTCTTTGCCCGTCAGGCGTGACCGCGGACTACATGCCCTAATCCCATTAGCCCCCCCTCCGTTAACGTAGGCCCACCTCTGGTACAAACCAATGAAAGAGTGTCACATGGACCGCGGTTCAAACTTGCGGGCCAATAACACGGTCCACGTAATATTTTTAAATTTTTTAGGACTATCAACTTTGTTTGCAGTTCTATTTTATGTTATGACTGTCAACAAGTTGACAGTTCTAAAACTGTATTGTCATGAAGTAAAATGTTGAGTCCTTTAGAATTTGCCTAAAAATAGTCCGATCGAACAAATCTAATAAATGGAATCAATTTCGGTTTGATTTTAAAACTAAACAAATAAATAGGATTATAAGGTATTTCTTTGGTAATTGTGTGACCCGTTCCCCAAGGACCTAATGGCTTCTCCTATAACTTGGGCGCAGCGTTCAAAACTCCAAAACCCCACTCGCCTCATATTGCCCCGTCCAAACCCGAAACCCGCTATGGGCCCCGAATCCGAACCCGAATCCGAGTCCGACCGGTGGCTCTCCACCGCCGAGAAGCTCCTCGCCGCCAGCGATCTCGTCGGCTCCCGCCGCTTCGCCGAGCGCGCGCTCGACTCCGACCCGCTGACCCCCTCCGACCGCGCCGACCGCCTCATCGCCGTCGCCGACGTCCTCCTCGCCTCGCGCGCCAGCGCCCGCCCCGACCCCTACTCCATCCTCAGCTCCCCGCCCAGATCCGCCCCCTCCGCCGTCCTCTCCAGCTACCGCCGCCTCTCCCTCCTCCTCAACCCTAGCTCCAACCACCTCCCCTTCGCCGCCCACGCCTCCGACCTCGTCTCCTACGCCTACTCCGTCCTGTCGGATCCGGGTCGGAGATCCGACCCCGACGCGGCGAGCACCGCCTCCGCCGCCGCCGCCGCGGGGTTCTGGACCTCCTGCCCCTCCTGCTGCCACGTGTACCTCTACGACAGGGCCCACGTCGGCGCGGAGCTCAGGTGCCAGCAGTGCGGGAAGGCGTTCCGCGCCGACGAGCTGGCGGCGGCGCCCCCGGTGGTGGAGGGGACCGACATGTACTACTGCACGTGGGGGTACTTCCCGCTGGGGCCGAACGGGCCCCAGCAGCCCCCGCCGCCCCCCGCAGCGGAGGAGGCGGCCCCGCCCGCGGCCGCCGCGGGGAGGGCGGCGGGGGAGAAACGAAATGCAGGTGCGGGCGGGATAGATATCAATCGGGAGATTGACGACGACGACGACGACGACGACGACGATGTGATCGAGCTGACGGTGGACTAGCCGGCGGCGACATACTATATAGTTAGTGGTGTGCAAATTTTGTAGGGATGCGAGGAATGGCACGCTGGAATTCGTTGCATGTTACATATTGGTACTGCTCTTTCACTTGGAATAGGCTTTACGAACTCTTGATTTTCTTCCTAACTTTAGGCTAGTTCACGAAGTGTTTTGTCTATTCCTGTTGTTTCCATATTTGCTAATATATATGGTAGGCATTTCTAAATTTCTCTGCATGTTTAACTTAAATGCTTAATTGACGTATCATTTTGAGTGTTTTAATTCTTGTTCATACGAAGATCCGAGTGAGTCTTGGAAGCAAATGATTGCTTTGTTAGACTGAAGTGCGGATATGTTGTAGTCACAATAAAGGAGAATATGGGGAAACATTAAGGCCTTTAACCTTGATTGAAGGTTTATCATTGTTTAAAGAATTATGTTGCACGGACACGAATACGAGACATATAATGATATAAACGGACACGACGCTAAATTTTGAGTGTCAGTGTATTTTAGATTGTATCCTAAGTGTGTCCGATATGACACCTATTGCTGATGTGTCAGTGCTCCTAGTTAAATTAGCTGGTTTGCATGTTATATAGGAGATGTATAAGAAAATGGTCTTATCAGTGATCAGTATAGATCATTCTTTTTATTCAAGGTCGTCATTGACTTCTTATACCCGATAATGGTGCCGATGTTAGTGATCTGTGTTGGGTTTTGGTCTTTTTCAAAGTGAATTTTAGTCCCACATCGGCTAGACCAAAGGAGTTGTATCTCTAGATATTAGCTTTGCTAGTTTAGAGATGCACATATGGTGTGGAGGTGCACATGGGTGTGCCATGTGGGGTTATTTTTCTAATGGGAAAAAGGCTAAATCAACAATTGAAAGCATTCATGCTTTTTACTCTTGGAAAATTTATTTCTATGGGAGCTAAGCCCCGTAGGGGCTTAGCGGGGCTTAGCGACTCGGACTCGGACTTGGGCTCATGGGCTCATGAGGCGTAATGTGGCGTTTTGTTGGCGCACTTTGCACTTAGCACGTCAGCATCGTCGCTAGGCGCATAGTGCGCTTTAGTTGCGCTCGTTGCGCGAGCCACTTGCGCTGCCACGTTGCGCAAGCCCAGTTGCGCTGTCCAGGTGCGTGCCCAGGTTGCGCCCAGGTTGCGCGGGTGCGCTGGGTTGCGCGGGTTGCGCGGGTTGCGCGGGTGCGCTGCGTGCGCCGCGTGCGCAATGCGTACAGTGCGCGCAGTGTGCGCAGCTCAGTGCGCGCTCTGTCACGCGGAGTGCAAGGAGCGCAAGGTGCGCGCAATTGGCGCAACTTGCAGCAGAACGTGCGTTTGCACGTTCTGGACGGTTGCTACATGTTCGGGGTAGTTTTTACCATGACCCTAACTTTGTGGCAACCGAGCAGTTGCTGTAGGGCCTATGTAAGGCATCCTCTCTCTCACAAGGCTACAGATATACAAGTAATAGAAGCCACCACAGAAAGTTTACGAAGTGTTTTTAACACAAGTAAATAGAGAATTCAGAAGTGTTCTTTAACACAGTTCTGATCGGAATTTGCTTGCGAATTGCTGCAGCCTTCGAGAGAGAGGGAAGGCGCCGCACCAGCATTGCTTTTGCACGGGAGTTCGTGTCCATCCGAGGAGTCAGAAGAGCAGGAGTGTTCCAAGTTCTCCGACGAACTTGCTGGTTCCTGGAAGCTGTTCGTATAGGACGAATAAAGCTTTGAGCAACGGTGATTATTCACCCCAGCAGGAGTTCTTCCATCTTTCGCCAGTCACCTTCTTCATTGCTGCCAGTAATTCTGATTGTATCTTCTTTTTAGAAGTACTACGATCGATTGCTGTGGATTACGAAATCTATTTAGATTCTCGTAATACTAAAACAAGATCTTTTTAGATCTTCGTTATACTTGCGCAACCTTCCTAGAAGTGTTGCGTTGGAACATTGTTTTTACAATTGTTTTATCTTCTCAGTTTTTCCATCAAAAAATTGTGCCCCGGCACTAACAATCTCAAAGCTTTAATGCTTCGATGGAAAACGTTAATGTTTTACTCCTCAATACTGACTTTTGTAAGTTAGAAAAGTTTGATGGAGAGCATTATCAAGTCTGGAAGAGGAAGGTTTATCTCACTCTTCAACTCAGAGACGTTGATCACGTGCTTCTTGAAGAGGAACCTACCGTTCCAGATACTGGGTCTGCTGCCGCAATTACTGCGGCTACTAAACTTCAGGCCAAATGGAGAATGGAAAATAGCATTTGCAGGCTGCTTATCCTGAATGCTATGGAGGATTCTCTAGCAGAATCTTACAGTAAAAAACTAATTCCAGAGACATATGGGAGTCTCTGGAGAAACTGTACGAAGAAGACAAAAACAGGAGCAAGATATTTGTGGTTGAAAAATATCACAAATGGCTCTTTTAGGACGAGAAGTCCATGTTGCCGCAGGTAAAGGAATTTCTGAAACTGCGACAAAAGTTGGAAGACGAGGCGATGTCCCTCCCCGACAAGTTTGTTGTTGGAGGAATTGTCTCAAAGCTCCCCGCTGGGTGGAGTAAGTTCTATGCAAATATGCATAGGAAGAAGCTTGAGATCAGCCTTGAAGATCTCTTACAGGAAATCTATGTTGAGGACCAGATGCGGGCTCAACTGAAGGTGGACGTACTGTCCAAGCAATTGGCTAACGCCAATCTGGTTCATACCAAGGAACCAAGGGGAAAGCAGGCGGCTTCCCACAGCAAGAAGAAAGACCCTAACAATCTGAACGTGAAGGGGACTTCCTTCAAGCGAAAGAAGGCAAAGTCTCAGATGCCTTGTTTCAAGTGTGGCAAGAAGGGCCACTTCAAAAGTGAATGCAAAGCAAAGACCAAGCAATCAGAGCAAGGAGAGCCTAGTAAGGTATCTATGATCACTGACGTTGTTGCTATGATTGCGCAGGTTGATGCGGTAAGGACTGACTCTGACTGGTGGGTAGACACTGGAGCCTCCTGCCATGTCTGCTCCAGTAAGGAGTGGCTCACCACCTACACAACTACTTCTGAAGTGGTTATGATGGCGAACCAGGCACAAGCTGAAGTGCTCGGGATCGGGACGGTGGTGTTGAAGCCGACTTCGGGGAAGTCTTTGACGCTTCAAGGCGTGAAGCACGTACCTGCTATCGCCAAGAACCTGATCTCAGGAGGCCTACTATGCAACGCAGGCCTCAGGATGGACATCAATGCTGTCCAGATAGTGATGTCTATCAAGGGAACATATTTCGGGAAAGCTTTTTATACCGAAGGAATGTTCAAGATTCAGCTTGTAAATCAGTCCAATGTAATTAATGTGATTAATGAAATCACTCATTCTGCTTATACTCTTGAGTTGTGGCATAATAGGCTAGGACATGTTCATTGTAAACGAATAAACAGAATGTCTAGTCTAGGACTTATCTCCAAGTGTGGGGGTAAGGTAGAGAAATATGAAGTTTGTGCTCAAATAAAGATCACAAGGAAACCCTTTCCTCGGGTTAATCGAAGTACAGATCTTTTGGAGTTGGTACACTCTGATATCTGTGACTTCAAACAGTTCTCTACAAAGGCCGGGATGAAGTATTTCATAACCTTCATCGATGACTTCTCAAAGTATGCGTTCGTCTACTTGCTGAAGGCTAAAGACGAAGCATTCGAGAAGTTCAAGGAGTTCAGAGCCGAAGCTGAGCGGCAGACTGGACAACAACTCAAAAGAATAAGAAGTGATCGAGGTGGAGATACAGGTCTCATGAATTCGCATCGTTCTGCAAAGAACATGGAATTGTCAATGAGACTACGGCTCCGTACTCTCCTCAATCAAACGGAGTAGCAGAGAGGAAGAATAGAACGTTAACAGAAATGATTAACTCAATGCTGTTGACTGCGGGTCTTCCTAAGTGCTACTGGGAAGAAGCTGTACTGACGGCCACTTTTATTCTGAATAGGGTGCCTCATGCAACTTCTGACATTACTCCTCATGAACTCTGGTTTAAAGTCAGACCTAACTTGAATGTCATTCGAGTGTGGGGGTGTCTTGCATATGTCAAGCTTCCAGATCTGAAGATTCAGAAGCTTGGGACAAGGACTACTAAGACGATCTTCTTGGGGTATGCCGAGAAGAGTGATGCTCGGAGATTTCTTGATATTGATTCAAATCATATCATTGAATCTCGCGACGTAGAATATTTTAAAGACAAATTTGCAAGGTACAAGAATATTGTTCTTGCGGATGTTTCGGAGAATAATGAGGGTGCGCAGGTCTTCAATGAAGATGTGGTCCAAGAAGATGTTGTTGAAACAACGATTGAACCAGAACAAGCTGAGCCGTCAGCTAAGCGTATGAGGAGGCCGAAGGACTTCGGAAGTGACTTTGTCACCTATCTTGTGGAAGCTGATCCGCTTACCTATGATGAGACGATGAAGACCAGAGACGCGGTTTTCTGGAAGGAGGCGATTAACAATGAAGTTGATTCTATCACCTCAAATAACACTTGGGTGTTGGTTGATCTTCCTGAAGGAGCGAAACCCATCGGATGTAAATGGATCTTCAAGAAGAAGATGAAAGCAGACGGAACTATTGACAAGTTCAAGGCTAGGTTGGTAGCCAAGGGGTTTTCTCAGAAGCAGGGAATCGACTACTTTGACACGTATGCTCCAGTAGTCCGGATGACTACCATCAGAATGTTGATTGCTCTCGCAGCGATACATAAGATGGTGATACATCAGATGGATGTGAAAACGGCTTTCCTAAATGACGAGCTGACCGAAGAGATTTATATGCAATAGCCAGAGGGATTTGTCGTCAAGGGTCTTGAAGACAAAGTCTGCAAGTAGGTGAAATCTTTGTACGGTCTTAAACAGGCTCCCAAGATGTGGCACGAGAAATTTGACAAAGTTATAAGGTCAAATGGCTACATGGTCAGCGAGACGGACAAGTGTGTTTACACGAAATTCGCTGATGGAAGAGGTGTGATCGTTTGTCTGTATGTGGACGACATGCTTATCTTAGGTACGGATATGAGCTGTGTCACGGAGACAAAGAGGTTCATCTCGAAAAAGTTCAGTATGAAGGACTTGGGGGAAGCTGATGTGATCTTAGGGATCAAGATCATCCGGACAGACACTGGACTAGCGCTGTTACAGTCTCATTATATTGAGAAAATGATCACTCGTTATGGGTATCGGGATCTTCCAGGGATCGATACGCCATACAGGTGTGATCTGAAGCTGAAGCCTAATTCAGGGGAAAGCGTCAGGCAGCTGGAGTATGCAAGCGTAATCGGAAGTTTGATGTATGCTACTACTGCCACAAGGCCTGACATAGCTTTCGTCGTGGGAATGCTGAGTCGTTTCACCAGCAACCCAGGTGTTGAACACTGGAAAGCTGTGAAACGGGTTATGAGATATCTCAAGAAGACTCAGACATATGCACTGTACTACAGCGGAGATCCGCCGGTAGTGGAAGGCTTCAGTGATGCCAGCTGGTGCTCAGAGGTGGAGAGCGAGAGGTCCACAGGTGGATTCATTTTCACAATGGGTGGAGCTGCTATATCGTGGAAGTCGAAAAAGCAGACTATGCTCTCGCGGTCATCCATGGAATCTGAGTTCTTTGCACTTAATACCGCAGCCGAGGAAGCAGAATGGCTTCGGGAGCTCATGTATGATCTTCTAGTGGTTGGGGCGCAAATACCGACAATACCGATATACTGCGACAACCAGGCGACTGCGGCGGTGGCATCAAATGACCTCTTCAACGGGAAGAAGAGGACTGTGCGGTTGAAGCACAGGGTAGTACACGATCTTATCAAGAGAGGTGTTATTGCAGTGATTGATGTTCGGAGTCAGGAAAACCTGACGGATCCGTTCACCAAGGGCCTCAAGCGCCAGTTGGTCGAAGACTCAGCATGTAAAATGGGCTTGAAGGCATTCTGATATTAGTTATTGTATTCTTACCATAAAGTTTTATGCTATTGGTTCAAAGATTTATCTACTAGGCATCTAGCTTTTGGTTTAAGGGAGGACCATTAACTGGAAGAATATCAGGAACGGTGGGTACATGTTCTCTAGGGCATGGAGAGGTTACGGACCTATAACCACTGTTGTCTACTGTTGTTTTCTGCAGAAAACGGTTCCTGTGGGAAGGTTGGCTTAATTGCCTTAATGAGTTCTCAGGCAGAGTGAATGTCTGGTGTGCTTTACAGGAAGCACGGTAGAGCAGCATTACAAGGAGTGAAACTCCATGCTACAGTGGGGTGACTCCACAATGAGGTTCCTATATGTAGGGTGCTGCCCAGGAATAGGATAAAGCCTCGGCTTTGCAGGCCAAGTCACAGCGGCGTAGCACCGCAAATAGGCAGTTAGCCTAATGCTGTATGTTAAAATAAAGAGGGGTGTAGTCAGCACTACAAAGAGGAGGAGTTTCTCATGTTACAGTGGCACGACACCACTATGAGGTACCCGGTTAGGGATAAAGCCTCGGCCTTGCAAGCCATGTCGTTGCGGCGTAACACCGCAAGGGAGCCTAAGGCTTCATGCTGGGTAGCTTGGCACTACAAAGAGGCGGTTGCCTCATGCTACAGTAGTATGACACTACGATGAGGTTCCCGGTACGGGGTAAGGCCTCGGCTTTAAGCCATGTCATAGCGGCGTAGCACCGCAAGGAAAGCGCAAAGCGCTTCATGCCATGTCTCTTTATAATGAACTCACCTATAGTGTATGGACAAAGTGATATCAGGCCGTCTCTTGAGGGTAAACTTGTAGACGTCCAAAATTATACACTGAAACCAGGCTGGCACATGGCCTTTAATGTGTAGCCAGAAGCACATGTAACTACATTATGTGAGTGGAAAGAATTTCAGCTATGATGCAGAATTCAAGGCTTAGTCCATTCTTGTATTATAGTCTGTTGTTTGACCCATGCGGAAAGATTCAAGTCGTCAGCGATATCTCTTCTAATGCATGATGGACAGTTACTGTGGGAACACTTATACCCATATATAGAGATATGTGGGGGATTGTTGGGTTTTGGTCTTTTTCAAAGTGAATTTTAGTCCCACATCGGCTAGACCAAAGGAGTTGTATCTCTATATATTAGCTTTGCTAGTTTAGAGATGCACATGTGGTGTGGAGGTGCACTTGGGTGTGCCATGTGGGGTTATTTTTCTAATGGAAAAAAGGCTAAATCAACAATTGAAAGCATTCATGCTTTTTGCTCTTGGAAAATTTATTTCCATGGGAGATAAGCCCCGTAGGGGCTTAGCGGGGCTTAGGGACTCGGACTCGGGCTCATGGGCTCATGAGACGTAATGTGGCGTTTTGTTGGCACACTTTGCACTTAGCACGTCAGCATCGTCGCTAGGCGCATAGTGCGCTTTAGTTGCGCTCGTTGCGCGAGCCACTTGCGCTGCCACGTTGCGCAAGCCCAGTTGCGCTGCCCAGGTGCGCGCCCAGGTTGCGTCCAGGTTGCGCTTGGTTGCGCGGGTGCGCTGGGTTGCGCGGGTTGCTCGGGTTGCGCGGGTGCGCTGGTTGCGCCGCGTGCGCAATGCGTACAGTGCGCGCAGTGTGCGCAGCTCAGTGCGCGCTCTGTCACGTGGAGTGCAAGGAGCGCAGGGTGCGCGCAGTTGGCGCAACTTGCAGCAGAACGTGCGTTTGCACGTTCTGGGCGGTTGCTACATTTTCGGGGTGGTTTTTACCATGACCCTAACTTTGTGGCAACCGAGCAGTTGCTGCAGGGCCTATATAAGGCATCCTCTCTCTCACAAGGCTACAGATATACAAGAAATAGAAGCCACCACAGAAAGTTTACGAAGTGTTTTTTAACACAGGTAAACAGAGAATTCAGAAGTGTTCTTTAACACAGTTCTGATCGAAATTTGCTTGCGAATTCCTGCAACCTTCGAGAGAGAGGGAAGGCGCCGCACCAGCATTGCTTTTGCACGGGATTTCATGTCCATCCGAGGAGTCAGAAGAGCAGGAGTGTTCCAAGTTCTCCGACGAACTTGCTGGTTCCTGGAAGCTGTTCGTATAGGACGAATAAAGTTTTGAGCAACGGTGATTATTCACCCCAGCAGGAGTTCTTCCATCTTTCGCCAGTCACCTTTTTCATTGCTGTCAGTAATTCTGATTGTATCTTCTTTTTAGAAGTACTACGATCGATTGCTGTGGATTACGAAATCTATTTAGATTCTCGTAATACTAAAACGAGATCTTTTTAGATTTTCGTTATACTTGCGCAACCTTCCCAGAAGTGTTGCGTTGGAACATTGTTTTTACAATTGTTTTATCTTCTCAGTTTTTCCATCGAAAAATTGTTCCCCGGCACTAACAATCTGTATCGGTCATCCTCTCATGCGAATAATGCTATGTTTACAACCAACCATTTACAACCTTCTTACAACCTACTCTCCCTCCCTTCTAACATGGTCCCACCCGGCTCCACCTCTCCCCTCTCCTCCAATGGAGGCCGACCACGTGGCATTTAGTCGTAAGAAGGTTGTAATCCTAGCATTACCCTCTCTCATGTAGCCATGCTAATGTTACATAGTAGTTTGTCTCTTAACAGAGACGAATGGAAGAAAAGGATTCTAATAGCTGACCACAATTTTTCAGGACAAGGGCTTTGTTGTTGTGTATGTCGTTCTCATAATTAATGTTAGAAATACATCATATGGCTCGTCCCATATCCTTGTCCTAGTTCTAGTGTATTCAATACCATGCTACCTTTGAGACTCTTTTGACTACCTACGTGCAACAACTATTTATGTTCAAAACTGCTAATCTTGCTTGACAGATATCTATCCACCTACAAATCCACTGTCCTGAAAGGTCTTGCGAGCATCAGTCAATTGATATGTTAGTTTAGAAGAAGTGAATAATTTGAATTCCTTGAAAACTTTGTTCAACTGTACCATGCTGATACTGCATGGGAAGTTCTCAGATTTAAGCCTTTGCCAATTGTGTGGAACCTCTTTCAACTTCTCATTCCATCAATGCTAACTTGACTTGAAAAAGATAGGAGTACGTCTAAGGCAGCATTAGCAAGAGGGAGCTAGTGGATAATCAAGAAGTGGTATCTTGCTCAACACGTTAAGAATGGAAATTTTTTTTGGCAAGAGGTTAAAAACCCCTTTAATAATAAAGGTGTTCTTTTAATTTAGAGTTTTTGCATGGCTATGACTTGGCGTAAGAGGTGTTCTTTTAATAAAGGTGCAAAGTTGACTCGGATATCTGCATTTAGGTTATCCTGTTTCTTCACCTGGAAGCCTCTTAACCTGCAGCTGTCAGAGCCCTTGTAGAGGTTTTGAACTAGGACCTACCTACTCCAGATGGTTCAAAATAGTGGTGTAAACAACTAAAAATTATCTGATCCTAATCTGATTACAATCCATAATTTAACAAAATTGGTAAATCTGGTAGCTTCCATTTAAGAAATGGATATTTAGTTTGTACTTCTATATCTGAATCGTCTTAATAATATCGGAATATTATTTGAACCATTAAAAACTATATGTTGAACTTTATTTCCTTTTCATAATATTATTCAGTAATACCTGATATGTATCCATATTCGATCAAACTCGGTATCCCCTTTAGTCAAAAGGGGACAAGTTTAAGTATTTAAATGATACTCATAGTTGTATCTTATCTACTATGAGAAATAAAAATACAGTAATAGTACCTATCCACTTACACCCCTGGTTCAAATTGCTGGCCCAAGTACTAAATTGTTGCATATTTTGTTTTATTTAATTATTGCCAATGATGTCAGAAAATATGAAGTATTTTGGAAATTTTATCAAATATTTGTGTGGAATGGTTGACAAAAGGGTTGCTAATGTAGCTGGATGGAAGAAAAGGATTCGTGTAGCACACATCAAATTTTTTGGGATAAAGGTTTTGTTGGATACTCATTTTGGTTATAGAGGTGAATAGACGGTAAGAGTGGAGAAAAATGGAGAAGAATTGAAACAAAAGTCCATTGATTGTGGATACAGTTAGCACGTTGAAAGTCCTAGGTAAGGTTTGCAAATATTTAATTTGTCATGTTTATTCAATTCTACATTTTCCTCACTATAGTCTCTAAAATTCAACTTTCTAGATGGTGCATCTTTTTTCCCAAAACTTGTGTTATAAAAAATTGGCAAAAATATTCATACCTTTGGCAAAGTCCTTGTGGCATAAAGTACTGTTTCCAGGTCATACATTAGTTTCCTTATGTTTTGTAGGAATCCATAAAATAACTAGCAAGTAGAGTTACCCTTGGTTATGTGATATATTTGTTGTAATTATGCTTGGGAAAGTCTTTATGTTCCTTCTTAGTTAGTAGTTTATCTAACTTGTCCTTCTGCACAAGTCGGTACTTATGCTTCTTTAACCCCAGCATCTTCTGGAAATGACTCTTTTTCAACTTTTATTGATCCAAGTTATGTCAGCATCATTTATTTGTTTGCACCATTGATGATCCTATTCTCATTACTTGCTTTGTAAGTTAATCCCATCATTCGTTTCAGTATGACTCATCATGTATATCACTACAACCATTGACCTAATTGGTCTTTCAGCCTCGAGTCATTCATAATCTTGTGCAATCCGTTGATTCTTTTCAGAGGAAACCTAGTTACCCTTTTATCATGTCCATCATAGACCATCTTCTTGACTATTTCTTTTTTCTATACCCTTGTTGTCGCACAGCAGATTTTGGATATCTTTTAACACAGGATCTCCATGCATTGCCCAAATGTATGAGCATGAGTTGCACTCCTTGAGAAAGAAATTGCTTTGTGTGGGTCCCAAGTAACTTTTGCGACCTTGCGATTGTGAAGAATTTCGAGAAAATGTTTTTCTTTACATACTATAATTCATTGGCATGAGATTAACTTTCTTAAACTGTATGACCTAGAAATGTTGTGGCATAATTATCATGTCCATCATAGACCATCTTCTTGACTATTTCTTTTTTCTATACCCTTGTTGTCGCACAGCAGATTTTGGATATCTTTTAACACAGGATCTCCATGCATTGCCCAAATATATGAGCATGAGTTGCACTCCTTGAGAAAGAAATTGCTTTGTGTGGGTCCCAAGTAACTTTTGCGACCTTGCGATTGTGAAGAAATTCGAGAAAATGTTTTTCTTTACATACTATAATTCATTGGCATGAGATTAACTTTCTTAAACTGTATGACCTAGAAATGTTGTGGCATAAAGTACTGTTTCTAGGTCATACATTAGTTTCCTTTATGCATAAAGTCTACTGCCATCTGCTATCTACCACTTAAGTACAATACTAGAAATGTTGTGCATCAAAAACATGATCACTCAAGCTATGGGAAATTTAAGTATCTTAACCTGCATACAGCGATAAATTTTCTTTTTAATTTCTCATCCTTTCTGTCAAAGTTGAATTTGTTTTTCATGTTATTTATATCCAATAGTAGCACCGTAGCAAACAGGCAAGAAATACTTCACTTGGTTTGATTATTATAATATGACTGTATGATTGGCACTTAGATTAAGTGGATCCCATTTATAGTTTTTCTTACAACAAAACAAATTAGACTGCATGTTGGGTTAGTTACCTCTAAAGTCTAAACTCGTGTATATTTAGCGTAGTTTGCAGTAGCGGCCGATAGCGATCCAATACAGCCGATATCGATACAGTTTGGCATGTTCCGATCTGATACCGACATATACCGATATTGTCCAATACCTACATCGGGGGTCTCTTTCCCAATCAATTCGGCAAAAAAAAAAAAATTAAATGAGAAAAACTAACCAACAAGGTGTAAAAAGAATGTAAACGAAGAAAACTTACTTATCGCAGGTAAACCAATCAGCAAGGGTGAATATTATTTCATTCAATTTCAATTAAACAAGGCATAAAACATTTATAATTATGCCTAAATATCTAAAATATTTTCTCTAAATTTATTAATAATTATTTGTTTTCCGATACCAAAAATCCTGATACTCCGATCTAAATAAGCTGACATTGCCGATACCATCGATCCCGATACTCATAGGAAGGGTCCGATTCCGAATCTTGATCTTTAGTCCACAAACCACTAAGTGATTGTAAGATGGTCACTTGTCTAAACCAAGCATCGCCTCATATTGCTACTCTCTCTCTCTCTCTCTCTCTCTGTCTTCTATACATGCATTAATTAGATTACTTTCATAAACAATTTTTGGGTTTTTTACTTTAGCATGAGAAATGATTCTGTAAGTTTTGGTATGTAGTACAAGGTAAAGTATTTTTGGCATGTGAATTTGCTTATGTTAGTATCTCACATATCACAAGGGTATTTTAAAAATTATTATGCTCAAGAAAAGCATATAATTTGTTGGTCGCGAGTGTTAAAAGAGTATATTTGGTTTCTCTGAATTGGTTGCTGATATCTGGCTTCCTGTGTGTTTTATTTGTATGTGTTTAGAAACCAGGATCATCGTATATGTGCTGTTCTCTAAATGTGTTATAGTTGACATGAATCTGCAAACCTCGGTATGATTCTAAATTGGTTAGTTCTGGTTGGCAATTCTGCAAAGTTTTTTTGTACTTGCTCAAGTTATGTTTTAGTTGTATGTGTTTAGAAGCCAGGATCATCGTATATGTGCTGTTCTCTAAATGTGTTATAGTTGACATGAATCTGCGACCTCGGTATGATTCTAAATTGGTTAGTTCTGGTTGGCAAATTCTGCAGAAATTTTTTTACTTGCTCAAGTTATGTTTTAGTTGTATGTGTTTAGAAAGCAGGATCATCGTATATGTGCTGTTCCCTAAATGTGTTATAGTTGACATGAATCTGCGACGTCGGTATGATTCTAAATTGGTTAGTTATGGTTGGCAAATCTGCAAAGTTTTTTGTACTTGCTCAATTTATGTTCTACAACTGCATGTATGTTGCTGCTATGGTTTTTTCCAGACTGGAGATGGTCTGTTGGCCAATTTCTTGGCTTTACCAAGAAACAGAAATATTTGCTTTTTCAGGTGTGGAAAGAAAGGTCTCTCAACTCAGGTTAGCGGCTTCAATTGCTTGGTTTTTGACTCTTTATGAAGTCCTGGTTTAAATGGTGAGGGAAACTTAGTTGTAACTATATTTACAGAGATCAGTAGATTGTAAATGTACTGGGATTTTAGAAGCAAGAAATGTTGTGTTGGTAACTGGTGCATGTTATTTTGATGAGTTCGATTATGTAAGTACAGTTTCTGTAAAACTACATCAATCATGCTCAAGGAATAGTTCGTTCCCTGTCGTCGTCATGCGGTTATATTCCAGCCCA
Organism: Iris pallida; assembly: GCA_029216955.1. Classification (NCBI taxonomy): domain Eukaryota; kingdom Viridiplantae; phylum Streptophyta; class Magnoliopsida; order Asparagales; family Iridaceae; genus Iris; species Iris pallida. Next base: position 3,431,640 of record JANAVB010028398.1, read on the forward strand.
TTTATATATACTAGAAATGCACGTGCATAGCACGTTATATCATTTTTCTTTCTTTCTAATCTTATCAAAAAATAATTTAAATATTTAAATTAAAATTAAATTTTGTTGTATATATATTAAATTTTAATTAAAATTTGTAAAAATTTAATTTAATTTTAATTATAATTTGTTATGGATAAATATTTTTATGATATTGTTGAGAATTAGTTCAAATATTTAAATATATTTGAATTAAGATTTGTTAAACAATTCAGATATTTTTCGATATTTTTTTTTCCTTTAAATTTAGTTTGTAAACCGTTTTAAGTTTTGGTTTTTAAATAGATATTTGTATGGACGGAAAGAGAAAAAGAAAGTTTCTATCCGTAATTTGTGGAAGAAATTGCGGAAGAGGAAGTTAATTTTTATTTTTCATAATTTTTAAAAAATAAAATGGTCCATGATATACATATGGCTTAGACCGCTAAATCTTGAGCGGTTTTGAAGCCTCTTTATATAGTAGTAAAAATAGAAAATCCCACATTATTCTAAGTACACATATATATTGTATATATAGTAAAAAAAATTTGATAAACAAGCCAACACGAGCTCGAACTGGGCCTTACCCGGTCCAGCCCGATTGTGGGCGGGCTTGAGCTTCATAGATAATAATTAAGTCTGACTCGGTCCGGTCCGAAATTTCTCTTGGGCCAAAAAAGTCCGGCCAGAGTCCGACCCGAGCCCGTACTTTATGGGCTTGGGCGGCCCGGCACGGCCCAATGCCGATCCCTACCCGAAGTGGGCCTGATCCAGTCCAGCCCGATTAAGTTCGGCCCCTTTTTTTGGGTTTGCGTTTTCTTCTCCAAGTCCGGTGCGAACCGGATCTCTTAGTCGGGCTGAACTGACCTAGCCTGGTCCGGTCCGGTCAAATCCAGTCAACATCCGGTCCGGGCTGGTCCGGACCAGCCCACTCATCCATGAACCTTTGAGAACTTGACAGTGGTCCATGCCTTCCTCTCCAGCCTTGAGCCGCAGGCAAAGAGAACTTCAAATTGAGCAAGGCCACCCATTACCCAACAATAATGCATTCGAGAGTAGTTGAGAGACCAACATGGTAGGCTACCACTTAGGTCTGTGGTAGCTTATTGGTCGGATATTGGCATTACCATACCCGAACCATTAACTATCGGATATATCCGATAACTATCCGATATTCGATCGGATATCAGTTTTGGCTACCATATCCGTTACCAATAATTTTATCGAATATCGGATAATATCCGAACCAATAAGATTACTAAAAAAAAATATTAAAAAATGGAAGAAAAGAATCAGAACCAACAGATTTTGTCAAGAATAACATATTTTCACATTGAAACGATAGATTCTGTCAAGTAACAACAGATTTTCACATTGGAACAACATATTTTGTCATAATTCTCCACACAAGCACAAATAACTAATAATCTCATGCACACATTGAATACATTGCACATATTAGTAATTCTCCACACAACAAGAAATTCTCCACACAAGGCTCATACATAATACATAGTTCAGTACATGTCATACATCATCTTAGTACATAAGCATCCGATAAGATATCCGAATCCGTATCTTAGTACATGGTTCGGATTTTATTGGTTCGGATATGGCACTTACCGTATCCGTATCCGATATCCGATAAATATCCGATAAGATATCCGAATCCGTATCCGTATCCGAAATTTTGGATATTTTTGGTTCGAATACGGATCGGATACAGATTTTTGGTCGACCATTGACAGGCCTACTACCACTGCCAACAATGCGTGATCCAGTTCTGTTCAAAGCTGATCAGAATGGAACAGACTTTTGCTTTTTATCATTATATATTATTCTCATTTGCTTTTCAGTAGGGGAGAAGAAGGGAGAAAGGATCAGGTCTGATGGGATGAGAGAGAGAGAGAAAGTATTAAGCTCAACTCAAGTTATGAGAAAAAGTAGGTTTCGTATTGTCTCGAGTCTCTTTTGATCCTCTTCTTCTCAGACTGCTTTTGAGACTGGCATCTCTCTCTCTCTCTCTCTCTCTCTCTCTCTATATATATATATATATATATATATATATATATATATATATATACAAAAAGATGTTTTTAATCCAACGTGTATAACATAGGTTGGTTTTATAATACAAAATCAACCGGTTGGTTCTAGAGCACTCATATATATATATATATATATATATATATATATATGAAAAAATATATATATATATATATATTTTCATATATATATATATATATATATATGAAAAGAGAAGAGACTGAAGAGAACTTTGCCAAAAATCTTCCGCGCGACCAAATTAACGCAGTTGGATGGATTTGTCGTGTCGAAATCTAGGATTGTTCACAAAATTGTCATTTCTGTTAAGGAAATTTTCATACAGAGGAATGACGTTTAAAGAAATTACGCTCAAAGCATAAAGTTTAGTAAAATTGTAAATATAGACCTACGAAAGGACGTTTTAAAAAAAAAGCAGCAAAATGATTATAGGAAAATGTTCATATCTTATTACTTCACCCGGCGACCACAAATTCCAAATATTCTAAGGTCATAAATATAGATACACATAAAAAATTGTAAGAAAAATGGCCATTGGTTGAACGTTTTTGCAAAAGAAAAAAAACGGTTGATTGTTTGGTTTCAAGAAAAACGTCCAACGAGCGTTATGGTTCTGTTTTTGTAATTTATCGAAAATTTGTGCAATTTGTAAATTTAATTAAAATTTAACATAGGTAAAGAAAGTCCAAAATAGGTTCCGTGTTCACGTTGTCGTGTCCTTATTGTGTGGCATCACATTTGTATGTGTGTAACATAGGTAATAACCAAAAATTTGTAATCAACTACGATATTTTCTTTCAAATGGAGCATGGGCAACTGACTGACTTGAAAAAATTGCAGGAAACCACTACCATCTCCTCATAATATATATTTGTATGTATGAGATTTGGGTTTAGGTAGTCATCGTATCAACAAAAATAATAAATACTTTTGTTTGCATACTTAAAAATCTATTGAACTAGAAAATCCAATAAATGGACGTTATTATGGCCAACAAATTCCTAGTTTTTATGCATGGACAATTGTGTTGGTAATCGAGAATTCAAAGTGGTCGCGTAACTGAGATTAATCGACCATTTAATGGTAAACAAACTATGGACCCAATTCGTAACATAAACCAGATAAATATAACATTGTTTTCTAAGAGAGTTACAAATACTCACCATGAGGTCGACGTCCTCATCATCGTCCTTGTGCCACACGAGTCGTATTTGATGACGACAAACGAGAAGTGGACATTGTCCCTCTCATAGGAAACCGAGTGCAAGAAAAAGCACTCTTTCTGTCGATCACGAACCTAATTGCACCACCGACCGCAGACGACAGTATGCGAGGCCTAGGACGATAAGCACAGATCTCATATTGTGGGGCTCGTGCGCAGAGGACGAGAAGGGGGTGTTCTATGTACTATGCTACACAGTATGAAAAATTGACTTATGACTTTAGGACTTAAAAAAAACAGAAATTTTCATCTAGAGTAATTTTTTTTTTACCTAATTTATAAAAAAAAGTAAGAAGTTTAGTGAAATTGCATTGTGGGTAACAATACCCATGGTGCGCGGTGGGTTTGAACGGATGGCAGATGGGTCACGCCAGCGCTAGTGGCGCGCGCTCGAGGACGCGTCAGCGCCAATGGCGCGCGCAAGGCGGACGCGCCATCAATGATGGCACGTGCTGTAGGGGAGGGGCCAGCCTTTGGGGGGGGGAGCTGCCTTGTGTGGAGGGGGGCGGGTTTGGAGGGGGAGTGGGGAAAAAGCTGCCAGCCATTGGAAGGGGGGGGGGGGGGGGGGGGTGCTTTGGTTTTGGAAAAAAGTGTGCTTTGGAAGAGTAAAAAGCTGATGCAGCGTTGGAGACCGCCCTCCCGCGTTGGAGACTTCCCTCCCTCTTCTTCATAAGCTCCTTACTTTTTCCTTCTTCTTCACATTTTTTCACAGAACCTCTTCTTCTTGCTTTTCATCTTCATCGTCATCTTCATCTTCATCTTCTTCCTGTAAGTAATTTTTTTACGAAATTAAATTTTGATTTTATTTGAATATTTTTATTACTAATCGTATTTTTGTAAAAAGTTAACAGATGGCTCAACCGAATGACGGATGTATTTCCGGGGGACCGGTTACAGAAGTCATCAGACAGGAACGAGAAATTCATATATCTAAGTTGGTTTTTGAGGGGAAGATAAATTTAAAAATGGTAACTATCGTTATTATTTATTTATTTTACATAAATGTAACAAATATAATTCGCTTGTAGCTATATGATTATCCTCCTGAGGCTCGAACACGGGAGAATGGAAGTTGGAGGATTCAGAGAGGGTATCACAAATGGGAGTTAAATGCTGTCCAAAAAGAGCTATTGCGTTCATTTGGGTTTCAATATCAGGATAAAATTCAAATTTTAGTCTACGATGTTCACCTCATTTTTAGTCTCGCAGAGAGTTGGTGGCCTCAACGCAACACATTTCACTTACCAGTTGGTGAAAAGACAATCACACTTTGGGATGTTGCAAATATTCTAGGATTACCTTTTACATGTGAACCTATATATTTTGATACACAGTTAAATCCATCTGGAATAATCAGAAGATATCTAGGCATTAGCCCCCATCGGACCTAGGAGGAAAGAGTTTTGTCACGATAACTTGACTTCGGAGTAATTTTATGGATTTAGGTCACACTATCGACGGTCTAGTCACGATCGATGATTTAAGGGTACGTATTTATTTGCTAATTTCGGCTAATAGGTGTTATAATAGCGTGTTAATTTTAATATGTTAGTTTTAAAATTTGCAGATACTTTGTTGTACTAGAGCATATTTGCTCTGTTTGTGTTGGGCAATGTTATTTTCCGACGGACAAAAAAATAGAATAAACGTACGACTATTACCTTTCTTAGATAATCTAAGAGAACCTACTCGTCATGCATGGGAGCTGCTACATTAGCATATCTATATGCCAGCTTGACGAAATTTGCTAGATCGAATGGTTCAAAAAAATTGTGGGTGCATGACTCTGGTTCAGGTAATGAAAAATCAATACCTAAATTTGTTTCAATTATATACATTTTTTTGAATATCGTATCATTTCTGTCGTAGGTATGGTGCTACGAGTATTTTTTTATTGGTCGACCTGTAACCAGCATTCCAAGTGATGTTGGAACTTTTTCGCTTTGTAACTACCTAAACCTATTTTCATATAATTTGAATTATTTCAAATATTTTCTAAAAAGAATCTTTACTTTGCTTTAAGTAGAACTGTTAATATTAGTCAAATCGATTCCATTCTCAAGTTAATCTATTTTCAAAAATCCTGATTTTTCTTTAATTAATGACTAGTAATATATATATATATATATATATATATATATATATATATATATATAAACTTATTGTCAAGAATTAGTACTGTTAGTTTATAAACTAATTTTTGGACATTATGTTAAAAGTTATATTTACTGTTTTCTTACTGTGGGTTTTGATTGTATTAAACTAAAAAAAGATTAGTTTTGATTAACTATTTTTCGTAATCATTTATTTATTTGTAACTAAGAAGAATAATTATTTTAGTTAAAAATGGGTAATTAGGAGGATTATTAACTAATTATGGTAATTAGTTAGTTGTTATGATTTGGTTATTAATTAATTAGGAGATTAGCTAAATCTGTTTCTAAATCTGTTTGGATATTTTGAATTTGGAAAATTGTTTGAATTTTTGAATTTGAAATCTGTTAACTTTAAATATTTGAAAATCTGTTAGAATTTGTTCTAATTAGCCCCAGATCTATTCCTAATTACCTGCAGTGCCATTGTCCTATCTTGGGGAACACCCCCAGATCTGTTGCTATTTACCAGCCTGCCACTCATTATTTTGTTAGAAAAAATTTGAGTGGCACCCCACTTTTGTTATACTTATTTAAGGTGCACCTCACATGTTTACATGAATGTATGACACCCCCCACTTTCAACGTTTTTCGTCCAAGACTAACAGTTACCGCTTTAACTAAAAAATTGGACGAAAATACCCCCTGTCTGTTGTCCTCTTCCCCGCGTCAACTGTCCGTCTCCCTCCGTCGTGCTCGGCTCCCCTCCACGGCGTCGCCGTATGTCACGACCCGCACCCGCTATAAGGGCACGTGTACGTGACAACGTCCAGCCCTCACCGGAAAAACGGCATGGAACGCTGTAGGTTTTCTACTCTAACAACAGTTTATATATATATATATATCAAAAACCTGTCGAGAATATGGTCAACTCCGAACGGAGGACAAGCAATGAATATATATGAGTGCTCAATCACAACTCTAAGATGATAAAGTAAAGACTGAAAGATAAAGACAACAAGACGATAAAATATAACCTGTCAAGTCTAAACACAAATAATATACAAGTCCAAGTCTCTAATACAATCCAAATGTAATACAGTCTCAAAAGTAACTGGAGACATGGTCCAGTACAAAAGACCTACCCTAACTAAGCAATAGGTAAAGTCTCGTCAGGCGGAGCTAAGCCCTGCGGGACCAAGTCTAAGCCCACTACATCATTCGGACCGTAGTAGGTACTGCAATCACCCTCATCAGCATCTGTAATATTTTGTCAACATATCCAGTCAGGATGGAACGAGTACATATATCTCATAACAGATCTCAAGATAGAATAAAAGCTATAAGACTGTAAATAGAGCATATACAATAAATCATGGAGTGTACATAAATGTATCATGGCATGGTAAGCTGTAGAGCTAGAACAAGAACAAGAAAGTAGAACTGAATCATGGTATGTACACAAATCAAGGTAAGCCATATGTCCAATGTGTGTGAGTAGTAGTTTCAACCTGTGATCGGCTTGGGTACCTGTCAAGAACTGGCATGACAAGTCATATGTGCGGTATATGACTCACACTGTTCGGGAATACGGGATGGATCTGATCACAGGCATACGCTACTACTCCCCCTACCCAACTGGTAGAATGGATCCAAACAGGACACGTCACTGCACGAGATTCTAATAAGAAGGTAGCAAACCTTCTCTAGAATCAGTGACCATATATTGAGCAAGAGCTACAAAGGAGCTTGCACAATACATCCCAACCTAAGAAGGAGAAACATCTCTTCTCGGGATCCAGGAATACCAATCCGTGAGAACCATGTGTCAGGAATAAGCATATCAATACTAAGTACATGAATCATAACAGTTATCATAAATTGGAAATAAGTTATCAGAGAATGTACTCGCCTGTAAGATGATAAAATATGTCAACCGGATCCACTGTAGTGTCTCGAGGACCTATAGAGAACAAGACGTATCAATACTATGTTTAGGAAGTAAAGTTAAATTAAATTAAATCCTGTTAAGTCATTCTAGGTCAAGACATGTCTAGTTGGATCAATCTTGGTCATGGGAGGACATTGGAAGTCAATCCGAATCAAACTAGGTCGAAAGTTGACTTATAGTTGACTTTTGGTCAACGGATCAACTCTGGTCAACTCTAGGTCAACCCTAGGTCACTGGTGACTAACAGTTAACAGTTGACTTTTGGTCAACTGTCCAAGTTTAATGGAATTTGGGACTAAATTGGATAAAGTGTTGACCCATAGTTGACTTTTGGTCTAAAAAGTCAACAGTGGTCAACCGGGGTCAAGACTAGGTCTAGACGGCTATTTCTAATCATTACCAACCCTTATAACCCATATCCAAGTCCATCTTGGACTTCGAAACCCGAATCTTGACCGTAGGCCAATATCCTATTTTACCCTTTAAAAAGGTAAAATTCTAACTTAGGCAATTACCAAGTTAGCCTACCTACGCTTGGTATTTTGACCCGAGCTCCCTAGGATAGTATGATACTAGCCTATACATTCGTTACCTACCAAGATACCTAGGTAAAGTGGACGTCTAGTCCAACTTACGTCCTATTGCCGATATCTTGAATAAATCAAGATACGCAATGGTACAGCGCGATACCGGCGCCCTACGACCCCGATTTTAACTCCGGAGCCTAGCCGTAAAGTCTAATTCACGTATTCTAGGTCCCCTCCAAGTTTCATCTCATTTAGACACTCGGAGCTCCGTTTCACCCTCTAACTCAATCCCTCTAAATTCTATTTCCTCTTCTAACTCTTCTTCTTCTAATTCTTTTCCTTCTAATTCCTCTTCCTAACTTCTTCTAATTCCCTATTCTCTCATTCTAGTTCTTCTTCCTAACTCTTCCTTACTTCTTCTAATTCTATTCTAACTTCTTCTAATTCCCTTCTTCTCTTTCTTACTCTAATTCCTTATCCTTCTTCCTAATTCTAATTCTTCTAATCTTCCTCTTCTCATTCTCTCTCTCTCTCTCTCTCTCTCTCTCTCTCTCTATATATATATATATATATATATATATATTTTTTTTTTTTTTTATATTTATATATATATATATATATATATATATATATATATATATATATATATATATATATATATATATATATATATATATAGATATAGGGGGTTATAAAGGGTTTAGGAGCTAGGGGGTTTCCTGCTACAGCTACTGCTGTAGCTGCTGTTACTGATACTGCTTGCTGCTGCTCCTGCTGAGCATGCTGCTGCTGCTGCAGCTGAGACTGCCACTGCTGCTGCTGCATTCTTATTCTCTTCATCTCTTCTATTTCCTCTCTACTTCTCCTCCTATTCTTCTCTCTCTCTCTCTCTCTCTCTCTATATATATATATATATATATATATATATATATATATATATATATATATATATATATATATATATATATATATATACACACACAAACACACACACACACATCTATATATATATACATACACACACACATATCCATATACATATAAATACATACACATACACACACACACACACACACACACACACACACATATATATATATATATATATATATATATATATATATATATATATATATATATATATATATATAAATTCATACACACACACATATCCTCACTCAAACACTCTCTCACACAAACACAAACACACACTCTTACCACCACTCTCACACCACTCTCTCACAAACACACACCATCACCACTCTCTACACACACTCACACAAATAATATATATAATACATACAAACACACACACACACACACACACACACACACACACACACACACACACACACACACACACACACATATATATATATATATATATATATATATATATATATATATATATATATATATATATATATATATATATATATATATATATAATCTCTCACAAACACACACCATCACCACTCTCTACACACACTCACACAAATAATATATATAATACATACAAACACACACACACACACACACACACACACACACACACACACACACATATATATATATATATATATATATATATATATATATATATATATATATATATATACCAGTCTAAATAGAAAACCCCTAATTAAATCCCTAACCTAGATTTTTAGGAAACTTATGAAATCTATGGGCAAATGGTGGAGAATGAGCTCCTCTCCATTTATTGTAAAGACAAAAAATGAAATAGAGAATTAAATGAGGGGATTAAATGCATACCTAAATGGAAAATCCTTGGAGAAAGAAAAGGCTTTGGAAGAAAGAAAGAATTTTTGAGAGAGAGAGAGAGAGTTTACTTTGTGTATAAGAAAGGGGGGGGTGCTCCTACTTGGCCGGCCTTGTGGGGGGGGGGGGGGGGGGGGTTATTGGGTTTTGGGTGGAGACCCATTAGCCTCCAACCCATTAGACTTAGGTTGGGTTAATTCGGGTTTGGTTCGGTTCGTTTCGGTTTAATTCTAAATACTAATTAAGCCTCTAAAATGACTAATTAAGCCATAAAAATAGGATTTATGGTTTCTAGCCTAATTAGGATGGCATGTGGGCCAAGCCCAGCTAGTATGTGGGTCCCACTAATGTCCAGACTATCCGGGTCTCCAACTTAAGTCCAATTGGGTAAAATTCAAACCGACTCAAATAAATTCCTAAAAATTATATAAAATCAAATAAAATTCCTAAAAATCATAAAACTTGAAAAATAACAAAAATACACCTAATTCGAAAACTGGGGGTGACCAATCTACCCTCCTTAAAAAAATTTCGTCCTCGAAATTGAATGAGAACTAACACAGCAATCATGAATAGAACAAGGAAGAAAAAGAAAGAATTTTACCTCAAGGCTCGAAGAGATATGGGAATCGCTCCCGCATGTCGTCCTCCCTCTCCCAGGTGGACTCACCTGGAGAGTGGTGTCTTTATGCAACGCGAACCAAGGGAATGACCTGGTTCCGGAGCACCTTCTCTTTTCGGTCCAAGATCTCAACCGGCTTCTCTGGATAGCTGAGTGTCGGTCCCACTTCGATCTCGGAGTGGTCTAAGACGTGACTGGGATCTGCCACGTACCGTCTCAGCTGCGACACGTGGAACACGCTGTGCACTCCCTCTAGTGCGGGCGGTAACTCCAGTCGGTAAGCCACTGTACCGACCCTGCCCAAGATACGGAATGGTCCGATGTATCGTGGACTAAGCTTCCCGCCGCCACCAAAACGAATCGTGCCACGCGTCGGAGAAATTTACAGAAAGACAAGATCATCAACCTAGAACAAAACACAAGACTTAGAGCTTGATCTAAAACAATCACAATCAGACTCAAATACTAGAAAAAATCTAAATTATACCTCAAACTCCAACGGCCTCCGGTGGCTATCGGCTCAATGCCGCTGCCTATCCTGTGCCACCCGAAGTCTATCTCTGATAACTCTGACCTTCTCTGCAGCATCTGCTACCATCTCAGGGCCAAGCAAAACCCACTCACCGACATCATCCCAAGACAAGGGAGTACGGCACCTCCGTCCGTATAGAGCCTCGAAAGGTGACATCTCTATACTGGCTTGGTAGCTGTTGTTGTAAGCAAACTCTATCAAGTGAAGGTGGTCCTCCCAAGATTCCCCGAAGTCCAAGACACAGGTACGCAGCATATCTTCGAGGGTCTGAATCGTCCTCTCCGACTGCCCGACTGTCTGGGGGTGGAATGCGGTACTGAACTTGAGCGATGTGCCCAAGCTAAGCTGCAAACTCCTCCAGAAGTAGGAAGTGAATCGGCTGTCCCGATCCGAGACTATACTCACTGGAACCCCGTACAATCAGACTATCTGCCGTACGTACATCTTGGCCAACCTCTCCGTCGACAAATCCACTTTGAAAGGCAAAAAGTGGGCCAATTTGGTCAATCGATCAACAATGACCCAAATTGCATCCTTCCCTCCTGGAGAGCGCGAAAGCCCAGATACAAAGTCCATAGTGATATGCTCCCACTTCCACTCAGAAATGGGTAGTGGCTGGAGCAATCCACCGGGTCTCTGCCTTCCGGCCTTCACCTGCTGGCACACCAAACATCTCGAAACGAACTGAGCCACCTCACGTTTCATGCCACACCACCAAACATGTTGTCTCAAGTCTCTATACATCTTGTTGGCCCCTGGATGCATAGAGTACTGAGAACGGTGTGCCTCCTGAAGAACCTCCTCCCGAAGTCCTCCGCTCGACACGTACAATCTGGTACCATGCCTCAACGACCCATCCCCTGCTATAGAGAACTCATGCAACAGTCCTGCCTGGACCTGCTCCCTGATGACTCTCAGAGCCTCATCCTCAAACTGAGCTGTCCTAAATCTGTCTATCAGCTCCGACTGCACCTGGAGACCCCACATCTGCGCCTCGAACCCAGGAACTATCACCTCTATGCCCAAGCTCTCCAGATCTGACAGAAGGTGACGATACATCGTCAAATACATGGCCACGGGATACCTGCTCAAAGCATCCGCGACCACGTTGGCCTTCTCCGGATAGTACTGTAAGGATATATCAAAATCCTTCATCAGCTCTAACCATCGCCTCTGCATCATATTCAGCTCCTTCTGGGTAAACACGTACTTCAAGCTCTTGTGATCTGTATAGATCTCAACTCGCTCTCCGTACAGATAGTGTTTCCACAGCTTCAAAGCAAAGATGACCGCTGCCAGCTCCAGATCGTGGGTAGGGTAATTCCTCTCATGAGGACGTAACTGCCTAGATGCATAGGCAATCACCTTCCCGTGCCGCTGAAGCACACAACCCAAATCCCGTCCTGAAGTATCATTGTAGATCGTATAACCACCAGATCCAGATGGCAGCGTCAAGATAGAAGCTGTAGTCAACCTCGCCTTCAGCTCCTCGAAGACGGCCTGGCACTCCTCGGACCAAACAAACTCCTCGTCCTTCCTAGTAAGGCGGGCCATCGGCTGGGCAATCCTGGAAAAGTCCTGCCGAACCTCTGGTAGTAACCTGTCAGACCCAGAAAACTCCGAACCTCTGCTACTGAGCTCGACGTAGACCAGGACTCTACTGCAGAAATCTTCTTCGGATCCACTGAAATCCCCTCGCCAGAGACAACATGGCCTAGGAACTCCATGCGATCCAAGAAGAACTCACACTTGGACAGCTTCCCATACAGCTACTCCCTCCTGAGAGTGTCCAACACAATTCTCAGGTGCTCCTCGTGCTCCTCTGGTGTCTTCGAATAGATGAGAATGTCATCAATGAAGACCACCACGAACTTGTCAAGGTACTGATGAAATACCTTGTTCATCAAGTTCATGAATACCGCCGGGGCGTTGGTCAACCCAAATGGCATGACGGTATACTCATACTGGCCATAGCGAGTCCGGAATGTAGTCTTCGGAATGTCATCCTGCTTTACCTTCAGCTGATGGTACCCGGTACGCAAGTCGATCCACCATCGTCCCGCTCAACTGGTCGAACAAGTCATCAATTTTTGGCAAAGGATACTTGTTCTTGATGGTAAGGTTGTTGAGCGCCCTGTAATCAATGCACAGACGTACCATACCATCCTTCTTGGGGACGAAAAAAACTGGCGTACCCCAAGGTGAAGAACTAGATCGAATAAAGCCCTTGTCCTCTAGCTCGTCGACCTGTCTCTTCAGCTCCGCTAGCTCACTGTTGTTGATTCTATAGACGTGTTGGGAGATAGGCTCAGCGCCCGACACTAGGTCTATAGAAAACTCAACATCACGATCTGGCGGCATCCCGGGCAGCTCCTCGGGAAAGACATTCAAGAACTCAGCAATGAGTGGATGTGGCAACACCGGTCCCGCCAACAACGCTCCACAGAATCTATCTTCCTGCTCCACTGTACCCCTGGTGAACTCATACTCCGGCTCTCCCGGTGGCCTAAACAGAATCCTGCCCCCTCTGCAGTCGATGCTAGCGTGGTGCATGCTCAACCAGTCCATACCGAGTACCACATCGTAACTCGGAAGTGGCATTATGAGCAAACACGCACTCAGCTCCCGGCCTTTCAAAGAAACTCTCCGTCTCTTGCAAACATTATTAACTAGGATGATGCCATTCCCAGTCATAATCTTGCAAGTCCTACCAAGATACTCAGCAATAATATTGTGCCCAAGAGCAAAAGAAACAGACACAAAACTGTGCGTAGCACTAGAATCAAATAAGGCCAAAGCTGGAAAAGAATCGAGCAGAATAGAACCTGTGACAACATCCGCAATAGGCTCCATCTCCTCGGCTGCAAGAGTAAAGGCTCTACCCTGACCGCCCCTCTGCTGACGGTGCTGAACAAACTGCTGCTGCTGAGTCGGAAGTGGACCTCGCTGCAGAACTACCGGCACACTAGCTGGTGCACTTTGAACAGGTGCCCTCTGAGCTGCTCCAGTAACACGGGGGTTCTTGGGACACTCCCGCATCTGATGCCCAGCGGCACCGCAAAAGAGACACAGCCCCAGCCTCCTCCTGCAGAACTCAAAGAGGTGACCGGGCTTCTTGCAGAAGTGGCACGGTGGATCGTCCTGTCCCGGACGCTGCTGAACCCTCTAGACAGGTGCTCTGGCCTGCACCTGCTGCTAATTATGCTGGAACGACTGATGCTGAAGCTGAAGGCGCTTAGCAGCCCCTGCGCTGCTACTGGCCCCCGGAAATAAATCACGATCCCTTTTCGGCTTCAAGCCCCACTCCCTCTCCACCTTCCGAGCCTCCGCATAAACCTCTGTATATGTTGTATAGAAGGAAGGGATCATGATCTTGATATCCCATGTCAATCCCTCCCAGAAGCGCTCTGCTTGGATCATCGGGTCTCTCACCATGTACTCAACGTATCGATTCAGCCGGCCGAATTCTAACGTATACTCCTCCACAGTCATACCGTCCTACTGCAGGTTCTGGAACTGCCGCACTAGACCGATCTTGTCTGTGGGGAAAAAGAACTTCTCTCTGAACAGGGCCCGAAACTCAGCCCAAGTGTGGCCCTCTCCTGCAAGAGCCGGCTCGTTCCGGAACCATGTCCGGACAACATCTAACAACTGCAAGCCAACCGCCTCGACCTTCAGGTCGTCTGCCAGGCGGAAGGCCCTCATCTGACGCTCGATATCCTCGAGCCAGTCATCAGCGTAAATAATGCCCTCGGTTCCCTTGAAATCCTTCGGACCCAGCTTCTTGAAAGCCTGGATGTCCCCGATCTTCTGCTGATGCTGCACCTCCCTCTGCGAAGCCCCACGCTCCACTGCCGCCAGAGCCTACCTGTGTGCATCCTTCATGCCCTGGCGTATGGCCTCTGTCTGCCTCATCTGTGCCTCGTGCTGGGCCCGCTGGGACGCCAGTACCTCTTGAAAGAATGCGACTATCTGCCCCATATCTGTAGGCTGAGAAGGCAACGGAGGAATAGCTCCCACCTTCACCGGAGGAGTCCCCTGCTGAGCAGGAAGAACACCCCCGACAGCTCCCGTCGTAGCCTCCGGCACTACGGGAAGAGCACCCGCAATGGCCCCAGGGACGGTCATCGAAAGCGCTGGAGGAGTACCCCCGAGAGCCCCAACAGAAGTCCCATCTGCAGGGGAAGTTACCGGAGCCTGTCCGCCAGAGGTAGCAGACCTCTCCGTCTCCCCGTGCTCCTCACCGGTTGAATGAGTCATAACCATCCTGGAGACCAATTGAAAAGAAGATATCAATATGGCACATTAAGGGCAATATCAAAGGAGGATAGCTAGAATACAGTAAATCAATATCAAAGACGGTAAGCGAGATAAGCAAGAAAAGATCCTACTGTGATTGAGTACTCTTAGCCTACTACCTCCTATGTGTAACACAGGCTCGTAGTCAACACTCTAAGACGAGTGCCGCTACGACATCGCACTAATTGCGACTTCAGGACCTGCGTGGGCCACCACTAAAACGTGTCACGATCCGTACCCGCTATAAAGGCACGTGTATGTGACAACGCCCAGCCCTCACCGAAAAAATGGCATGGAACGCTGTAGGTTTTCTACTCTAACAACAGTTTATATATATATATATATATATATATATATATATATATATATATATATATATATATATATATATATATATATATATATATATATATATATATATCAAAAATCTGTCGAGAATATGGTCAACTCCGAACGGAGGATAAGCAATGAATATATATGAGTGCTCAATCACAACTCTAAGATGATAAAGTAAAGACTGAAAGATAAAGACAACAAGACGATAAAATATAACCTGTCAAGTCCAAACACAAATAATATACAAGTCCAAGTCTCTAATACAATCCAAATATAATACAGTCTCAAAAGTAACTGGAGACATGGTCCAGTACAAAAGACCTACTCTAACTAAGCAATAGGTAAAGTCTCGTCAGACGGAGCTAAGCCCTGCGGGACCAAGTCTAAGCCCACTACGTCATCCGGACCGTAGTAGGTACTGCAATCACCCTCATCAGCATCTGTAATATTTTGTCAACATATCCAGTCAGGATGGAACGAGTACATATATCTCATAACAGATCTCAAGATAGAATAAAAGCTATAAGACTGTAAATAGAGCATATATAATAAATTATGGAGTGTACATAAATGTATCATGGCATGGTAAGCTGTAGAGCTAGAGCTAGAACAAGAACAAGAAAGTAGAACTGAGTCATGGTATGTACACAAATCAAGGTAAGCCATATGTCCAATGTGTGTAAGTAGTAGTTTCAACTTGTGATCGGCTTGGGTACCTGTCAAGAACTGGCCTGGCAAGTCATATGTGCGGTATATGACTCACACTGTTCGGGAATGCGGGATGGATCTGATCACAGGCATACGCTACTACTCCTCCTACCCCAACTGGTTGAATGGATCCAAACAGGACACGTCACTGCACGAGATTCTAATGAGAAGGTAGCGAACCTTCTCTAGAATCAGTGACCATATATTGAGCAAGAGCTACAAGGGAGCTTGCACAATACATCCCAACCTAAGAAGGAGAAACATCTCTCGTCGGGATCCAGGAATACCAATCCGTGAGAACCATGTGTCAGGAATAAGCATATCAACACTAAGTACATGAATCATAACAGTTATCATAAATTGGGAATAAGTTATCAGAGAATGTACTCGCCTGTAAGATGATAAAATATGTCAATCGGATCCACTGCAGTGTCTCGAGGACCTATAGAGAACAAGACGTATCAATACTATGTTTAAGAAGTAAAGTTAAATCATATTAAATCCTATTAAGTCATTCTAGGTCAAGACATGTCTAGTTGGGTCAATCTTGGTCATGGGAGGACATTGGAAGTCAATCCGAATCAAACTAGGTCGAAAGTTGACTTACAGTTGACTTTTGGTCAACGGGTTAACTCTGGTCAACTCTAGGTCAACTCTAGGTCACTGGTGACTAACAGTTGACTTTTGGTCAACTGTCCAAGTTTAATGGAATTTGGGACTAAATTGGGTAAAGTGTTGACCCATAGTTGACTTTTGGTCTAAAAAGTCAACTGTGGTCAACCGGGGTCAAGACTAGGTCTAGGCGGCTATTTCTAATCATTACCAACCCTTACAACCTATATCCAATTCTATCTTGGACTTCGAAATCCGAATCTTGGCCGTAGGCCAATATTCTATTTTACCCTTTAAAAAGGTAAAATTTTAACTTAGGCAATTACCAAGTTAGCCTACCTACGCTTGGTATTTTGACCCGAGCTCCCAAGGGTAGTATGATACTAGCCTATACATTCGTTACCTACCAAGATACCTAGGTAAAGTGGACGTCTAGTCCAACTTAAGGCATCTGCAGGCTAGACTGGCGGCTCTCCTCCAGTAGGTACGACTCGGGAGGCTGCTCCTGAGTGCTGGGCCTGATCTTCTTGTTGCTGCTGGTCCACGGGAGGTGATCCGCTTTGCTGATTGGCAGGTCCAGGTTCAATGCCGCTGAAGAAGACGACATGGGAACAATGAGGAAGGACCAGGACAGATAAACGATTACAAGCATGTGATCAGGACAAAAATTTCAGGAATCAAGAGGATACGAGCAGAGATCAAGGGCGAGTACTGATCGAGACATCTATTCGGTAAACCCTCACATATCTTGATTTACAAGACCTGCATAGGCCACCACTTAAACCATGTCACGCTCCAGAACCAGAATACTGGAGAGCGGGGGCAGACATAGCCAGCTACGTATAATGAAATAGAATCCACTCCACTATACGGTCACGGCTGTCTAGATATATGAGGGTTTATCTACAAACCATCAGTCTCTTAGGGTCAATAACAAGCCTAGTGTCTCAATCACAAGCAAGTAAATAGAGTTACAAGATGTAAGATCACCAAATATACAATAGTAAGGCGTCCCAAACATTACATATTCAGCTGATCATGAAGCTAGTCGTTACAAAATGTGAGGACTAGCAAGAGTTTAGTCATACATGATCAACCCTAGGTTGCCAATCATGTTACAGCCCGTGGGCAGACAGTAAGTAAAAATGTACACGAGCTAACACTTGCTCGGCGGCTAAACGCCTCAAAAGAATAATTTTACAATAGAGTGGGAGAGCCAAAATAAACCCACTCGTTGTCCTGGTTACGCCTGGTGTTCACCATCGGGCTGGAAAATCGGTAGATCCTCTGGAGCTGCTCTGGTATCTGGCCATACAAAACTAGCTGGGTCAGACCCCAGAAAGAGCAAGTGCCACAAAGGAAGCTTCACTTAGGAACTAAAACCAGCAATTAGCACAAGAGTAAAATATATAAAAGAGAGTAATTAAAGAAAAGCAGGACAGGTGATATACGATGAGATAACCATGGGACTATTCAGATAACCAGGTTACAACCCGTAAACCAAACAAGGACCGGGGTTGTAACCCTTCGTCTGAACCGAACTTGGTTTCTCCCACCATTTATCGGCAAGATAAAATAAGAAAACAGGTCATGTAATAATCTTGTACAGGATTAAGACAAGAATAGACTGGTAAACTTCATCCAACATTTCACGGCCAAGCAACAAGTACGGCTTGATACTTTAACTAACTAGGGTTACCACAGGCCTAGTTACTAACAAGATGCAGTGAGATTATTCCACAGCCACAAGCCCTGCAGACAATCCAGGCTATCCGGACGCAATTAAGGATTGAATTCAAGTGGGTACATCGTCCAGGAAACGCATGTACCCTTCGGTGACTTAGAGGGTGCAACACATGACAGTGTGCTGGAAATGTGTCCTACTCGACGGCAGGCTACAGATCCCAAGTGGGGCGCCCAGATAACGAGATTGCCTGTAGCTGGGAAATCTCTTCATGACTACTGGATTATTCTAGTGATTAGCCTTAGTCGATTTCAGTGGGTGCCCCTGACCGTGGTACTCAGGAATCCCCGTCCTAGACATGATGCAAGACAAGACGGGTTCATTTGCACAAGCACAATCGTCCACGGTGTCCAAGTTATTCAATCTTGTCATGTCGTATTAGCCATCGCAACAGCATTTCGAGAAATATCATGTCAAGTTTATCATGTCAAGAGTGCGCCACGGCGGGCCACTATCATGTCAGGTATATCATGTCAAGTTCACTGTCAAGTTATCAGGTCAAGTTATCATGTCGGGAGTGCACCACGGCGGGTCACTATCAAGTCATGCCAATTATCAAGGAGGAGAGAAACTTGCACAATTAAATAATAATATATTAATATTATATATATTCCTGAAGCCAAGGAGAAACTCTACAACTTTTATGTTGGGAGTGGGAAGAAATTCGGACCACAATTCACGCAATTAAGACATTTAAACAATCAGAGTGGGACCCATGCGGTCCAAAAGTGGGAGAACAAACATGCGGCCAACCAAAGCATATGCGGCCGGAAAATAGCTGAAGGGGCCATGCGGCCAAGGATGGGTGGGAGGCCATGCGGCTCCAAAATTAAATGCGAGCAATAAATATTTCTGCAATCAGAAAAGACAAGAAGAGTGGGAGAAGGGAGCCTATGCGGCTCACCTTAGATTTCATGCAAATAATAATATTATTAAATGGCCTAAGGCTATGCGGCTCTGCATCAAGTAATTAGTAATGCTGTAAATATCCATGCGGCTCACCCTCACCATTGCTTGTACAAAATACAAACAAATAAATAAATAAATAAATAATGGCCATGCGGTTTGCTTGCATAAAAAAAAATACAAACAAGCAACTAATATTAAATACTTTTCTTATGCGGCTCCATCTTAATTCATGCATTAACGGCAAATAAAGACCAAGCCTTATGCGGCTAGCTTAGGATGCCTTAGAAAAAGGGCATGGAAAATACATAAAAAAAGAATGCATAAGGAAATAATGTAATTAAATGATTCCTTCTCAGGATGCTTAAACCAAGCATCAAAGCATGCATGGAAACATGCTTTAACCAAGCATCAAAGCATGCATGGAAACATGCTTTTAGAACCTATGCGGCTCATGCATTATATGCATTTGGACTTAAATGCAATAATGTATTAAAGGCTTTTGGACCTAAACGCATAAAGCTTAAATGCAAAAGTGCAATTAATAATATTCAAAGAAAATGCATTAGATTCCTTCCTATGCGGCTGATGTGTAAGGGACTTAAATGCAAAGAAAAATGCATTAGATTCCTTCCTATGCGGCTCATGCTCCCAGAAAAATCTTAGGAAAATTTTATTGGGGACAATGCATTGAATACACAGGTTATCCTGAGGCTATGCGGCTGACTCATTTAATAATGCAAAAATGCATGGAATGCATTCCTAAAATGTCATGCGGCTACATGCACCAAAATGCATTCTTTGGATGCACTCCAAAAAGAGTTATGCGGCTGGCTACTGTACATGTACATTGCAAGCAAGCTTGCCATCACATGTTTAAATAATGCACATGCGGCTCACAATTGCGTGCGGCCACGTGCTGAAAAATGCCCATGCGGCTCAGCAATTTCTCGTAGGTCAAATTGGACCTAACAAACTTCTCTGCAATCATGGGATCATCAACTTAGCAAAATATGCAAGTGTGATGGATCAAAAGTCCTGGAAACCAAAATACTACAAAGCTAGATATACAAAATTTAACCATGGAAATGAAAAATGACAAGTACTAAAGTGGTTTAGAAACACATGAGGAAGAAAATAGAACAATAAAAATTGACTTCCTCCATGAAGCAAGATGCACTTGCCTAAGCTCTCCCCTCTCTCCTGGAAGGTGAAGAGTAAAGATGGAGAAGAAGAAATGAGTAATGAGTAATAATGGAAGAGAGAGAGAGTGGGATAGATATTTATGGTGGGAGTGGTGGTAGGTGGGAGTGGTTCTCCACAATAAAACCAAACCAAGCCAAACCCACTAAACCGAACCAAACCAAGCCAATGCAATGCCATGATGAACCATGCTAATGCAATATGCAAAATAAAACCCAAGGCTAGCTAATTATGTTAAACCAAAAATACGAGCCCGAAATACGTACACGTATTCCCAATACGTAATACGATATATGGGCATTACAGGTCGGGGGGCGGAGCCGGAGGGGGGGAAGGGGGTCGGTGGTGGTGATGATGGTTGATGGTGGTGGTGGTGATGGCCGGGAGGGGAGGGTACGACGAGGTCGGGGAGGGGGGGTTACGGCGACGCCGTGGAGGGGAGCCGAGCGCGACGGGGGGATACGAACAGTTTACGCGGGAAAGAGGACAACAGATATGGGGTATTTTTATCCAAAAAAATTGGTCAAAGCGGTCAACTGTTAGTTTTGGACGAAAAACGTTGAAAGTGGGGGGTATCATACATTCATGTAAACATGTGGGATGTACCTTAAATAAGCGTAACAAAAGTGAGGTGCCACTCAAATTTTCTTATTTTATTATATATACTGTACACGTTTTCCTAAAATTCTGATCAATGTCACATTATTCTGACACACATCAGTCTTTCTCTCTCTACACAGTCACTCTCTATCTCTACTTTCTCTCTCTACTCTTTTTCTCTCTTCTATCACTGTACTGGTCGACTACCGGCGGAGCACCACCACGTCGTCGGAGTTCGACTGCAACACTCAGCACTGGCACGCCTCCACAAAGCTGTGCCACCGCCTCGTCGAGGTCGTCACCTCGAAGATCGGACCAACCTCGACTGCAGAGCCGGCCGTCTCGGGAGTGGTGCTGACTCTTCGAGCTCTGTGCAGCCACCTCAGAGATAGTGCTGACCCTTCGGTTCCCGAGTCGACGCCCAAGCCCCGAGGAGCCTGACTTCGCCGCCACCGCCGGATCGAGCCGCATGTCGACGACTGTCACGCTCCGCTCCCGTAGGAGCGATCTTCCTCGGTAAGGCGTGATGCCGCATGAGCCTAGGTTGCGCTCGTGCAAGACGAGTTCCATAATGGCCAATTTTAGCGGCGGCGACGGGGTCGTCGCACAGAAGTCCCAAGAAGAGACATTGAATAATAGCAGCAAAATTTGAAGCAAAACACAAGTCATTACAAAACACTCTTTTATTGATATTGAAACAAAGGTTACAATGGGACACAAGGCCAAGATTACAAGTCTCTCAAGCTCACTCAAGCTCACATTACAAGTCACTCAGCTCTCTCTCATCTCTCAATACATGTCTTGAGCCAGCGGATGCTTTGGAAGGCGACGTCCGTACATTATGTCTTGTATAAGTCTTGAATACATGAGGCCGCACGCTTCGAATCGCCAAGGAACTCCGTGCCTCGGCGCATCCAAGCGAGCTCCGCACCACGAGCTTCTACCGTACCATTCCCAGAATTCAAATTGTAATCTTTTACAAAGTTTGTATCAATAAAGTTCTTCAACTTTTGTTTTTGCAAACACTTGGGAGTCTCGCTAAGTCTTGATAAGTCCCGTACACGAGATCGGTCCCGTTACTTGGGAGTCTCGATAGGAAGATGGAAAGCATGGTCATGAATAAGGAAGGACTGGATAGATCGAGTTGAGTCTTGCATGGTCATTGGACAACTTGCGCGCAAGGGGAATCCCTCGACCGATCGCCGGGGCGCCGGGATCGAGTCGGCCTAAGAGGGAAAAGCAGATACCGTACGGCCTTCGACGACGGTACGACTCGTTAGAAGTGAACCGTTACGGTATATGCCATGGGACCATTCGGTGGGGCTCGCACCTCCACGCGAAGGGGCCACTGTGAGCCAAAGATCCAGTATAGCTTGACATTGCTAGTGACCACTCATGTAGATGGGTCGACAAAATAGCGATAAACCTCGTGTATGCCTTTGGATTGAGTCTAGAACTTGAATGTATGTCTAGTTGGTAATACAATGTTTGGGCCTAAGATTGGGCTACAGCATAGGCACCGTGCTTAGCACGATAGATGGCGTCGGGATATTCATGAAGTCGTCCCTATGTTTCACATGTCTTGCCTAAGTTGGTTTATGAGTTGAACAGATAGGCCGCAAGGCGGTAGCATGGGTAAGCCTTGATAAGTTAGAGAGGCACGGCCTCAATCTTGAAGCACGAACAAGTCTAAGCAAGGTCTAGAGGCACGACCCGTACGAGTCGTCCCCCTTGACGTCGTTGGCACGAGAAGTGGCCTAGAGGCACTTGAGTTTAAGTGAAAGTCCTAGCACGGCCGAGTTTGCATAAGTTGCTCCTCGGCGAGGCACTGTCCCGAATATGTTGAAGTCACGAATAGAGTATGGCACGACCCTGCCGTCCTGAGTTGTAATTCGATCAAGTACATAAGCGATGAGGCACTGCCTCGATCGATATACACGTTGGCATCATAGCACGACCATGTCGTTGCACATCGAGTTGGTCAGATGTCGTAGTCCTAAAACTGATCCTAAAGCAAGACAAGAAAGACAATCGTAAAGGGACTTGTAATACACAAAGTAAATGAACGTGTCGGTTTTGTATGGGTGGGCGAGGAGCTCACTCCACCAGTACAGTTGAGTACTGACACCCACACAGTTTCCATGTGCAGGCACAGGTAGAAGCTCGTGGCGCGGAGCTCGCTTGGATGCGTCGAGGCACGGAGTTCCTTGGCGAGTCGAAGCGTACGGCCGCGTGAACTCAAGCCTTATACAGGACATAATGTATGGACATTGCCTTCCGAAGCTTCCGCTGGCTCAAGTATTGTACCGATTGATGAGAGAGAGCAGAGATGAGAGAAAAGTGAGCCTGAGAGACTTGTAATCATGGCCTTGCGTCTATTGTAATCTGATTGTTCAATATCAATAAAGAGCATGTTTTGAATAACTTGTGTTTTGTCTTTAATTTATGCTGCATGTTTCAATGTTTCTGCTTGGGACCTCTGTGCGACGACCCCGTCGTAGCCGATATAATCGGCCGTTATGAAACTGCCTTGCACAAGCACAATCTAGGCTCGTGCGGCATCATGCCTTAGCGAGGACGATCGCTCCTACGGGAGCGGGATGTGACAATAGTAGAGAGTTGACAACATAACACAAGGTCCCAAACACAAATATAATATAAGTCTCATAAACTAGCTAGCTCGCAGTCCAGACAAATCTATCTCGCAAATCTAAATAGGTGCTATATCATCTACGGGCTGCAGGGATAATGTCTCATCAAAACTCTATTCTGGCCATACCCGTAAAAGGTAGAGCAATCAGCCAATATGTCCTCTGTAAACATCAACGGTTATCCTGTCAGAAAAATGAGCAAGTACACCTCTAACAACAGTTTCATAGTATCGACAAATGCTGTAAGAGACAATCATAATAGAATACAAGATGATATATCAAGACTGTAAGTAAAACATGATATATAAACTGGAAATCATGTCAGAGTGTAACGTACAGGAAAGTAGAACAGTACAGGAATATCTGATGTATAATGTAAACATAAAATGTGCCTTGTGATATTAGAGTATTATGTGATCGGCTTGGGTCAAGATCAGGCTGTACCATCTGACTGGCTATGAACAACAAAAACAAGAACTCTAGGTCAGGCCAGCCAGCATGGAAAGCTATGAACAAGTAGGGTCAGGCTTTACCCGTCGTGAGACGAGGGTATAGCTATGAACAAGTAATAGGAATATTGATCACATAACCTATAATAACTCCCCATCTCCGAGTAGTATATGGATCCGGACATAGCACGTCATGACACTGGATTCCCTAAGAGGGTAGCTACTTCCTCTCAGGAATCGGTGTCTATACAAGTACAGAAAACAAAACAGAAAATGTACCAATATACCAAGAAAGTCCAAGAATAACATCCCATGCCAGGATCCGGCGTATACTAGTCCGTGTACCATCGTGACGAGAATCAAGTAAAATACTATAACTAAATCGGATACAGAAAATATCAAGACAAGGAACTACTATCATAGAATGTACTCGCCTGCGGTCCTGAGCTGTCAAATAGGGTCGATGCTCAGAGTGATGTCACAAACCTAAAGATGAGATATATATAAGCTAATTAGGGTTCAACAGTGTTAGGCATGATTATATAGTATAAGCTATGTAATCTAGGTCAATCTCAGTCCAACTAAGTCAAACTAGGTCACATTGAGTCACACTAGGTCAAACTAGGTCACAGGAAGTCAAACCAAGTCAAACTAGGTCAAACTGGGTCAATAGTTGACTTACAGTTGACTTTTGGTCAACGAGTCAACTCTAGTCAACTCTGGTCAACTACAGGTCAAACTAGGCTAATGATGACTAAAAGTTAGCTTTTGGTCAACTGGTCAACTCTGGTCAAGTTCTAGATATTTCTAGGCCAAGTGTTGACTGATAGTTGACTTTTGGTCAAAGCAGTCAAACTTGGTCAACCGAGATCAAAACTAGCCTAAGTATACTATTCTTAATATTTACCTACCAAGATACCATATATCTTGGTCAAACAGGATCAACTATAATCTAAGAATTAAAATATCAAGTTGCACATCGTTATTCATACATCGAAACCTACGACACGCAAATCGAGATAAAATAATCAACGATAAGGTTAATAATCTTATCATAGTGATCCACATAATCATCTTATCAATTTCAGCGATGTGAGATCACTAGAATCGACTGATCTCAGTTTCGTTGTACTAATTCCGAAATACAAACTTAATAAAAATTAATTATAATAAAAGGTAATACACAAAACAATATCTACAAACATTGTCGGATGATGAAATAAACATAACCAACATTTCCAGAATGGTCAAATCAGCTAGGATAGCCTATCCATAAGTCCAATTTGGACACAAGGGCAAAAAGATAATTTCGGGTCAAAACGGTGTCCGTGTCGGACCCACTTTGCACCAAAAACGTGCAAGGATACTAGTCCACTAAACCTAACAAATTATATGTCCACAAATCTAGAACGACGATACGAACCCAACGGTATATCCAGAATTGGATTCCGTTGACCCGATCTCAAATTGGTCCGTTAACCAGGACATTTAAATTCCGATTTGCACAGAAAAGCGTGTCGGAGCCAATGTCCTCAAAACTTAGCAAATTAAATGTCAACGAGTCTAGAATGATGATACGAACTCAATGGTATACCCGAAATTGGATTCCTATGAGCCGATCTAAAAATGGCCCGTTGACCATGACATTAAAATTTCGATTTGTATAGAAAAGCGTGCCGGAGCCAATGTCCTCGAAACTCAAAAAATTATATGTCAATGAGTCCAGAATGACGATACGAACTCAAAGGTATATCCAGAATTTGATTCCGATGAGCCGATCTCAAAATGACCCGTTGACTCGGACTGTGGGGCCCTCTTTGTACCGAAATACGTGTCAGAGCCCACGTCCTCCAAATCTAACAAACTATATATAATTTCGTGCCAGAACGACGCCACGAGTCTAATGGTGGTGTCAGAATTGAAATCCGGAGTCCCGGGTTCAAAAATAGAATTTTACAAGTTGGAAATTACGAGTTCGGACGGCCAACTTTGGCGTCAAATTCAACCAATCAAACGTGCTCACAATAAAATAAAACTTAAGGGACAGGAAAAGAGTTTACCAGATGCGCTTAGGAACCAGTGGCACGCCAAACGGAGCTGCGATGGAGGAGATACGAGCCGACGAAGTTGGCTCCACAAAACTGTCCAAAAATAATACAATTTAAATGGTCAACTTGGTGGCCGATTTTGATGTATCAAACGATAAAATTAACGGACGAAACTTGAGGGGAGTGAATAGGGATATACCAAAATTGTGACGGAGCAAAGAGTTCGTCGATCCAACGGTCAAATTTTCTAAAAAACGTGCGCGAAGTCGCTGCGACGAGGCGCACATTCGGAATTTCGTTCGCGCGCCCGTCGACGGGGTTCCGTGCAAAACGCACGAATCGACTATGTATCGTGCCGGGGAGGAGGACGGTGGCCTGGGGGAGTTCGCCGGGGGGTGCGCCCGGAGTTGCCCGGCCAAGGGTGGCCGGCCACGGCGGCGCACTGCGGCGGCGGTTGCCGGTGCGCGCGTGCGGCATGCTGCGCACCCTGCTGCTGCTCTCGTTGTTGTTGCTGGTCGTTGGCTGCTGCTGTTCGCGCGGCTGCCTGGCCTGGCGCGGCGGCGGCGGCGGTGCCCGGCCTGACGGGTCACGACGACAGCGATCGGAGGAGAGGTGGCTGAAGATTGAGTGGTGGTGATGGTATTATGGTGGTGGTAGTGGTTTAATGGTGGTGGTAGTGGTTTATGATGGTGTTTGAAGATGATGATGATGATGAAGAGGAGGAGAATGGGGGCTCGGCCATGGGAGTTATGGGGGAGCTCGGCTGAAAGAGGGGGAAGAGGAGTGTTGTGATGGGAGGGGGTGAGGGGTGTGTGTGTAATAAAGGGAGAGAGAGATATATTATATGTGTTTGTGTATATTACATATAGAAAGAGAGAGAAAGTGGAGAGAGAAAATATGGGGGATTTCTTAGGGCCGGCCACCTAGGAGAGGGGGTGGGAGTGTGTGTGAGTGAGTGCTAGAAATGTGTGGTGTGGGTTGATGGAGAGAAAATCCATGGCTAGGATTTAATGGAGATTAGGTTTTATTCTCTAGGAATTTAATCAAAGGGTTTGTCCAAGAAATATTTTGAGTGGTACACTAGGTGTTTGGTATTTTGCATGGAAAAATGAGTGTGGATGTATTCATGTGGGGACAATATGAAGCTTGGGTTGCGTTCGGTTGAGCCGGGTCGGATCAAAACATACCTGGTGCAATAAATGATTTAATTTTAGATATTTATGATCATGGGTAAATAAGTAGCATGTGGGGGCTCAAATGAATGGGACACAAGTATCATGTAGGTAGTAGGCTTCGTGTGGGCCATGTCCATATTTTGGGTCGATTAGGTTGTGAAAAACCCCTAAATTTTCTACTATTTTTTTATTATTAAATTTGGTACTGATTTAAAATTTTGTATTGTACGTCGCATAGTCGTATTATACGTCGCGCACGAAATTTTATTTTTCGTAGTTGCTCGTCAAGTTCGAATATGTGCGAGCGTACATATTTTAGAAAAATATTTTTTCTATTTTATTATACACTTTCAAAATATTATATAATTATTATTTTTGCTATAAAAAGCCTTTTTATTTTTAGCAGTTATTAATCATAAATAATATTTTATTGTATACTAGAAAAAGCATAATTATGTAAAGAATATTTGTGCATACATATATTTCGTAATTATTTATTAGTCTATTTTGAATAAAAATATAATTTTTGAGATTTATTAATATTAATATTTTATTATTCAAAAAGATATTTAAAAATAATTATTATTTTCGAAATTATTATTATTGGTATTTTGAAAAATATATTTGGAAGTTATTGTGGCCATTTGAATCTTGATTTGATTTTTGGATTTATTTAAATAGATTAAATTAATATCTATAATTGAGATTGGATTTAATTGATTTGATTTTAAACTAAGAGAATTTGATTTGATTTAAATTAGATTTGGATTTGGATTTGGATTTGGATTTGATTGCTTTTAAATTAAATTAGAAAATATCTAAATTGGGTTTAAAGGAATCCTAATTCTTATCTAATTGGGAATTCTCACATCCTATAAATAGGCAGGTACTCCTCCATATTATTTTTACCACAAATCATCTTTCAAACCATCCTTTTCAAAAAATTTCTCTTTTTTCGTCATAAATTCAGCCTCAATTTTCAAAGGTTGTAGCAACTTCGAATGACCATAACTCCCAACTCCGGACTCCTTTTGACCTCCAGTTTTTTTTGTTGGAATCGTATTGAGGTATATTTTCTGAATGTAAATTTTATTTTCATAATTTCGGAACTTAATTTTCTAGAAAATTTGTGGAGTGTTAGTGGTCCGAAATCTGACACGTTTTAGTGTTTTTGAGATTCTGGGAG
This sequence comes from Iris pallida, assembly GCA_029216955.1. NCBI lineage: Eukaryota > Viridiplantae > Streptophyta > Magnoliopsida > Asparagales > Iridaceae > Iris > Iris pallida. The sequence continues at coordinate 3,460,365 of JANAVB010028398.1, forward strand.
AACCAGGAATCAGAATCACGATCCGTTTGAAGTTTCGGAATACTGACAGAAAAATACATATCATATATTTTTCCTAAAAAAATTCAGAATATTTTATTTTTGGTTTTTATTTTAGAAGTTTGTCATATCGTCTGAGTTCATCTTGTGTAGCCCTGTGACTATTCTGTACCCAACGGGATTGTCGGTTTCACCAGCAAGAACCTCTGGCAAGATACCTTGTCATTTGTTGTTTATTTATTTTAGCTCATATTTCATGCATTATTATTATTTTTATTATGCAAAATAAACTGTGATACATGGCTTAACCTGTTAGAACTTACTGTTCATTTTTCCTGCTATGTATTATTTTTCTTACACATTAAACCTAGATTTAAGGGACCACCTTTGTGTGTTGCATTCATGGCCTTGACACGTTGTAACACGAAGTTGTGTGTCGCATGTAGAACACGGAAGTACGTGATTGGCTGGCCACCAGTACGTACAAGCCGTGCGATAGGAATAACCGCTAATAGAGGTTGCATGCTAGTTTGACTTAGCGGTTATAGAGGTTACTGTTGTGGATACAACAGAGTAAGCATTGGGCGGGAAGGACAATTCCTTAGCGTATGGGCTTCGATGTACTTTTCCTTTTGTAACCCGTGAGCTCCGCCGGAGACGCGGGTCAGCTTACCCAAGATTACTGACGGCCACTGACGATTCTGCGGAACGTCATGCTCTTATTGATTGGGCCTCTAGTGCCCCAAGGGGGGACTATGCCGATCCTATTTAGCCAAGGCCCATGCGTAAGAAGGATTATTCTTAACAACATATCACTTAGAACGGTTAGGCACCTTTATCCGTTAGGTACGAGTACTTTTGGTTTGGGTACTTGTATCTGACCGTGGCTTGGAACAATAACTTGTCGCGGATTAGTTCGTCACATCTTGTCCTTGTTTGGTTGTAGGTGTGACTTACTACTTCGATGAGAAGTTATTGAACCTTGTTGGGGTCCGGATACCATATTGGATTCATGGCATGGAAAAATACATCACCGTGAATTAGTTTACCATCTTCTGTCCTTGTTTGGTTGGGGGGATGGTACGCTCGTTCAGTAGGTGCGTATTGGACCATGTTATAATTCGATTTACTTATTTATTTGAACAATATTTATTCAGTTTATATGGCATGATATTATATGTCTTGTTACATCCCTCTAAGGACCTGGTTATCTCTCCATGTGTGTGCTATTGTTTGTCGCAGGTGTTCTAGCTCTAGTCGTGTTCGTCGCTATTTCCTCAAGGTTGATTGCATTTGGATCGTCTTCGCTTCGCTCGCCACTCATTTCATTTTCTATGTACTTTTCCTTTACTTGTTGGTAGTGGATTTGTCTCCGCCCAACATATTGTATCAAGACAATTCATTATCTTTATATGATGTCTTTTATTCATTTATTTTGCGTGGATGAGATTAGTTATGGTTTCTACTGTATTTTACAGCTTATGTATTCATATGAGGCTTCCGTATATTGGAGTATACTTCGTATGAGTACAGCTGGCATGTCTACGTTCCTAGTCCTACGTATTTTGGGACTGGGGCGTTACAGGTTGGATCGATGTCGGATCCCAAAATTAAATTGGAAGTCAGGTCACATTTTACGGTGGATAATTAATTGGCCTAAATTGACCCAAAAGTTGTGCGAAGCAAATGAAGAACAAGATGGTGTGTCTGAGTAGGACACGAAGGTCATGGTTATAGGGTGTCTCGAGTAGGTCATGCATGAGACGTTGGTTTCAAGAAAATGACTAGTCTGGTGCTCCTAAATTAAAAGTCATAGTAATATGCATATGATGATCAAAGATAAAAGTGAGAAAATCAATTAATAATTATTTAATGATCAAATGGTTTAAATTGACCCAAAGTTGTGTGAAACAAAAAGAGTACAAGAAAACAAGTTTGGATAGGACATGATATATCAACATGAAGGTAAAATTGTCTACTACATACTGATGAAGAGAGTTTTCAGAGATTGGCATCTCTGACGCTCCAGAAGTCAAAGTCACGAAAAAGAACATTAAATCAAATAATAATATCTATTGCAAATAATTGATTTAGAAAATTGAAAAAATAAGCCCTAAATTCATGGGGCTTACAATTGGGGAAGAAAAAGAGAGAAGGCTGGGTGTGCGGCTGAATGGAAGTGAAGAATGAGAGGAGAGGTTAGTTGGCTGAGAATTAGAAATGATAAAGAGCTTTAGTGCTTTTGTATATTTTGTATAATGAAAGGATGGAAAGAGGAGACTCTGTTATGAGTCTCCACTTAATTTTTCGAATTGGAGTGTCAGAACTCTGATTATTCGGAAGCCAGTAGGAAAGTTGTGTCAGGTGCCTCTTCGAAAACCGAAGAGTCTCCTAGTTGGCTTTTCGAGGTTGGTGAAGTCAGCAAAGTGGTTAGGTGTCACGATCCGCTACCCAAATTGTTGGGCCGGGCCGAGTCATGTCCAGCCTACGCTTGAGATAAAGCGTAGTAAGCTGTTCCAAAGACAAATAAGATAAGACCAAAGTGTGCTAACAGTTCTATATGTAGTAATGAGTCAAAATATATCCAAACAAAAAATTATCTCGTATATAAATATGTTTCAAGTACATGGCCAAAATGTAAAGATGGATACAGGTCCAGTTTCAAAATACATAGTCAACAACATGACTACACTCGAAGTCTCAAG